>SKCR01049487.1:600000-959039 GCA_019454045.1 Zanthoxylum bungeanum | reverse complement strand
ATGCATAGCTGATATTGAGACCAAGCCCATTACAAAGTTTTACAAGTTGCAAGCCTATTTGCAAACATTAGTCAATTGGAAATAATGCAGCTCTCAACCTAAATAAACCGAACAATAAAATGTTCTACTAATTTAGAAAGATTCAGGATAGACTTAAATAAAAGGGAAAATGAAACTAAATCTCTGCATCCCATAAAAGTGCAAGCTGTGTAGTTCCGAGGTTACACCTGATCCATACTTAATGAAGTCAAATCCAAATGTGTGCAAGGTTAAAATATAATTTGTTTCGTTAAATTATTTCTTTCTTAAATGCAAATCAGCGAAAGACGCCGCAGTCAACATCACCAAAAGGACACAGCAACTTGGGTGAAATATTTGTTTTTCATATTTCTTTAATCTCAAAATTTGCAGCCTAGAGCCAATAGAACCAGTTAATGCCACCATCTTTGTTAAAAAGAGGACCACAGGCTCACAGGTTAGGATTAGCCATTCATAGGAATGAACCAATAATGCTGATTTTGACCAGTCACCAACCGCAACAACAATGCTTTTCGGCAAAGCCAAACTGCTAAATTACATCTTACCATCAACTACTCTTGTAAACTAATAATCTAATTCAAAACATATATACAATATCACTGATTATTAAATTTAACAAATTTTAATTTAATCATAACACAAGAAAAATTCAAAGCTCATACGATAATATAATTCCATGTTCCACAATACATCAGATGAATGATGAATCCCAGCTATATCGTCATCAAAATAACGAATGAAAAAAAAATTAAAAATAAAAATAAAAAAGTTAAAATACTTCAAAATAGAAAAAGCACTTACCGGATCAGAAGAAATGGAAGTGCGACCAGAAGCAATGCTCTTGAGACGGCGCATGACATTCATGGTTTCTCAAAACGAAACACTAATTTCTTCTTCAATTCAGAACTGAATAAAAATGGAAAAAAAAAAATCAAAAATCGAACATCACATTCAAAAACAGAATCGCCACCAGAAGAGAGATGAATTAATTAGATTTTCAAATTTCTATCTCTTCCTAAAAACATAAAAAATTAATTTTTAAAAAAAAAAAAAAAAAAAAAAAAAAAAACAAGCAAACAAATCAAAATATTTTACCTTTCTCACACTTAATTTTCGGTGGCGTTAATTTTTTGTTCCCCTCTCTCTCTCTCTCTATAAAGCCTCCAGGTGTCTTTTCTGTTTTGATTTTAGTTTCCGCGGTCAAAGCTCCATCAAAGAAAAGCCAATCATCCCGGCCTCATTTTTTGTACTTTCAGTCAAATGCTGATGTTTGACCGTTGATTGGTAATTATAAATGATCCGACGGTTTGTATTTAAGATTTTCTTAGTAGTATTAAGATTGCGGTTACGCAGTATTACGAAATTAACCTCGGGTTTGTTTGTATTAACAAGAAAGGGATTTCAGACAGATTTAATCGAACGGAATATTCTGAAGCAGTTGACAGTTGACCAGTCAGTGACCAATCTACCGGCGGTTTATTTGGACACCCGCAAACCGAAACGGGTTGGATATTTGCAAGGATGGACCCGGCCCACATATGCCTCCTAGCAATTATAAATTCAAGTATATGAAAATTTTAATATTTATTATAATAATTTTATCATATATACTTTAGAAATTGATATAGAACCCCCAAAATTTAAGGATGTCTCATTGACATTTGATAGTCAATCATTTTACAATAATAATTTTTCATAAATGGACGATCGAGTTTTAGTGAGTTTTGGTGGATCTAAATGTTCAATCCGATTCACATAAATTTATTCTCAAGTCTAACATGGGAGGTCTTTCATTTTGCGATGTTGGCATGAACTCTAGAATTTACATGAATTCTAATGCGAGTTTCAAACCTTGAATTTTGCAAACGGGGTGTCTTTCATATTGAACTTGGGAACAAAACCGTGCAAATGGACTAGACATTAAAATCCACCAAAACCCAAAATTAATAAAGAGTCCTCAAAAGAGCACATAAAATATGAAACTTGATCTATTTACAAAATGAATAGCAAAAAATAATCTCAAGGAAAATAATTCAATTCAGAATATTTCATAAATTAATTATAGTGGAACAGATATTTTACAAATTGATGTATTAACTAATATTATAAATAATATTCATTTAGTTTAAATTAAAATAGAAAATAAAATATTTCGTCGTTTCTTCGAAATAACTAATGGATTGGGTCCATAATTCAAGTACAGTAATGACCCAATGGGCCATCGAAGGAGAAAATATTCCAGTTCGGGGAACAAAAACTTGCACAGACAGAGACACTAAAATTTGATTTTGTTGTTGCTTTTATTTATTTACTTTTTCTTCAAGAGGACTAATATAACACCGTTTTGATTGTGTTTTAAGCCTTGTTTGGTTTTGTGGTTTGACGTATAATGAGGTGATAAAATTATATTTTAATTAAAAAATAATTTTTAAGTGTTTCGTTAATGATAAGAAATTACCATCATCAATCGTAATTTCTTTTAAAAATTGAGTTTTATAAAAATTAAAATTTATAGTTTTTCCCCAAAAAATTTAGAAAAGTACACCACAATTATTTTGTTAGTTTCCAAAATATTTAAAACCAACCATAAAGACGGTGATAACATTTGTCTATAACAAGTTCGGTTAGCTACTCAATTATGCCAAATAAATAAAATCAGTCATATAGACGGTAACAAAGTTTGTCAATAATTAATCCAAATTACATAAATTCAATTATTATTCTGTACTAAATTAAGGGGATTAATGCACTTTTTAATATTCATCATTGATATAAACCAAAATTACATAACATCGTTATTATTTTTTTAATCGCAACATCAAACATAGGAAATAAAACTCAACCAAAATAACATTGTTTTTTTGGTTGTGGTTTGTCCCCGTTTAATATCCCAAACATATTTCTTTCTTGAATGTCCAGTTACGTCGTGATTGAATATGTAGTTTAAATGGATCCATCATGGGTAATGGGTTCAATGTTAAGGACAACAAAGAAATCAGAAAAAGTGGCCCATCAAATGAACTATAAAAATCCAAGAGCCCACACAAAACTGTGTTATTGCAACTAGTTCATCGGTTGGGTCGGGTCTGGTTTTTTAAAATTTTGTGAGATTCGATCAGGTCGGGTCATGTGGAAGTTGGGTCGCGAGTCGGGTCACATTGAGGTGAAATCTGATCGGGTCGGGTCGTTGGGTCAGCCGAAAAATTTTAATTTTTTTTAATGATAAATTTATTTTGAAATATAAATATTAGTTATTTTATGTCCCGAAAATTATCATATATATAAAGTTTTAATACAACAAAAGTAATAAATAAATAAATAAAATAATAGTAAAAACTTTAAAAGTAATAATAAAATTTTTAGAAATATAATATAAATATTATAGGGTTGGGTTGTGTTTTAGTTTCAAACCCGTTGCCCAACCTGAAAATTTCGGATCGGATCGGGTGGAAATTTCTTTATTTTTTAATCCCGCACGGGTCGGATTGGGTCGGGTCGCATGTTGACCCGACCGTATCAACACCCTAATTGTGACTTGCCAATACAAGCTTTAAGATAAGACACTACACAGTGGCGCCATTATTTCAAATCTGACCTATATGGTATTGACTTTTGGAAATCAACTTAGATTATCGTTTGACGGAGAATATTAATTAAGAGTATAAATTAGTTTATAAGTATTATAATGAGAGTATAAACTAGATTATATATGCAAAAAGTTTAGTCCGCTCTAAGGGTAGGTTTTGAAAATGTTACTTTACGAGCATTTTTAAATTTATTATCAAGGAATCTTAAATATTTTAAATATTGAAATAGTATTTATAATATGATTTTAAACACTCTCACGCGGATTATAAATTGAACTTGCGTTTCCAAGTGTTATTATATTATTGGAGGGACTTAATCCCCTCCAGCTGTATTATACAAATTTATCTAAGTATCGGAATATATTTAAAGGTCTCGTTTATATTTTCGAGTTATGTTCGGTAGACTTTTAGGTTGGACAATAAATTTATTAGTTCGGATTCTCATTAGATTCACAAATTATAATATCTGTATATTGTATAACAATCGAAAGGAAAAAAAAATTTGTATTATAGTACATAATTATTTAGTGTGGAAAACGAAAGTTATGAGTACGGAAACAAATTATTTCCCAACTTCTCTTAATGATAGTGACAACCAAAAAGAAAGCTAAGTTTGCAAATGTAAAATTTTAGCAAAAATGTTAAATGTAATGACAGATTAAGATAGAATCTTAAATAATAATTTGGTGATGCATTTCTAATTAGAGGCTAAACCTACTGGGCACGGCACCAACAGCCATTACTTCCTTTTGTTTTCATCTAATTTAGAGATGAAAATAGTTCGGGACGGGATCTGTATTGATACGTTGCAAATAAGGATTTGGGTTTAAAAAATCAACCCGAACTTAGTATTAGTTTTTGAATCAAGAAAAAAAAATCTCAAATTATGAATCAATTTTGTATTCAAAATGAAAATTATCTCGAATTTCATACTAAATAATATAAAATTCCAAATTCTGAGTTCATTTTAGGGTTTTGTTTATAAAAGGAGAAAAGTAATAATAAAAAAAAGGTTGAAAACTCAGACAATATTCTTTGTACTATGTTCATATTCTGTCACTCGTGGCCTAGACTTGCATTGTGGAAAAAAAATAAATGTGGTGGTGTTTGGCTTGCTAGCCATAAATGGTGCTACTCATTTATTGCACCCAAGGCCAAGGGTTGCAATCTTATTCTCGTTTAATAACTTTTCCTTGAGGGATCCTTCATTTTAATAACATAATGATCGATTTTATTTTTTGAAACAAATGAAAAGGTAATACAAACTCACTTCAAATATAGTGTATTTTATCATGCAATATATTAGAATTCGTATTTTTTTTAATCTTTTATCTTGATCAGAATCGAAAGATTATATCTGTCGGGAAACATCATCCCTAATATTTTCATGGAATAAATTCATTGATCCACTTAAGATTTAACTAAAATATGTATTACTAGTCATAGATTTATTTACAAATATATTGAAATAAATCTAAGTTTTTCACAGCATAATTACATATCTTACTTCTTAAATAGATGTCATTAATCAAACTTAATTGATTGATTTTTTCAATAAACAAATGCTCGGGAAAGTCAAGTTACTATATCATTCCTATTCACTCACATGCACGCATTGATTACTATGTAATCACATATATTTGGATGTTCTGATTATTATTTAATCACGTGTGTGACTTCCTCTAATCTCTCCAAAATTATTACCATCATGAATGTATCACACGTTCCCATTGATATTTTTTAAATATTATTTTCTAATATTTTTAATAATATATTTTTATTTAAAATTTCACCCACCACCAAACTCTCTCAAATTATTATTATTTTATTTATTTTTATTAAAACTCAAAGCTCAAAAGGGTCTTTTTAAACACATATAGACATATCATTTTCGTTAAAATCAACACATTAAATGTTTCGTATAGAAATATCTCATAACTCCCATGATCCATCACCTCTCATCACATTTTCAAGACTTTCGGTATGTATAAATTTATCCGAGTGATTTGTCAACATTCAAACGAAAACGACGACGGATATACGTACACATCATAGGAATGCCACTCTTGACTTTCATCACTAAATTAATTTTTTTTATTTATATATTGTGCCATGCAAGAATTGAGGCAGCTTTCATAAATGCATCTCTATATACACTTTATTGCATTATTATTAATTAGTTAATGGGAGTTTTTTTTTCCCTCAAGAAATGATCTTTAATTTCTTTAGGGGTAATAAATAGCTAGTCGGATCAAATTTTTCTGACACAAATTGGTTAATTTTTAAAAAAATATATATATGTATATACCTTTATTCAAAACTTAAAATTCTCTGAGCGATTGGTCGATTATAACTATTTAATTCATCAGATTAAATTCGATTAAATCAGATCGAATCAGATCCAGATGAATAAAAATTTCAAATTTAAACAATTTTTTTTAATTAAAACTTAAAAAATTATGATTGAGTTATGTGATTGTAACTCTTTAATCCATCATATGAAACCCGATTAAATCAAGGTGGGTCGAATTGACTCGATTTTCAATATTTTTTTTTTTTGGAATCGTTGGAAATCTCAAATTTCGAGCTTAAACGGAGCAGATATATAAAAGCTCCGACTATCCTAGACTATTACAAAAAAAACACAAATTTCAACACCCCTAGAGTACATATACATAAAAAATGTACATGAATAATTGATTGGAAAAAAGGTCTTGCGTGTCTCAGAAGTCTGATTTTTCACATTCAATTATTGACCACCCCATGTCTCAAAACAAGAACTTGAGGCCACACCCACATATAACACGTAGGTTAAGTTTGAATTTGAAGCCAATAATTTAGAATTTATAAGGTCAGTTAATACAAACTTTTAAAATGGTCCGATAAGGGGCCCACAAATAATTTAGTTGAATTGTATGAGATTAAATTTTACAACATCATGATGATCTTGATGGAGGATGAGTGAGCCCACAAGCATGTGATAGGTGGGAGAGATCCAGAGAAGAGATCTGCCACAGGAGGACTTTTTAAATTAATTTTGGATAAATTGGGGGACTAATAAGTAAATTGTTGAGGAAAATATCCAACATCGGCTGAGATAAACAATTAAACTCAAAATATTAATATTGTGCAACCCTCAACTCTTAAGCTGGCTTTTGGGTTGAATTAAGCCTACGAATTTCAACATGATATCAGAGTCACACGCATGCACGGGTGGGCCCACACTACCTGTCCACGTGACATTAACCAGGTAAAATACCGGTTTGCACATGAGGGGGAGTGTTGAGGAAAATATTTCACATCGGCTGAGATAAATAATTAAACTCAAAATATAAACATTGGGCGACCCTCAACTCTCAAACTAGATTTTAGGTTGAGTTAGCACCACGAATTTCAACATAAATGGTCTAAAAAACACAATGTCCCTTCAATGAATTATTTTTATTTTTGGTTTGTGATCAAATGCATTGTAAATAATTTTAATAGTTTCGGATATCATATCATTTTCTTGACTTTAAATACTTAATTTCGTCCACACCTACTTGTGTCTGTGATCCCTCACGTGTTTTTTCATTAATTGTGTTTGCATGGCCCATACAAGCTGTAATTTTTGTATGGTAACATATAATTATATGTGCACCTATTTTGTCAATTAGTCATTCACTAATTAATTCAAATCCAAGCTATGGACACCGAGGGCATTAACATAATTTATAGAAGGGAGGACCTCGGGAGGGTTAAGCAGCTCAATAATGTAGGTTCGTAATACCGTCTTACTTGATATTGTGTGTGGTGGGATCTGTACACTTTTGATACGAGATTTTTGTATCAATTAGGAGATAAACGATCATTGCGTTGACACAATCATCCCTTTGTCTAAGTTAGGTGAGAAATTTTCCATTCAGTTCATAGAATGGTGTTAATCTACACTAGATGCGCATTTAGAGAGTTAGTGAGATTGGAAGAAGGGTTGACCCCAAGAGACTTAAGTATCCGAATAATATGAATTCGCTCTGTCGCTAAAATATAAGTACCGACTTACTTAATATTATGTGCAGTTGGCCGTACATCTTTGATACAAGTTTTTTATATCAATTGGGAAATAAAAGATTATGGCGTTGACACAATCATCTCTTTGTCTAAGTTAGGTGAGAAATTTTCGATTTGGTTAATAGAATATTGTTAATCTATACTTGATGCCCATTTAAAGAGTTAGTGGGATTGGAAGATGGGTTGACCTCAAAAGAGACTTAAGTATATGAATAATATGGGTTCGCTCTGTCGCTAAAATATAAATATCGACTTACTTGATATTATGTATGGTTGGCCGTACATCTTTGATACGAGATTTTTATATCAATTGGGAAATAAAAGATCATTGCATTGACACAATCATCTCTTTTGTCTAAGTTAGGTGAGAAATTTTCGATTTGGAATTCATAGAATCTTGTTAATCTAAGAGAGACTTAAGTTTATGAATAATATGGGTTCGCTCTGTCGCTAAAATATAAATACCAACTTACTTGATATTATGTATGGTTGGCTGTACATCTTTGATACGAGATTTTTATATCAATTGGGAAATAAATGATCATTGCGTTGACACAATCATCTCTTTGCCTAAGTTAGGTGATAAATTTTCGATTTGGTTCATAGAATGTTGTTAATCTGCAACGGTTTAGTTATTTGTAGGATTTTGTTTTATCATTTTTGGATAATTTTTTCAAAAAATGATATGCACATATAACGCTAACAGAACAACAAAAACAAAGGTAATTATATACTGATTTATCTTTATTTTAATTTTAATGATAAATATTAACATTTTACCTTTGTTTTTATCAGCTTTCTATTATATTTTTTCAGTTTAAATCTCTTTTAAAAACCCAAATCCTATTTAAAATGTTGCGAATTCAATGAAAAATACAACCATTGTCACTAGCTTTGTCTCTTCAATAATATCACTTAATGTCTATAAATAGATATTCAATGTGCTGAGATTATTCACTAATTTATTCTCTGCATTAATTCTTTCTCTTTTATTCTTATATAAAGAAAAGTATTTATATGAAGTCATTTTGTGAGCATAAGTGTAAACCAAGAAAGTTTATTATTGTTATTATATCCTAAGAAATAATAACTGAAAATGAAATGCACTAGTGCATAGTTGATTTTGTCTTAACACCAAATAATTAAATATCTACCTTGATCAAGTTTATTCATACAAATTCATCTTCAAATTTTAAATTCATATTTATTTGTTATTTATAATTTTCAGTTTTGATTATGTACTTTATTTATATAACTTTGTAAGTTTGTATATCAATATAATAAGATTACTTAATTTTAAACACGTTCAACGTTAGAAATTTCAAGTTTAATTATCAATATTTTAGATTCAATACCATCCTAAAATTATTATTGGAATACTATAGACATGTCCATTTTATGTGTATTATTCTATGTAATATTTTAATTTATTTTTGGAACAATTTACAATAAATTGTTTCAATCTGTTGTGCACACCCATCCAACTTCTATTCATATCAATAAAATATCTACAAAAATATAACAAATGATCAATTAATTAAATTTAATGTATGTACAATATTCATTTAACAATTAAATAGTTATCCAAAAAAATCAAACCCTGTACATATTTATCCAAAATCAAATTACCCATATTAATTATATGCAATATCAATTAAATACATAAACTAAATATTTAACACTACGCCAAAAATAGGCTTTACTAGCACTTTGTTAGTAACACTTTTTCAAAAAGTGTCAATAATAGCAAACAAATGCACCATTTTTTTTTTTTTTTTAAGAAATCTCTAATACTATAGTAACAATAATAATTAAAATTAAATTCATGAATTGCACAATCTCGATTCAAACTACCAACCTATTATGGTCAAACATTTAACTTTGAACCAAATACCACTCGACTACACTTTCTATATTTATTTACTAAAATAACCTTATTTATAAATTAAAATTATATAATCCTAATCTACTAAGACCTAAAAATCCATATCTAAAAAACATAAATCCATTTCCCCTTACCCAAAATCCTCTCCCTCCAACGCAATCAAAATCGAAACCCTAAAACTAAGAAATAGCAATAAAATCGAAGAATAAATTGTTCATCGATTTTGGCTAAAATTGAGAAATTATTTTTCAATTGAAAAACATCGAAAGAATAGGAGTAAATCTTTGGTGCAACAGTGGTATGGATGACGTGGTATATACCACCAACTAATTAAAAAATAACATGTTTAATTTTCTTCCTATTTTTTAGTTGTTTTTTGACTTTTTAGCACGCGTGGCAAATGATGATTGGCTTGTTGCATGGATGACGTGGTACCACTGTTGCACCAAAGATTTTCTCAAGGAATAGGCGCCTACATGTCGATGCTCGGAAGTCGACATGGCTGTGATGATTCAGGTGAAAAATACTGATGACATGGGAAGGTTAAGCAGAAACTTCACTCATCGTCACCGCTAAGGGTCACTTTTATAAGAATATTGTGTTTATTTTGGAATCAGGGTATTATTTTATCCAATTTTTATAAAATTATTGATTTTATAAAATATTTATATGAATTTCGATATCAGTACTATGTGATTTTCAATTTTATTAGTATAAATTTCGGATTATGTATTATAAAATAAGGGAAAAAATAGGTATATAATTTTTTTGTATAAAAAAAATTATAATAACATGGTAACATAAAATTTTGATACTTCAAATTGTATCAATATTATAATGATGTTTTAATATCAATATTATAGTGATATTTTAGTATCAGTATATTAGTTATATTATTGTGTTAGAATATTATTGATATTGTTTTGTCAGAAAATTACTGACATTAATAATTTATGATCTTGGAATTACTTACACTATTAACAAGTGTTAGTAAAAGTCTTTACTGACACAAATTTAGTATCAGTAAAAAAAAAAAAATTGGCGTAGTGTAGCTAATTAATTATAAACCTTCATTTTAGGAGATTTATTCAAAATACATAATAAGTAAATAAATTATTATAGTAATTGAGATCTTATGCACAACCAATTCAATTCTTAAACTAAATATATATCTAATTAAATTCTAAACCCTTATTTTAGATGATTTACTTAAAAATACATAATAGGTAAATAAATTACTACAATAATAGTGATACATTACATACCTTAATTAGTTTAGTGTTGGATTGAGGTTGAAAACGGTTAAAATGAGTATTTTTTGACGTGGGTATTTGAGGATATGAAGATGAAGAAAGAAGATGAAGATTGGGGGTCGTGGTTAAGTAGGGATTTTTAATGGCTTTTTAGCGTCAGCGGAAATAGTCACGTTAAATGTCGTGCATTTAGCGCCGCTATCTAAATAGGCAACGCTAAAATATTAACATACAACGTCGCTAGAAATTTCATGTATATTTATCATTATTTCATATTCAATACCCTCATAATATTGTTATTGGAATACTATAGACGTGTCCATTTTATGCATAATATTCTATGTAATATTTTAATTTGTTTTTGAAATAATTTACAACAAAGTGTTTCAAATCTACCGAAAAACGCTTATGTGAGACTGACATACGAATGACATAATACATCCGTTTAATAATATTAATTAACATATATCATATATTTATTAATCGGGTACAATTATCTGTACCATATAAACTCTCAAATCAACATAACCCTTGCATCCTCACCAATGAAATGCCCGTAGTCCAGTCACCGAATTTGATTCAAATCATACCACAATGGCTCAAAATCCATCATATCAAGAAAACCACGTGCCCTTTCATTCGGGTAAATGTTTGGTGCAACAGAGGTATGAGTGACGTGGTACCACCAGCGAATTAAAAAATGACATGTATAATTTAATACCTATTTTTTAGTTGTTTTTTTAATTTTTTAACACGCGTGGTAATAGATGATTGATTTGTTGCATGGATGACGTTGTACATCTGTTGCACCAAAGATTTTCTCTTTTCATTCTCTTGTCTAAGATACCATCCGAGCAACGTGTCGCATTCGGATTGGCTCATACACGTAACCCTAGCCAAAAGCCTTGCCATTAATTGATAAGCAACTCTCTCCCAACAGCTTCTGATTTCTCATTTAATGCATACAACCCAGACGCTTTAGGTCCAATTTTAACAACCCCCCAGTCGCACCCATCGGCGCGTGTCCGAGAGAGTATTAAATGAAACACCCCGAGTCATCATCCATCATTCATTCATTGCACGTAGTTCAAGTTCAACATTTGAAAAAATCAAACTTCAAAAAAGCACGAAAGAAGAAAATATGCTGAAATTACATTTTAGTTTTTGGACAACTCACAAGGGATTGACCTGAGTCAATACCCGAACCACCACCCTTGCCTCGTGTTAAGAATAGTCATCCCCTTTCGTCATCTCTTTATTTTTTTTCTCCCGTTATCTCTTTTTTATATTATTATTTAGTGACATATAGAATACACAAAATAATAAATAATTAAAATTAAATTGTGTATCACATGTCACTCGATAATAATATAAAAAAAGAGAGAACTAAAATCTGAGTCAAGTCAGTGACTCAGTTCCATACATATGACCAAAGCAAGGAGTTTCCACGCGCGGTTCGTTCTTGACTCGACACCCGGGCAGTCACACGCGCCCACACACTAGGATCTCTTCACACACTATGATTAGCTACGACCATGCACAAAACAAACAAACAAACACAGCCCTGTCATGTTAAAAATTAAAACTAAAAAACTAACTTCATCAATCTTCATCACATCAGCTTTCGCATTGAAGAGCGGCCTTGATCTTCTGAACAGTGCATGAGATTAAATTATTGACCGTCTCCACCGATTCTACTGTGAGCTTGGCTGTAGGAAGACTATTCACCAAGATTTGGAAAGCAACAGTTAAAAGGGACCCACTCACTCTCGGGGACCCACCGTTACTAGCATTGGGCCCACGTGAGCCTGGACCATCTGGGACGATAGCAAATCCTGACGGAAGGAGAGCCACGTAGGCCGAATCACCACCGTTCATTACTACGTGCATGGCGGGAATGTCAACAGGCGCGTACACCACAAGCGATCCAGCCGCGTCTATGCACGTCTCCTGTAGTATCAACATGCTGCTCTGGTTTGAGTTCATGGCCTGCAATAAAAAAGAAAAAAAAAAAGAAAAAATGACGTTTCGTTAAACCCTCGTAATTTTCGAAATTTACAAGATTTGCCATTTTAACCATTTTCACATGTCAGTGGTAAAATCTTTACAAAGCATTGGAGAGTCAAACCCTGTCTGAATAAAAACACTTTTTCTATTAAAACGATGAGGTCAGAACAATCAAGAAAGCTAGCATGTGTCCTATATTTTGACTTTTTAATGCTTCCAAAAAAAAAAAAAAGCACTGTTTCTCTATCTGCCATGAAACTGTCTTTAGTGATACTGCCAAATTCCAAAATTTGCCCTTTCAATTTCACCTTTTTATCTCCACAAGACAAACTAAAAAATCGTGACATTGAAGTGACAATCGTCAACAAAAATAATTTAGCCTTGTACCCATTAAAGGAGATACAAATCCCCCACCACCACGAGCCCTATTGTCCACTTGGGTTCATTAAGACTCCCTATTTTTTCACATGCACGGCTCGAACCTTAACGTTGTCTCGTCACGTAGGTGCGGGCAAAGCCAACGAGAACTAAAACGGACAATAGGGCTTGTGGTGGTCGATTTATATCTCCTTCAAACCACATGATCTATAATGTCAAAAATATATATCAGTTGAGGGGGAGGAAGGAGAAGAGAGATTACACTGGCTCTAAGAAGGGAGACGCAGTTGCCGTGATCTTGTCCTTTGGCAATGTGGGCCATCTCCTGCATGGGCCCACCGTTTGACAAGATGTCCCACTCGCTTCTGAGCCGTTCGTCACGTAGAAAATCAAAGAGTTTTTGAGGAGAGACAGGCAACCAAACGGAGGTGGCAGCGCTCAGCACAATGCCCGGTGGCTCACCGGGATCGTCAACGCTTTTTCTGGTCATAACCCTAACGTCTTCATCAACGTTACCAGCATTGAGCTTGTTCCATTTGTGCACAGTTGAAGCACACACGCCAGCGCAGAAGTTATCTGTCATTCTTTGTGCTAGCTTTAACATGCTCCTTCTACCGCCCGCAGTTATTGCTGCTACATTAACATAGAGAATTGACAGAGAGAATTTACTCTGAACGATAAAAATTATGTACTTCGATGAGGAATCATTTGTACATAGAAAATGTTAATGTAGTAATGAAAATATATATACCGGTGTGATCTCTGGCGGAGACGGCGGAGGACATGAGAATGGCAAGACACTCGCATTGTCTTTGAAGGGTGGCGACCCACCGTTGGGCACCGAAGCCCATACCGGAACCTACCAAGGGTTTGTAGAGTTGATGAACTTGGCTTTCATCATATTCTGCATGCTCAACCCATGTCACCTGCAATTTTTTTTGTCAGTTTCTTACTTGTAATTTAATATGTCAGCTCATAATATTATTGATAAAAGACAAATGAATAAAAGAAAATGCTACAACTTAGGCATAGATCGAGGTTAAGTTTTTTTTCAAGATTTGGAGGAACAAATTTACACAGTGGCAGGTGACATCGAGATGTGTATCAATGTCTACTCAAGCTTTAGATACTTGTATATGAAAACAAAATAGCCCATCTTGTAATTTGACTAGAAAGGTCTTATCGATTAGAAAAATAAACACATCATGAGGCTGGAACCAGGTGACACAAACCAAATTACATGGCTTAATTATAGGAATTGAGGGGAAACCGAGGTGGCATCAAAGCTTGGAATAGAAACATCAAATGTGTATTTTATTAAACCGAAGCTGACAATGCCAAGGTCATTTTCACATTCAAGGATATGAAATTAATGTGTTCAATTCAAGGCACAAAAATATGGGGAAACCGGAAATAGAGTCTTCTATTCAATAAAAAATAATGATACATCCTCGATTTGCTGGTTTATGATTCATTATTCTAATAAGATTAAGCAAACCCATTTGTTGAAACTTGAAATAGGAACTATATGTAATATTCAATACACAAAAGGAAGCATCAAGGCAATAAAATAACAGTTTAGGAAGGTTCAGATTCCTTGATAGAGTTGATATAAATGTTGGGGGAAGCAAATTAGGGCACTGACAGTGTGGAGATATACTGAGTAGTCACTAGACAAACAAAAATCTTTGATGCATGAGCTTCAAGTTTTGATTGGGAATGCAAATGCCCATAACTTTTTTATATTGAGAATTTTGTGTTGAACTGATTTTGTGCGGAATACTATTAATTAAGTGGCTATTAAGCGAGATAATTGAAAAAAATAAAAATGAAAAATATATCTCCATCGTAATTAAGTGATCAGTACAAAAGAAAAAGAAGAAGTATAAAATGTAATTAATTAGTTAATAATTAAAAAATTACCTTTGAGTAGCCATTAGGCATATCTTGAACAACACAGCCAGAAGGGAGCCTCCTGCAATTAACAAATGCTGGAGCAGCAGAAGTTTCTCGGATGGTGTCAATGGATACATCAACGACAGCCCATACACCTTCTGCATGTTGCTTGCAAAAGCGAAGGAAATTGACTTCACGAACCGGGACCAAAGGAGATAGTACTTGAAGCTCAGCATGCATCTAATTAATTAAATACCCAACAGAAAAAAAAAAAAAAAAAAAAAAAAGTTATTACAGCCATAAAGAATTGATTAAATTATAAAAAAAAATCAGTTCAATTCTCAAGAAGTTGTAAAAAAAAACTACCAATTGAAGTGCCATATTTCTTGTTCCTCCCATGCCACTTGATATCACATCAGTTGTTGAAGTTCTAGCAATCATATAAGGAAACATCTCCGCCCACCGATTCTATCAAAATTAATTAATAAAATTAATTAGCAAACATAAAGTTAATGAAGGCCGAGGAAATTAAAATGCTTACAGGGTCCATTAAAGTTTCAACAAGAGCCAAACTGTTGATGATGACCATGCCAGTCTCTCTAGAAGCTTCAGTGACAAATCCATTAGGTTTCAAGCCAATGCAACGAGAGAAAGTTCTTAAGTACTCTTCATGGTTCAAAACTTCTCTTCCTCCTTCTAAGCTTCTGATCCAAAGGGGTTCATCAGTTTGTGCCATCTTAACCATTTCATCCATAGCAGCCAAAGCAAGCTCCAAAAACATTGATCTTTCAATGGATCTATTCGGAGGCATAACTTGCAAAGCATTGTTATTAGAAGTCCCCCCAGTTCCAAAATCTATAGGCCCTAGAGGTAATGTTGCACCAAAGCCATTGTTACCAACACCAAGTTCTAAACTTGAGTTTGGAATTGGAGGAGGCATTGAATTAGCAAGTGATGAAACGGGACGCCCTAAGAATTTTCCAGCAAGGGCACAAACTCGATCTAACTCGTCCTTTAAACGGGCATTTTCAATCCTTAAGTGCTGTTCTTCAAGAGAAATGTCACCGATCATTGCAGGACCACCACAGTTGGTGCAAATTGGGTTTCTCATTGCATCTCTAATGGACATGTTTTCAGCTCGGAGCTTGTCGTTCTCTTGTCTGAGCAACGAGTTCTCATGGCGTTCCAATTGAGTCTGGTATGCAAAAAAAAAAAAAAAAAAAAAAAAAAAAACTATAAAAAGCCTGATCGCCATGGATTTAGTGTTTTTGAACTAGAAAAATCAGTACCTTCATTTGGGTACGGCGATTTTGGAACCAGAACTTGACCTGTCTGGTTTCCAAGCAAAGTCTTTTACTAAGTTCCAGTCTTTGTTTCTCATCAGGATGAGGACACTCCTTGAACAAACTACACACACAAAACAAACAAATCCAATCAAGATTTCTATTAAAAAGAAAAAGATTTTGGGGGTTAAAAGATTGCATCAAATCATACGATTCAAGTTCTTGGATTTGTTGAGGAGTGTGTCGGTGGTATCTCTTTTTCCTGGGAGGCTTGTCGGTAGCATCTTGATCATCACCAGAAGCTCCATCCATATTATCACTACCAGATCTGCTTTCATGTTCTTGATTTTCTCTGTTCCTTCTCCCAATAATACCCTCAAAACTCTCACCCATTCTTTGCATATCCCCTTGAATTTGATTCTCTATATTCGGTTGCTGCTGCAAATTAAAAAAAAAAAAAAAACATAATCACAAACCCATATCAGTTTTCAAACTCCTAAACAAAACCCAAACCAAAAAAGAGAATCCATGTATATATATATATTACAAGGGCAAGAGAGAGGCCAGCAGAATTGAAAATGGATTTGGAGAGAGATGGAGAACTGAGAAGACGAGAGTGAGCAAGTGTAGTAGTAGTGGTCGGCATATTGTTAGCAAATGAAATATCAGCAACGATTCTTGCACCACCGCCACCAGAATCAGTATTATTATCAAGAAAGCCTCCAAAACTCATCAAAAAAATATGTCACTTTTATTTATTTATTTATTTTCTTGAATATAATTTCCCTTCTTCTTCTTCTTCTTATTCTCCTCTTTCTCTATAAATATAAACAAGAAAGAAAGCTCAGAAGTTCCCAGCTCTGTTTTGGAACCCTAGTTGGGCAAAGTGATGAGTGCTATCTCCTTCTTCTATGCATGCTTCTTTCACTAATGACTCTATAAACAATAATTGAAATATTTTTTTTTTTTTTTAAAAAAAAAAAAAAAGAAAAGAAAAAGAAAGAGGCAGGGCTTTAGCTTAAAGATTTGCAGAGAGAGAAAGAAAAAAAGAGAAAAAAAGAAAAGGGGCAAAAGAAAACAAAAGGGTTGAAGATAAAACGAGATATGTGGACACATCGAAGCCTTACAAATACATGACACCAAAAAGGCTTGGTTGACTCTTTTGTTTCTCTTTTTCACCTTTCTTTTTTCTTCTCAATATTTAATTATTTAAAAAATAAATAAATAAAGTCTGTGATTGATTGACAGTCAAAAGTTAAAATTTTGTAACTTTTTTTAAGGTCATTGTGATGAGTTTAATTACACTTTATAGTACGGACAAAAGTGTTTCAGTTCGATCAGTTCCTTCAGATCCATTACCCTTTCTCTTGTCTTAAAAAAAAATAAACAAAAAAATAAATCTATGTCTCTCTCTCTCTCCTTGACTTTTTTTTTTTTTTTTTTTAAATTTACCCACGTTGGGATCTGTAATAATTATGCAAAAATAAGATTAGGGTTTTGTAAACTAACCTGCAATATTTGTTGCAAAAATAAGATTAGGGTTTTGATTTTGATGATGAGGATGAGGCCACAGATCAATGGCTATCAAAACTTATGACTTGTTGAGAGGGATTTTAAGTAAATTGTGATTTTTTTTTTTTTTTTTTTTTTTTAGTGAATGAATCCAGAATTGATTGAATTTGTTATTAAATAAGGGAATAAATTGATTTCCATTTACTCATTTGGATAAATATCTTACCAATTTTGGAGAATCTGCCTAGAACATTACAGCTAATTTAAGGCCTTACTAATTGAAATTAAGATAAATAAATGTCTTTTTGTATCATTTTCGTAATAATTTATTGTTAATTATCAATTGATAAAGGAATGGGGTGCCAATTACTCTTCTAAGGGGAAGGAAAAATCTAAGATTTCATAAAAACAATATGTTATCCATATAACAATATAATCATATATTATCAGTTTATCACGTTATTAATATATTAAAAAATGATTAAAAAATTTATAATTAAATTACACATATTTTTATTTTAATAATTGATAATATCACATCATTCATTTCTCTGTTATTCTAAAAAAATTATTATAAATGAGGAGTTTGGACCAGTTCAGATGGTCGAAGAATATGGTCGTAATAAAAATTAATTTTTAAAAAACAGATTAAAAATGATCAAAATTGACAATCTAGAATTGGTTCAATTTTATTTTAATTTTTAAAACTAAAAATTAATATTTAATATTTTTTTATAATTTTTAATTAGATAAAATGATTTATAACGTAGGTCGATTCTGTAGGTTTTTCAGAAATGTTCAACCGATCGAACCGTTGACCCATTGAATATTGTAAACCACCGGTCCGATTCTAAAAACCCTGATTATAAATAAAATTAAATGTTAAAATGTGCTTAGTATGTTATAATCAGTGGAGTGATAATGGCTTTGATCTCATTCACTTTGGATACGTTTCTTTACAACTATAATATGAGAACGGATTGAATTTGCTTTTTAGTTTAGGATGATTAACAATATAACGGAGGTACCAGTCATTTGTATAATAATCTAATAATTCATTGACACGCGTGTTAAAATATTAAAAAATAACTAAAAAGATGGATATTAAATCATACATGTCATTTACTAATTTGTTAGTAATATCACGTCACTCATACTTCCGTTGCATCAAAAAATTACTCGACTAACAAAATCAAACACGTGTATTTAAGAATGCCATTAAAGTCATATATAGATAAATAGGCGTAATAATGTTGGAGCTTTAAAATAATTTCATGTACAACATAATTGGGATCCGAGGAGTTTTAAATATTTCCAGCAGAAAATTAAAGAAATCCGCAATTAATATTCTTAATTATCATCCCAAAAAAGCCGTAATTTTAAAAAATCTATTTTGGACCGAGAACTTTCACTTTGTAATTAATTACTATTTGGTGTTAAGAAGAAATTAAATAAAGTGACAATTATTATGAAGCAAATACTTGGTAATTAATCAATCGCCATTGGTTTTGTGAAAAAATCATAATTAATTATCATTTAAGAACCCCTAACAATTTATGAACATATATAGAGTAAAATTAAGGAAAATTTATAGAAATGACCAAATAAGTTTTTTAAATTATAGAAATGACCACACTCCCAATATATTCTTACTTTAATTTATTAGCCAGACTCCTTATTTTCGAACCAAATTATCCCTATAATTTTATATTATTACACCAAACTTTACTCCATTCATCTCAATAATTCACTTAGGGATGACAGTGGGTCTTTAATGCGGATTGTCATTATCAAACCCACACCCCGCATATGTAAATAAATTACTAAACTCGCACTATATCCGGTGTGGATTTAAATTTTCATTGACAAACCCGCATCCGCATATAAAAATAAATTATAAAATCTGCACTGGTACCCAACAAATTTTTTATGGGTTTTTAAAATATCATATAAAAATAAATTTCCCGAGACAGAATATTCTCTATCAATAATATGAAAACCAAATTAAACGGAATATTAAACTTTGTATAATTTCTTCACATGTCATTGGAGTTTGGTTAGAAGTCAATATGAAGTCGCAAATATTAAACATAATACCAGACCAAAAATAATTCAAAAAATGATAAAGTTGATAAATTTTGTTTACTATAGATTAATTACATAATGTGAGTCCTTTTATATGAGTGAATTTTCTTTACCTTAAAAAATATAAAATAAAAAAATTAAGTTTGCGGGTATCCGCGGGTTTTGCTTAATTACCAAACTCGCAGCGAATTTTGTTTTAATTTACCAAACCTGCACCAAATTCGTTTAAATATTTACCAAATCATACCCATTACGAACGGATTTTTATGGATTTACGAGTTTATGGGCGAAATTACCATCTCTAAATTCACTGCATACTCTTCATTTCTTCTATCGCCTCTCTCCTTTTCATCAAACAACATTATCAATAATTGAATACATAATCTTTATAAATTATTTTGGAGAACGAGAAGTTAAGATTATCATAATTTTTTACAATGAGGGTTGTATATAAGTGAGTTTTTTTGGGTGTTTTTTTTTTTTTTTTTTTTTTTTTTTTTTTTTTTCAATGTAGAAATTGATTAAAAATATTTATTACAAGTTAACCGATCAAAAAAATAGTTAGAACCCGATGAATATAACTGATTCTTGATCTTAAAGAAAAAACTTGAAAAAAAAGGAGCAAATACTGTCACTCAGACGATGGATGAGACGCCCGAGTTACATGCGACAAAGGATGACGAGACATATAATTTAGGGATCAAATCTTGTCGACCGAAGTTTTTAGGTTTGTGTTGAGAAAAAAAAATCGCCCTAGGACGAATGAATCAGTAAAGGATGAAAGCAAGTAGAATGAATAGGCATCACGCCACAGAACGATTTGCAAATAGGGCGACAATGGAAAAGAAATCAGGACGATCGCCTGACGACACACAACTAGGGCGACAAAAGAGTCAGGACGACTGATACATGATGCGGTTGATCCCACGATTTAAACGGTTAGACTGTCACCTACAACCTGACAGTTCATCGCGCACAATCCAACAGTTCCCCCCACGATCAGGCGGTTATTGCACACAACTCAACGGTTAGATGCATGATCTAGCAGTTGCAGAGAAGTTACGGATTGAAACCGTCCAAGCAATTAACAAGGTCCACTATAAAAGGCTCTTTCATGCAAAGAAGGAGGATGAACAAAATGAAGACTCAAAACGAGCATTTTATTTTTATTTCGTAGCTTTGTAATTTTAGCACTGTAATTTGTGTGCTTGTGCCCTTTAGAGGCTTATTCACTTAACCAAACACTCATTGCTGAGACTGTGTCTCATGAGGTTTAGACCTTACACGTTCTTTTAACGGAAAATTGTGCAAACAGTTTGGTCTCCAATCTCAAAAACCAATCATTATCGGAGGAAGTTTAGTGCTAATAGATTTTGAAAGTTAGTGTTTGAGAAAGAAGGGCAATTTAATATGAAACTCATGTGCTTGATTATTAAAGTAAGAAAGTTATTTCGATATATTATAAAACTTATGCGATAATTTCTGTAAATTTTCCTAAAATTAGGTGCCACCAATCCCCTTGCAATCACAAACTAATTAATTTCTTTAATGAAATGTTTCATCTGCAGTAACTTTGTAAAAGGTTTAGGACATCCAATTTATTAACTAAATGCATCATTAACATTTGCAATTAACTTTTTTTTTTTTTTTTTGGATAACCGGGGTGTTCGGGCCAGCTTACGTGCACCTCGACTAATCCCCGGGACCTGTGCCCCGTGCCCTCAGAAGTTTCCCAACACAGATCAAGGTAAGTCGCTGGCTTTTCACACCATGGGGCATGGGCCCAAGGAAATGCATCTAATGGGATTCGAACCTTGAACCTGAGAGGGAGTAAACCACTTAAGCCCAAAGCCTTTACCACTGAGAAAACCCATTGGGGTTACAATTAACCTTTTTTGCTTCGCTTTTATATAGCACAAGTATTGTATGTGCTAGCTTTACATAACCAGCTGCCGAACAAATATTAATACAACACTCAATAATGATAACAATAATAAATATATTAAATCCGTAATTTAATTATTACAAAAAGATCACACAAAGAATGAGGCTAGCTACTATCTTATTTATCATCTATTTTGGTTTGGAAATATAACTGTAAAACTTTCTATCACCCTAATTATGTGAGTGTGATTTAGGAGGAAATCTACAATATAACGGCGGTATCACGCATCCGTGTAATAATCTAATAATTCATTATCACACGTGCTAAAATATTAAAAAACAACTAAAAAGATAGATATTAAATCATACATGTTATTTACTAATTTGTTGATGGTACCATGTCACCCGTATCTCCGTTATACCAAAGAATTACTCGTGATTTAGAACCATAGTCATGTTAGTATCATCCAAAATATTTTACCGAATGCTTCAATTGCACCCATTATCGTCATATGATACTGAGTGTTAATCATCAATTAGCCGATGATATTATATTAAAAAATGATACCTTATGCGATTCAAATATTAACTTGTTCTCCGTTTGGTTATGGGTTTGAATCCTAAAAATAATTATTCTCTGAAAAAAAAAAACATAAGTAAAATTGGACATATCATGACTTTCTCCAAATTCTGCTTATAGTGGGATTATTAAAAAAAAAATTGATATGGCTAGAATTGAAGGGAAACTTGAATACTCAACAGCTCTATTATGAATGATCCAACAATATTCCAGCATTAAAACTCTATTTTACCAACCAATATAAGAAGTTAATATAAAAAATAAATGTATTTATATCAGTCAAAATCCGACTCCTAATCATATAAATTATAAATAGTCACCAATTAGATAAATATATCAAGTTGTATATACAATCAATAGAGGAAGGAGAGGAGTTGCAGTTGCAGCAAGAGTTATAAACTTTTTCTGATTTAATTAGTTGTTGCAGCTATATATATATATATATATATAATATATATATATATATATATATATATGCATGCCCCTTGATGACTTCGTTACAGCTAGAGTAAATAATGACACATGCTATGTTTGCCGACAGCCATAAGTAAGCACAAAATCAAAAAGATTACAAATTAAGTATATCTTAATTATCATAAATATGGCTTTCGCCCCCCAATGGCCTGGTGGTAAATAGTTTAAAACTTGATTATTAGGTTATAGGTTCGAGTCGTATTTCTTATAAAAATATGAAATTTTACTTGTACCTCTTAATCCTGAATCAGATGATTTGTTGGTAGGGTTTCCAATGTTTCCAAAAAATAATGATACAATTACTTAATAAAAGCAATGCTTTTGGGTTATATAATCTCTTCTTTGTCTCCCCCTTTAAATGCCAAAAGAAATTGCAACTTTCTGGAAAATACCCAATGGAGCAAAGATGTAAGTGATCTTCAAATCTCAAACAAAAGGCTTTTGACAAACTTGTTATAACCATAATGAAGTGAAAATCATATCTATCGAATTTGAAATTTTAATATCAGAATCAAGATGATGAAGTAATTCATCATTAACCTATTGTTATTATTTGGGTTCTGAAAGTGACATATAATGATGTAGCGAGTAGGATTTTATTTAGTCTAATATAAATATAATTGTAATCTCAATAGTTTCAAAGATATTTTGAATAATAAAAATTCCATCTTTGTTTTTCTTTATGAGATAACATATGTTTGACATTTGAGTTTCGATAGTCTTGGATTAGAGCGATATCTAAATATATACTTGGTTGCCCCCACCGGGTGTGGCTTGGTAGAAAAAAGGATTATGAATTTATTGTCAGATCCCGGGTTTGAGCCCAATGAATGCATTTCTTGTAAGAATTTAGGGCTGTCGGAGATTTTACATGTTCCGCTTAAACTCGGATCGAATGATTTAGCGGCAGGATTTCCTAACGTTAAAAAGATATCTAGGTCATGAAATCTAATCTTTTATCCATAAAACATGTCCTGAACATGACTTTGTATCGATATATAGTACCAAATCCAAAACCCTAGAATGAGTAAATGGTAACTTCTTACTATTCATGTTTTTGTGCACCGGCGGCTCTACTTAGGCGTACTGATATAAAATAAATGTTACCATCTCTTATTTTATGTATTTATTATTTATCTTTTAGTTATTTGAAGTTTGAATAATAAATGATTAATCCTTTAGTTATTTAGTTCCATTAGTAAGTCTCTCCAAGGGGCGTGACTTGATGGTATAAGGTTCGGGACTCACCTTGAGGTTTTGAGTTCGAATCCAGAGAGTACGTTGTTTTACCTACTCTGCTTAAACTCGGAATAGGTTTTTCCGAGATGGTTGGTTGGCTTGGAATCCCTCGAATAAATCTGATTTTAAATTTTTATTATTTTTGTTATAAATATTTATATCCTGAACATTTCAGGAGCCAGGTTACAATCATCTACATATCTAATTCGTAATTTAGTTTGTTTTCGTTGTTTTATTCAAAAAATAAAAATAAAAAGGTGAATAGTGGAAGCGGTTCATTGTTCCCACAGCAGCCTTTGCCACAAAATCTAAACCAGTATATTCCCAACTAACACAACCACCAATTCAAGACCAAGTTCACCACATGTCAATAGCAAAATATCTAAAGTGCCAGAACTAGTATTAGACTTGAAAGACCCTAATTTTCAACTAAATTTTAGAGTGACAATCAGTTGTATATGTGAACTATCGATCTCGTCTCATTTAGGATGAGATTTAAGGCATATTTTTATGCCCCATTTTAAAAACGGAACACGACAAGATAAAAAAATATTCTGAAAACTTAAATAAGATGGGATGAAACAAGATTTAACGGGAGTTGATAGGATGCGTCCCGAAATAATATAACGGGACGAGAACATAATGAATTTTCATCCCGATTTCATCAACGAGATTGGATCGAAATTGATAAATCCCGTCCCATCCTATCCCATCGTCAACCCTACCCATGATTGACCGCCAATGTGTGTATGAAGAATTAAATTCCAAGAGTCCAGAGGTAGATAGAGAGAATAGAAAAAATATTATGAAAGCTTAAACAAGACGGGATGAAACAAGATTTAACGAAAACTGACAGGATGCGTTCCAAAATAATATAACGGGACGAGATTGGAATAAATTTTCATCCTGATTTCATCAATATACGAGACTGGATCAGAATTGATAAATCTCATCCTGATGACGGGCTTAGAATTAAATTCCCAAGAGTCGAGAGGTAGATAGAGAAGGAATAGGTCGATAATGTAGAGAAGAGGTGTTGCCGTTGCATTAATGTTGTTAGCCGTTTTCCAGCACATCAACTAACTATATAGGGCTGTTTGATTTATTATTGTTGTTGGCCACACCTTTCATTTTCTCTGTAGAAAAAATAATGCTATGAAAATAACTTAAACGCCCCTTCAAAACTTTCTCACTTTCATATTTATGGCAATGGCCTCTCGCTTTCTACGTAGACAAAATATATTATTATATTATTATTATTATTATTATTATTATTATTATTGAAATTCTTGACAATATTGTATATATATACACACACACACACGTCTTTGAATCTATACACTTCTTTTTCTTGATTCCATTACGTATGTCTACACCCAAAACTACAAAAATTTACACCATTTTTACACGTCACCCCTAAAGCATAGCAATTTTTGCATAATTTTTAGAGCTTTGCTTAGTTTTTTTTTTTTTAAACAGTTGGCATTAAATCTTAAATATAATTTTAAAGTAAGAAGAACATAATTTTGGGGTTTCTTTAGCATCCCCTTAACGATTCAAAATTGGTATTCCATCTCAGGGGTATTTTTTTTTTTAATATTTTTTTGAAATCATTGAAAATCTCACCGCCAAATCACATTTCCGGGCTTAAGGCGAAGCAAGTAAAACCCATAACTATCCCAAACTCTTACAATAAACACACTCCCTGGATTTGAATTCAGGATCTCAAGATCAGATCATGATTCATTCACCATCAAACCATGCCTCTTGGGGAAAACTCTAGGGTGTTCATTTAATTAAATCCGAAAAATGAAGATAGACCCGCTGTAAGACAGAGACCTATTTGACACAAATTAAAAATAAAATTCAAAATTCAAAATTAACAAGTAAATATTAAGGGTAGTTGTAAATTAAAGTTAGGGGGAGTGAATTCACAGATAATTTATAGTAATGATAAACCTTGAGTCAAATAGAGTCAAACCTATTTTATAAAATTAAACTTGTGACCTAACCCATCATAAAATTAATTTGGGTTGGATCCACCGATCTCATACATTAGGGGTGAACATCGATCGTTTAATCATTGATTTTTTAATCACACCGAAATTATTTGGTTAAGTCAATGATCAACCGATTTAACCATATGATGACACTGACACATAACCATTAATAAACCTAACCATTATTTTTCGATCAGTTTTGGTTAATTCGGTTATTAACCAGTCCAGAATCTTTACAAATAACAATCCACATTAACACAAATTTAAATTAATAAGAAATATAAACAGATATGTGTTTAACAACATAAGACAAATTTAAATTCATTAAAAAATAATATATAAAGTCAAATTATGGTTACAATCGGTTAATTGGTCGATTCGGTTATACAAATCTCATAACCTTAATTGAACCGAAAAACTAAAAAAGTTAAAATCTTAATCGAAAAAACTGATTTAATCACAATAACCAAACCATTATAAAAAAAATTGGTTTGAACGGTTTGATTAATCGGTTAAAATCGATTAATGGACACTCCTACCATATACACCCCTAGTTTAACTAGCAACCATATTGGCTGCTATCTAATCATTTTTTTCCCTTTTAAAGATAGATTAGTAATATAATTAAATAGATCTTATAAAAATTTAATTCATATTTCAATTTGTTTAATAAATAAATTTTAAATGAATAAACGATTCAATAAATCTAAATTCAGATTAAACAAATCGAATCGAATTGATTGATTTATTAAATGAATCAACTTTTACATATCTGATCGAGTGAAATCACACACATAACGCAAACGCACGTATCGCTCAAGTAGTATAAAAATATTGATCCCACGAGGACTTAATTTCTACGATGTTATTAATTGTTGATGTTAATTATTTACAAGTATCTAATTAAGGTTGAGAGGGAATGTTTGTTCGTTGGTTAAAGATGGTTTACTAATTAAATAAATAAAAATAAAAAATAAATACAAATGAAATTAATAATAAAGAAAACATCTAGGGTTGTGAATCCGCCCAATATTACTTTAATGATGAATTGATTCTCCTATACATGTGTAATAAATCAGTTGTTAACCTGGAACACGAAGATATGCAAAAGCCTCTGTCGATGATCAGATGCAAATACCCAAAGTAACCCAATTAACTATATGTCTATGTTAATTAAGAAACTCTGAATTCATTAAGATCAAGTTCCAATTGTGGCTATCCACGCCCGACAAGTATATGTCTATCATGGAAGGAAATATCTAAGGTGAGATCGTAAGCTATTGAATATAAGGCTGAAACCTAAAATCCATTCGTCAAGTTCATTTTAAGTTTACCACATCAATCTTATTGGTGATCAGACAATAAGAAACATTAAAGTTAAGATTCAATAAACTAGCTAATGTATCACACATTATATAAATAAAATCAATTATGAAACTCGTGAATATTGTGCTTCATCACTTCCCTGGATTAAAAATAAAATGCTAGGGTTAGATGATCCACCTTTAATATTTCAAATGTAGAAATCTCACTTTATTATAATATAAAAATTATCAGTGTTATCCGATTAATTAAGTCAAGCCAGCCATAAAGACGATGTTATTATTTGTCCATAAACCAGCTATATATGCGGTAATCATCTGTCACCTAAAGACCGACCATATAGATGGTGTCACATTATGTCAAATAAATAAAACCAGCCATTTAGGCGGTATCAATATTAATCCATATTATTAAATATAATTTCCATATTATAAAATAAGTGAGATTGATCTACCTTATCATATTAAAGGTTTCACCCTTCCCCAGCGAAAATTAATTATTAAACATAAAAAAGTAAAAACACACAAACTATTATTACTAAAAATAAAAATACATAATTAAAATACAGAAAATAAACACATAAGATACAATCCTCAAGTTCCTTAATAGAAACCTGAAGGAAAGTATGAATTTTCTAAATGAAATCAGCTTCAATTTATAGGTAAAATTCGGGCTTACGCGTCGCGACGCTTGTGGATTGATGACACGTGTACGCGGTTTGTTGAGATGTTGACACGTGGCACGCGTTTGTCGGTGCGTCGCGACACAGAAGGTCATGCGTTTCGCGACGCGTGAACAGTGATGACGCAAGTGATGATGCGTGTCGGCAGGCTGCATAATTGAGGCGCGTCGCGAAGCAGAGAAGTGTGCGCGTCGCGACGCATGAACAATAAATTTCCCATTTTGCCCATTTTGTCATTTTTTCATCGTTTTAGCCCCAAGTTGATTCCATTGAGTCCCAAAACTTTATTTATCTACAAAATAAATAAAAATACATCAAAACGTTCATAAAACCCGAGAAACCATACAAATTATTAGGTCAAATGAGTGGTAAATATTGATATATTTTCCGCTCATCACACTTCCAAACCTACCATTTTACTAGTCCTCGAGCAAAACAAACAAAACAAAATGAAATAAATAACTAAGACTAAATTAACCTAAGCCACTTTCGTAGGGATCACGGTTGCATTTAGCGTATGCAACAAGTCTTTAAACCCATAGGTGTCCCTAGTGGACGAGTTATAGTCTTGTGAGGGCTTACAGTGACGATACCCACAAACGTCAATTTATTACAAATACACAAAAGTTAAAAGAAAC
The DNA here is from genome assembly GCA_019454045.1 of Zanthoxylum bungeanum. NCBI lineage: Eukaryota > Viridiplantae > Streptophyta > Magnoliopsida > Sapindales > Rutaceae > Zanthoxylum > Zanthoxylum bungeanum. Next base: position 930,244 of record SKCR01049487.1, on the reverse strand, counting down.
AAACTAAATAAACAAAAAGTTCAACTAATAAGTGAAATTCTTATCCAAGTTAGTAATTATTTTATTTCTTTCTAAATTACCAAATAAGTAAATTCTCATATTCGTTTTATTATTCTCCATAAACACAATTAACAAGGTATTAATCAATTTATTGTGCCCACAATATTCACAAGTGTAATTGAAAATAGAGTAATATTTTTGTTTTAAAGATATGTTAGAGTTCACACCTTTTGGAAATGAAAGTTTATTTATATACACATTTTTTTCAAAGCTTTACCATTTGACGCGAACAATCAATGTTTACTGAGGCAAGATGTTCGGTTACTGAGTAAAAGTTTTATTTATTTATTTTTAAAAAACTAGTTAAGCTATACTGTTTGACGTGAACGATCATTGCTTACTGAGGCAAGATGTCCAGTTACTAAGTAGAAGCTTATTATTATCTAACTAACTCAAGCCATACCGTTTGACACGAACATTCATTGCTGGCTAGACAAGACGCCCGGTTACTAAGTAAAAGCTTGGTCAGTTTTTATTCAACAATTATATATATATATATATATATACACATCTTCCACTGCCTTTAAGTGCTTCCTCCAAAAAATCAGAGAACCGGATATTACAAAATTTTCACTTACAACCATGTTCATATGTTACTGTGTATGTTGATAATATCTGTCAAATGAGCATATGAAGGTCAAATTTAATCAATATTATGGAGAATTCATAAATTTAAATAATTCAAAAGGAAATAAATAAAAATGAACTTGTTACGAATTAGTTTGTGATACGTCTCAGGAGTGGAAACTCCTTACACAGCTATCTCAAAACACAATTCCACATGGTTAGTAAAGTTTAAAACATTAAAAAATCAATTTTTTTTTTGAATTTTTGAATAAAAACAACAAAACAAAAACAACACAAAGAAAAATAACAAGATACTAGTCAACTATTCCCCTCATCCAAACCTAATTGAGAGATTGTCCCCAATGTCTAAAAAGAAGAAGAATAGTTTAGAAGACAGTACTTGGTTAGCGTGGAATTCTACATCTAAAAAGAAAACTAAAAGTTAAGATCGAGATTTATCTAACGCTTTATACCACGATCATTATCAGACCAGTTCAACTTGAAAATGATAGGGTCAATATTTGGTTCGAAGACTATGAGTTAGTCAATTAAATCATTGACTGTTTTGGCAGTGAGGAAGATATCTTTTACGGGTTTTGAAAGAAACTCATTTCTTCTGGCATCTTCAAGAAACCCAAAAAGAAAATAAAAAAAATCCATCAACATTAAATAATCTAATAGGTTTCTAATGAATGTTCAAATTTGCCCAAGATATCACTGTGAATATTTCCTCCATCGTGCCCAAGCCACTTGGTAAAGCAATAAAAGCATCATCATGGTTAATCATTTCAAAAAGTCTTCCGGACATACCTGAAACAATACAGTCTTCTCCGTTTGATTTTCCGATAAGATTTGCGTCTGCCAAAGGTTTTGGAATGATCCCCAAAACTTGACTGCCATCTTCTTGTACGGTCCTTGAAACATAACCCATAAGTCCAAGATTGCCACCGCCATGACTAGGGGTGAGCACCGGTTCCGGGTCTACCCGGAACCGATTGGAACCGGACCAGAAATTCGGGTTTAGAACCGGAACCGGTTGTAACCGGTCTAGTTCCGGTTCCAAATAGATGGAATCAATTTTTAACCGGTCCGGTTCCGGTTCCAGAACAACAGGAACCGGAACCGGAACCGAATGTATAACCGAATTCGATACCCGTATTGATACCCGTAAAATTTACTGGAATTTGATATATTGGTTTGACTCAATCCAAGGGTAATCCTCTAGAGACTGTAGACCACTTCACAGCATTGCATGGCTTATTTCTGCTTTGTTGTTTTGGACTAGTTTCTATATGTTTGAATCTACCAGTTATTGCACACTGCAATATTATGTATATCAATTCAGTTGTATACTTATAATGAGAAAAAAATGGCCATTTTTCTTATTTAAAGCAAGAAAACAAGTGAGAAAAATGACTGAAATATGCTATTTTCCCAAAGTCACAGTCTGTAGACAAAGTCACAGTGATATATTTTCCCAGTTTACTAGCTATGAGCATCATTTCAAACTTTCACTTTTTGCATCAGCCAATAACCAATTAGTTATTTGTTCATGCATTATCTAGTTTCTTTTTGTTGGCAGTTTCAATTTTCAAAGTTTGATAATGTTATACAAATAGGGTAATTCGGAATTGAACTGGAACTGGACCAGAACCGAATTGGAACAGAATAATATGGTATCCTATTTAATTAGGTAGGTTCCGGTTCCAATTAGTTGAGAACCGAATTTTTCCGGGTAGGTTCCGGTCCGGTTTTGCTCACCCCTAGCCATGACTCTACCCAATTCTTTTACTGCCTCAACAAATTCTGGTTTAGATCCAGAACTAGTTCCGCAAAACACACAAATATGAGTAACTCGTTGCTTGGAAGTAGTTTCCATTACTTTCTCTTTTTTGGATATGTCGAAAAGAGAAGTAACGAGCTGAATTTATAGATCCTGAAAAAGGGTGAGTAATAATTACACTAGTACCTGCCAAATAATAATTATTAGATGAACGTAAAAATAAATCGTGAAAGTTAAAAAGTTTAGATCTTGTCGGCGAAAATAAAAGAAATCAAAAAAGAAAAGCAAATCAAAGCAATTATTTAAGGCAACAGAATTGTGTACGCAATACGTGACTCGCTTGGTATATATATCCATTAGGATGCGATTCAAGAGTCCATTCCTTACTCAGCCATCTTTAATGAATTAAATTTTATCTTCGCGATTTGTCAAACACCATTCCTTGATATCTTTTGTCTTGTTTTGCCTTAAATGTTCCTGCTGTGCTTTTCCCTGCAAAAAAAAACACACAGAATTAAAAAAAAATAGCTCTACAGCATGTGTACACAAAATACGAACAATAAAAATAACAATAAAATAAAATTTTGCATGGATTGCCTCCCTGCTAGCGCTAAATTTATCGTCTTCAGCCAGACGTGTTTAAAGGTTGTTCTTCAAGGAGGCTTCAGTGTGGTTTTTGACGTCCTGGAGACGATAATGCCAAGTGCGCTGTTTTTCCAGCGTCTTTTCCAAAAATGAGGTGGCCAAAAGAATTTTGTCTGACTCAGTGCTCGTGCCACCTTCTTAAACTTTATAGCTATGTGCGGTTCTGAAAGGAAAGAAAGAAAGAAAATCATGAGGTCTCGTATGATGTTTGGCTTTGAATGGTTGTGCCATTTTGTCAAGCTTCTGGGTAGTGTCCTCGATATGTACTCCCCACTGCTGTGATGTATCATCTGGTGTCATGAGATTTTTGTTATGCTCCCATATTTGCTCTTGTATTTGCCCTGCATCTTGTTCCGTCATTTCTTCACAGATGTATTTTAACATTTCTGCATTCAGTTCTTCATCCGACATCTGCGTAATGCATGCTCCATAGGTATCAATCTGAGAATGTAAAGATATGTCTGTCTGTAGGCCTTCATCATCCGTGGTTGGTATGAACGGTACGAGTAGCTCTTCTACTTGTAAGTCCTCACAGATGAAGTCAGCGACCAAAGAATTATCCAGATCAAAATGAGATTCTGCATGTTCGGCCTCTTGAACTGATACCTCTGACTCTTGACACTGTTAATCTTTTATCTCGATTAAGGTGTTATCGTGAAACTCGAAGGTTGCTTCAGTGTCATCTGAAAATGTTCCGTGAGGTATGTTGCTCTGGTTTTCTATTAATTATCTCATTTGATCTGTCAGTCTCTGTATAGTTGATGCTTGACTCTCAAGCATGTCATCCAACCATTTTTCTCGTTTCTTGAGCATGTCCATCATCATTTCTATCAACTGTTCTTCCTCTGATGGTTCTGGTTCTTGAGGAATATCATAGATTGATGATGGATAAGATGGATAATGTGGCTTAGTGAAATATGATGGTTCTGTATATGAAGGTCTCTGATAATTCTCCCACCCTGAATTGTAGTTGTACATGTATTGATCGTTCGGGTGGTTACCATCATATATCTCACATCTAATCATTGCGTTCTGAAATGATTGAGCAAATGTTGTGTTATTTCTCTCTGACATCCAGTGATAGTTGTTGGGCTAGACAACAAGCCTCAGAAAATCGGATTGTGTCTCCCTGATATGAGGTGTATCTTCTCCTCTAATGGCTCTTAATGTTTCTATCGCCCAATATCGATCCATATTTCAACCACCTGAAAAATAAAAGAAAGAAATAAAAATTATAAATAAAAATAAAGAAAATTAGATACAATTAAAATAGATAGAATCAAAATTAATAAAGCAAGAAAAATAAATCCCCGACAATGGCGCCAAAAACTTGATCGGGTGAAATCACACACGTAACGCAAGCGCACATATCGCTCACGTAGTATAAAAATATCGATCCCACGAGGACTTAATTTCTACGATGTTATTAATTGTTGATGCTAATTATTTACAAGTATCTAATTAAGGTTGAGAGGGAATGTTCGTTGGTTGAAGATGGTTTACTAATTAAATAAATAAAAATACAAAATAAATACAAAGGAAATTAATAATAAAGAAAACATCTAGGGTTGTGAATCCTCCCAATATTACTCTAATGATGAATTGATTCTCTTATACATGTGTAATAAATCAGTTGTTAACCTGGAACACGAAAATATGCAAAAGCTTCTGTCGATGGTCAGATGCAAATACCCAAAGTAACTCAATTAACTATATGTCTATGTTAATTAAGAAACTCTGAATTCATTAAGATCAAGTTCCAATTGTGGCTACCCACGCCCGACAGGTATATGTCTATCCTGAAATGAAATCTCTAAGGTGAGATCGTGAGCTATTGAATCTAAGGCTGAAACCTAAAATCCATTCATCAAACTCATTTTAAGTTTACCACATCAATCTTATTGGTGATCAGGCAACAAGAAGCATTAATGTTAAGATTCAATAAACAAGCCAATGTATCACACATTATATAAAGAAAATCAATTATGAAACTCGTGAATATTGTACTTCATCACTTCCCTAGATTAAAAATAAAATGATGGGGTTAGGTGATCTACCTTTAATATTTCAAATGTAGAAATCTTACTTTATTATAATATAAAAACTGTCAGTGTTATCCGATTAATTAAGTCAAACCAGCCATAAAGGCGGTGTTATTATTTGTCCATAAACCAGCCATCTAGGCAGTAATCATCTATCACCTAAAGACCTACCATATAGATGGTATCACATTATGTCAAATAAAACCAGTCATTTAGGCGGTATCAACATTAATTCATATTATTAAATACAATTTCCATATTATAAAATAAGTGAGATTGATCTACCTTATCATATTAAAGGTTTCACCCTTCCCCTAGCGGAAATTAATTACTAAACATAAAAGAAAGTAAAAACACACAAACTATTATTACTAAAAATAAAAATATATAATTAAAATACAGAAAATAAACACATAAGATATAATCATCAAGTTCCTTAATAGAAACCTGAAGGAAAGTATGAATTTTCTAAATAAAATCAGCTTCAATTTATAGGTAAAATTCGGGCTTGCGCGTCGCGACGCACGTGGATTGATGACACGTGTACGCGACTTACTGAGATGTTGACATGTGGCACGCGTTTGTCGGTGCGTCTCGACATAGAAGGTCATGCGCGTCACGACGCGTGAACAGTGATGACACAAGTGATGACGCGTGTCGGCAGGTTGCATAATTGAGGCGCGTCGCGATGTAGAGAAGTATGCGCGTCGCGACGCGTGAACAATAAATTTCCCATTTTGCCATTTTTGTCAGTTTTTCGTCGTTTTAGCCCCAAGTTGATTCCATTGAGTCCCAAAACTTTATTTGTCTGCAAAACAAACAAAAACACATCAAAACGTTCATAAAACCTGAGAAACCATACAAAATATTAAGTCAAATGGGTGATAAATATTGATATATTTTCCGCTCATCAAAATCCATATTTACAATCAAACCGAATAATGACCTAAATTACCACCCGCTATTAATTAGTCACAAATGCAAATTATTTATACGAGTAAATCTCATTAAATGAGTTACACGTGAAGCAGAAACCAGTGAAGAAGCCATCCTTTTTAAATGTGAGTCCCCACAGGCGCATGCAACACGGGGTTCTGGTGCCTGCGACCGATTGGTCATGGCCCCATTCACGGAAGCAGCTGCAAACAAGGTCAGCGGAAATCACACTCAGGCACTTGATGACTTCACGTACCTAAAATGACTGATGCCTCCACCAAGAAATAAAAATAAATGAATATGGTACTACTTCTTGCATATTTTTCAATTCTCGCATTCATTCCCCACCACATTTCCAAACAGTACCCTATGCCTAGGGGTGTTCATTTGACTAGACGGATCATCACAAACCAAGTCCGCAGATCGACTTAGAACAGTCTGTTTGATATTACGATTAAAAAAAATGATGATACTCATAAACGGTTGCGTTTTTCTAATATTTTGATGAATAAAAATTATAAATTTAATTTTTATAAAACTCAATTTTTTTTTAAAGAAATCACAATTAATAATTGCAATTTTTTTTTAATCATTAAACCAATATTTAAAAACTGTATTTTGACCAAAATATAATTTTATCATCTTACCATGGGTCAAACCACAACACTAAATAATAAAACCTTAGTAGGTCAAAGACATTGACTTCTTGGATAAATATTAAACATTTAAGAGGTTAAAAAACTAACCTGTCGGACGGGTTAACCCGACCCGACTCAACGACACCTCTAGCCAGGCCTATCCTAAATCATTCTGATTGATCAACTACTTTTCACCCAGTAATGAAATCCTGCCATACATAATTTTTTTAGTTTAAACAAAATTAAGGGCTTACTTGCCATAATGGATATGCCCATATGACCTTTAATCAAACTGAGAGTCAGTTCTAGGGTTGCTTGATTGATCGTCTTCCTTTTCTCTCGTTCTTGACTAGCACCCGTGATTTCAGAGATTTATGCAAATTATGAACTATCAATACTAGTAGCTATAGCAACATGCGAAAAGGTTGTTTTCCACTCGCACAAACAGAAACAAGTGTATAATTATACATGCAAGAGGGCGACGACATGATGAAGTTACTGCAACAGAACATCAACTCAGATAGATAAATAGCACCAAAACTACAACTAATCCTTGAAACCGTCTGACATTATCCTGGCGACTTATATGTGTATGCTACCATATATACTTTTAGCCATTCTACTCTTGTTACTCAAATATAAACAAAACAAAAGAGGAACATGCATCATTTGATGATATTGAGATTACATATTGGCTTCGGATAAGAATAAAAAAGATGAGATAGGAAAAAATACCTACAATACAAAGAGCAAAAGATGTGTCAGTGTGATCACTGATCATGAAGGCAACTTCCAGAAGTTTTTGGTTGCAACAAGAATTCTCTCTCTTCCACTTGAGCCAGGTTCTCTGTCATGGATAACTGCCGTCCACCTCACAGTATTAGCTATGCGACTTACTCTGTCAATAACTTCCGGAGAATCTCGAATCACAACTGTTCCTTCTGGTCGCAACATTCTATCCATCTCCACCATTAAATCTACCAAGCTACACCTGCAGTAGTATCAAAAGAGATTATCATAGGCACTTAATGTTAACATCGGACTAAGCACTTTATCTGCTAACAGAAGAAAACGCAGATTAAACATCACATTAGGACTAAGGAGAAACTAAGTTACAGTTATATGGGTGCAGGTCTTAAACTGAGAACAAATATCAAAAACTCTGTAGAAAGGGAGTCAAATTTAGCAAAATCATCCATAAACATGATTTTGTTAGATAACTGTTTGGAAAAGTTAATCTCATCAATTTATAAACGCTAAACGTGAGCCGATAAACCTCTATCAAATAATGATAATTTATAAACAGCCAGAAGTCAACACATGAGGTGCCAACCTTTTACGGTCAGTCAATAGTTAACTAATGGAACACACGTATGATTGGATCACTGGGCCCAACAACAGCTTTACAATGGATTTGGGATAACGAGAACATCAAGTATAGTTTAAATATGTTCCACCACAGGAAATATCAAACCAGTAGGCCTTTATCAGAAGAATTTATAATCTATGCAAGTGTTAACACCACACGGAACTTATGTTGTCAGCGGTAGTAATGCCTATGGGGCATGATATAACAATTTATCCAAAAATCTGTATTTCCCAGTATAATTATCTGTAGCTGTATTGCCTTTAGGAGACAACTAAAGGAGGGCCCAACGCACGAGACTTCCCAAATTGTGAGCTCTAGGGAGGATTCAATATGTACGCAGCCCTACCCTTGCTTTTTTTGCAAAGAGAGGCTGATAAAGAAAAGAAAAGAAGGGAAAAAATGGGGAAAAAAATGTATCTCGGCTCCGAAAAAAGTCATATGAAAGCAGTCGCTTCACAAATGACAGTTTGAAAACAAACTTCCCCTCATAAACTATACACATCATGCATGCAGTGGGGAAGAATAAGTATAAAGAAGATCATATATACCTGTTCTTGTTGGAGCTTGAACTTTTTAGGAGTGATTCGATACCAGATATATGGATTAGATCATAAGTACGAGGATATGTTGAGAAAGGCTCACACCTATGAACATCAATAAAAAACACTAATCAAATAGTAATAGTTCCCAATAAGACAAAATAGTTCCATATAAAAAATTGTGAGAAGCTAATCCAGGCCATTACAAGAAAACAGCAGTGAACCAGAACATAAGCAACTGGGAAGAAAAATTGAGCACTAATAAATAAAACACAATTCAGTTAAAATCCATGAAATATTTAACTCTTTTAAGAGGCAATTAATCTAAGTGGGATCAATTTTATATCCAAATTTACAACTTGGCCATAAGATATTCAATAACCAAAGTAGGTTCCTGCTACCTAAAACAAGATGCAAATAGAATAACAAATTGAAGAAAAGGTTAGTTTTACAAATATTAGCACATGCCAAAGGACATAAGAAATGAGAATAGCAAATATCTCAAATTAACCTCAAGCTAAAGGACATAAAAACATGTGGCTCAAGTAGCTGATTTTGTAATAACCATCACCACGCGAACAACTTCCATTATCCCCGTGCAAAGTTTTATGCCCAACATAAAATAACTTAAATAAGACGTGTATTACAATGACTTACCAATCGTGGTAGATTCCAATTAGACCTCTGTCATAAATGACACTCAGAGTTGATTGTTTTTGAGCAGGTACAACATTCATCACCCACACAGGATCAGATATAAGTGCTGCTGCAAAACCTCCAAAAAACGCATTCATATCCATGACATTGCGTACATCCGGAGTTCCTAGCTTCAGGTTCAAAGTATTCTTGTAGTAAGCAACCCTTCTCCTCCATCGTCTTGTGTCGGCCTCAAACACATCATACCCATTTTTCATGACTAAGGCCCTGGAAGGAGCTTTTGACAGCCGCTGTGGCCACTTAGGGATAGTCCCAACAGCATATTCTTCCTTCACAGAAGATGTCCTACTCAAACATTTCCTTAACTTGAAATACCTGCAAATTAAACAAGCTTAGATTAACAGTTTCAGGTGGAAATTAACTGAGCCAGCCCTTTCCCCAACATTATAACAGCAAAGACTACAGCAATAACAATATAGCTAATTACAACCACATATATCTATTATGTAGCTGAAACACTTGCATGATTTGAAATCGAAGGAATGAAAAAGAAAAAAGATAAGAAAGATAAGAACAGTCCCATAGAATTTTAGTTTCCACATAAACCTTACAAGATTCCAAAAGCTAAGAGAGGAGAATTACCATGCATAATTTGGATCATCTGATTCATCACACAACTCAAGACCAAATTCATTTTGGTTAGGGAGACATGATTCTCCAACAGGCTTCTTCCAGATGACAGTGTTTCCATCAACAGCAATCAACTCATAACACAAGGCCCTAGCCACACCCTGGAGATCTGCCCACTCCTTGTCGTGTTTAGGCCACTGTACAGGTGGACCAGAAATGACCAAGTATCCTCCTGGTCGAAGCAATCGATCCACTTCGATGAAATACGTTGCATCTGCAAAGCCAGATTCAAATGTGAAATCAGAGCACAAACCAAGAAGTAGCAGAAAAGAATGGAAGCCACAAGACACAAAGAACTCACTATAGGCAGTAAAAGGGATCAAGCAACGAGAACAATGAACAAAATCAAATGAGGATGCAGGGAATGGAAGTCTCCGAGTGCCAAGCATGGCAACAAACGCCGGTATCCCTCTCTCCAGAGCAAATTGTATCTGTGCTTTATGCGAATCTCTAGGAGCAAATGAGAGGGTTAAAATGTCCTCAGCCAGCATAGATCCCCCAAAACTAGCAACCTGCGAGAAGATCAAACTTCAAGATCTCCAAATCATAAAACAGGCCAAAAGAATAAAAGATTGAATAACCAACAGAATCCCTACCCCGCATCCCATATCAAGAGCAGTCCTCAAAGTTCCTCCACTAAGAGGTATATACTGTTTAAGTTTGTCGATGTATTTGTCAGCTCCATCAGCAAACATCGTGCCACCGCCAGGGAATGTGAAGTAAGGGCCGCTCTCTTTCATCCATCCCTGGTGACCTTTCCTGTCAGCAATTTTGTTGTATGGCATGTTCGCATGCCATATCTGTACATTACAAAATTAAACTTCAATAATATATAACTAGAAGCAAACCGCGGCGGAGCCACATACAGGCGAGTGAGTCCCGCAATCTGATTTATGAACTAGATAATTTTGATTTACCTGATAAAATAAGAAGTGTATCAATGTTCTGGCTATGCCCCTGGATGCAAAATCTAATTTCCTAAATTAACCCACTCACTAAATTTGTGCTAAAAATCGTTCTTTAATTAAAAGTGGATACCTTGCCTAAGCTTTCAGGCCAACGAACAGGAATCTTGTAGCCATGAGGAGGGGGAATCAAACAAAGGGGAGTTTCATCAGGCAAAGGGCAATGTCTCTCTCTATAAAAATTCATTTCTCTGCTCAGCTGGCTGTTTCGTCTCGGATCTTCGCAGGGCATGTGATCGACGGAGTCGGCGGGGCAGGACTCGATGGGTTTGAGGTGGTGACCGGCCTCAATTAGAGCGACAAGGCGCTGGCGCTGACGTGGATCCGACGTGGAAGCGAGGAGGGCTTGGCGGCCAGAGGCGGCGAGTGAATCTCCGAGTGGAGTGAAGACGAGAAGAAAGAAAAGGAGGACTAGGCCGAAGAATGTGGCGGAGACGATGTCTAGAAGCTTCCATTGACGGGCGTTGCGTTTGGATGCGGGTAAATTCAGGAGACCCATATCGGATCCGATTCAGTAAATGGACTTTCCACTGACCAGGGTTTTGATTTGAGTACAGAGTTCCCACCCACAAGGAGAATGTCGCGGGGTTTTGCTTTGAGGGAGGAGGGAGTGCCAAGTGTTTAATTAATTAAACGAGCGTAAATATTTCAACGAAAATTTTGAAATATCTTTTCTTTTTTTTTTTTTTTTTTTTTTTCATCTTAATTTTTTCATTTTATTATATATTAAATTGATAATTTTTCCTAAATTAAATGAGTTATTTATATATATTTTTTTATTTTATCGAATGAATGAATTTAAAATTTTCGTAGTAAACTATACTTACATTATTTAATAAGGTAAGAAAAATGATACTTTCCTTTAAATAAATAATTATAGAAAACTCTCCATAGTCGAATAAGTGAATATCACTCCACATTATCACAATAATACGGATAAGGATCATTTTTTAACCCTCGTCCTTTTTTGGTATTATTATTTAGTGACTTCTTGATTGAATTGTACCCACGTATCACAAGGAAAAAACAAGAATAGAATCATAATTTTAATTACAGACAATGCACAAGATGTGTGTGTTAAATATTTTTTAATGTCGTGCCACATGACAACTCAATAAATTAATAAATATATTAAATAAGAAACCTTTTATAATAAGAATACATTAAAGTGTGAAATTAATTTTTATATTAAAAATTAAAATAAGAAACCTATTATAATATAAAAATATAACTTCTATTAAAATAAGAACCTATTAATTTAATACGTAGCGCATAATCTAAATAATTAATTTGTTATTATTAAAATATAAATTAAAATATCTCTAAAATTATTTTTTTATTCTTAAAATGTAAAATTAAAATAAGAAACCTATTATATTATAAAAACATAATCTCCTATTAAAATAATAAACCTATTTATTTTATTAATTAATTTTGTAGTTTATTATTTTTAAATTATAAAATTAAAATATAAACTATTAACCTATCACAATATAAAAACATAATCTCCAATTAAATTGTAAAATTAAAATATCTCTAAAATTATTTTTTATTCTTAAAATGTAAAATTAAAATAAGAAACATATTATAATATAAAAATTTAATTTCATATTAAAATAAGAAACCTATTAATTTAATATGTGGCACAAAATCTCTATAATTAATTTTTTATTATTAAATTATAAAATTAAAATATTTTAAAATTAATTTTTTATTTTTAAATTGTAAAATTAAAATAATAAATTATTAAAATTAGAAACCTATTACATTATAAAAACATAAACTCCTATTAAAATAATAAACATATGAATTTATTAATTAAATTTGTAGTTTATTATTTTTAAATTATAAAATTAAAATGATAAAACTATTAACCTATCACAATATAAAAACATAATCTCCAATTAAATTGTAAAATTAAAATATCTCTAAAATTAATTTTTATATTAAAAATTAAAATAAGAAACATATTATAATATAAAAATTTAATTTCATATTAAAATAAGAAACCTATTAATTTAATATGTGGCACAAAATCTCTATAATTAATTTTTTATTATTAAATTATAAAATTAAAATATTTTAAAATTAATTTTTTATTTTTAAATTGTAAAATTAAAATAATAAATTATTAAAATTAGAAACCTATTACATTATAAAAACATAAACTCCTATTAAAATAATAAACATATGAATTTATTAATTAAATTTGTAGTTTATTATTTTTAAATTTACAATATAATAAGAAACCTATTATAATATAAAAAACATAATTTTTCTATTAAAATAAAAATTCTATTAATTTAAATTATTATTTATCTTAATTTATTATTTTTAAATTATAAAATTAAAATGATAAATTATTAAAATGATAAAACTATTATAATAAGAAAACATATTATAATTAAAATAAAAAACATATGTGGCACATAATCTCTATAATTAATTTTTTATTATTAAATTATAAATTATTACAATAAGAAACCTATTACAATATAAAAATAAAATCTCATATTTATTATTAAATTGTAAAATTAAAATATCTCTATAATTATTTTTTATTATAAACTTATAAAATTAAAATAAGAAACCTATTACAATATAAAAATATAATATACTATTGAAATAAAAACATATTATTATTAATTTATAAAATTAAAATTATAAATAATAATAAAAAAACCATTACAATAAGAAAACATATTATAACTCTCATTAAAAAAAATTTACAACACTTAATCTTTATAATTAATTTTTTTTATTACATATTAGAATAAGAAGATATATTATAATCTTCTATTCAAATTTAAAAAAACATATGTGATACTTAATATCTACAATTAATTTTTTATTATTAAATTATAAAATAAAAATAAAAAGCCTATTATAATATTAAAATATAATCTCATATTAAAATAAGAGACCTAAATAGCATCCACCCACAAAACCTATATAATTTTTTGGATTTTGGGTCTATAAGTTTTTTCATGATTTTTTTTTTGTTTATTTATTGTGTTTTAGGATGCAGACTTTGACTATTAGCTATTGTATACATATGGTAAAGATTTAAAGTTTGATAAGAAAATTTAAGTTTAAATTGAATAAATTACATTAATTTTTATAAGATAAATACATAAAATACCATAATGATTTTTGTTATAATATAAAATAAAAATATTATTTTTAATTAAACCACACACAAAAGAATTAGAGTATGTTTCACTACCTAAGCTAATTTTTTTAAAGATTATATATATATAGTAGGAACTAACACTAACATGCACACATATCCCCAAAATTAAAATTTACATTGTTCTCAATGTGAAATAAGTGTAAAGGAAAAAGAGTGGGGAACAACACTACCGGGCAAGAACAATATTACCGTGCATGGAGTTGATCAGGCTTATGCTGGTCAGAATTTGGCTGCATAGACTGTGTGAGTTGTGCTAGTACCTACATAAATATACATACAAACTATTAAACACACAATTTACACACAAAAATAAAACAAAACGAAAGTAAAAAAATAAAAAATAAATGCGTGGGTTGTCTCACTGCTAGCGCTAAGTTTAACGTCTTCAGCCAGATGTTCTCTGAAGATCTTCCTTCAATGAGGCTTTAATGTGGCTTTGGATGTCCTAAATAGGACAATGTCATTTGCATTATTGTTCAAGCTCATCTTCCAACCATGAGATGGCGAATAAAGATCTTTTTCATTTTATGCTCTCGCCACATTCTTCAACCTTTTTTGCTCTATGAGGTATTGAATGGAAGGTTAGATCATCATGAGGTCTCGTATGATATTTGACTTTGAATGATTGTGTCATTCAATCAAGTTTATGGGCGATATACATGATGCTAGCTTCCTCATGGTGTGATATGTCATCTTGTATCATGAGATTTTTAATAGGCTCACACAATTGTTCTTGCCCAACTTATTGTTCCATCACTTTTTCATTGATGCACCTTCGAATTTCATCGTCGATATCTTTATCAGACATCTGTATAATGTATGCTACAAGATTGTCAATTTGGAGGTACATATTTGATGTATCCTGACTAACATCGTTTGATATGTTTGTCCCTAAGCCCTCATCTTGCTTTATTGATGTGGAGGGTATAGGTAGCTCATCCGCGTGTGTCTCCTCATAAATGCACTTAGTGAACGAAGGGTTATCTAGATCAATTTGAGACTCTGCTTGTTCGTGTAGGAAACGCTTTCCTCGCGCAGCGGAAGCGGCTTAGGCACACGTATCGAACTGAAAAATTTTTCTGCCCTCCTCATCTTAATCCAGAATTTTTCTGTTAAAAATTCATATTCCAAACAGCCGCGAACAGTATTAAATTAATTCCCAATTAATTCACGAACATATAATGGCTTGTGACAGTTCGGCTCTCTCTCCTCATCAACCATGCGCGTGCATGTTCCTTTGATCATCCGCTGATTATGCATGCATCAATTGCCTGCTTCAGTTGCAGATGTCATTAAGCATTTGTCACTTGCAATTTGAACACATGCGCATCTGCTCATCAATATTAGCCACGTCCAGATCATTATTAATTTACAAGCAAAAATCATGGCATTGTCACAGTGAGCCACATTGTTGATCATCATCAACGTGAGCCATGTATCACGAGATTGGATAATTATTGATCATGTGCGATTCAAGCTTTGATCGAGCCCTTGTCATGCGCAAGGCATTGCCGATAGAATTTGTATGTGTTCGGATCCACCACTCGACCTTCCGAGCTATGACTCGTTACCAACGAATACTTGTGTGGGCAAGACTCACAAAATGAATTCCTAAACGTTTTAGAGATTGCTAGTCACACTTGTTTTGATTTTATTTTTCTTCTTTTCCTTTTGTAAAGCTTTCTCAACTTTTGAGAGAATAAGGAAGAAGAAGAAGGTGGCTAGGGTTCAAGAAAAGAAATCTTAGCAAAAGAAAAATCACATTTTTCTTTTTATACTTAGGGTTATATTATTCAAAATAAAAACAAAACCCTAAGTTATCTCCTTACCAAAAAATCGACCACCCTTGTAATTGTCTCTTTAATTTTTGTAACATCAATCAAGAATTGATTGTCATCATTATGACAAGAATAAATTACAAAATTAAAGATTTAATAGCCTTTTCAAATTCATAACTTCCAAAGCTATCAATAGGCTTTCCAAAAACACTTTTGGAATCTAAAATAATATCTTTATTTATTAAATCATATATATAATATAATTTAATAATTTGTAATTAATAATTATCAAATAATTATTAATAAGACCATATGTTAAACTTTAACATAAAGTTCCAAGTGTGACATAATAATATTATTAATCAAATTAATAATATTTATACATATGTGAGTACATAATTGGACTATCCAATTATATTAATTCGCTATAGTAAATCGAGCTAGCACGAGTACCAAATGGACCTACGGTTCTGAGCTCCAATAATCTCAAAATATTAATTAAGCTCTTAATTAAATATTCTGAATTATTAACTCCGGGTTATTCCACTAAAAACCCGAAGTTGCACTCTCGTTGCCTCAGATGATATATTAAGCCGAACCAAGTCGGTGTCCATCGATATAGTCATTACATACGAATTGACCCTTCACGAATATCTCGTAATTAGAGTCGGGTTATAATGTCTGTTATACCCCTCTAATTATTTTTACCTTAAGTACCATTGATTCTCTAATGAACGATTTATTCATAACTATTATGAATTTTAATCTTTCTATTCGTAATAGAAAGACTTGAGCGCTCAAATCGTTCAAGCACTGAATCAACCCTTTAAGAAAGATATTCATCTACTTCTCGCAAGAAGGAGTGAACTCCATGTCTATGTAAAACGTTCACAGCTACACAACAGACCATGCCCCCAAAATACGTAGCTATTGGCCATGACTGCTACACCAACCTCACCTTTGTAAATCAAAGGACATGGCCTCCCATACAGGAGTTCGTAGTACACTCATGATTAAGATCAATCCATATATGACCATCTAGTAGATCGAAATGACTTTCTTAGTTTAACGGATATTATAAGAATGTCATTTCTATCTGGGTCCAGTCCTATATGATCGCATCATATAAGGTGCCTCCATTCTCATGTCTCTACATGGACGATCCGGATCAAGATCGTCATACAAATATAGAATGGACCGCAGCTATAGATAAACCACAAACAAAGTACCCGCTTTGTTTGCTCTCTATGGACTATTTAAGATTACTAACTTCAGACTTAAATCCTCTTGTGTATGACACTCATACACTAAGTCTGAAGGCACATAAGTAATCTAGGGTATTTAAGATGCTATATAATATGCGAAAATTAAACAAACAATTTGATAAATGAATAATGCATCGTTTTATTTTAAAACACATAAAACCGTTTACATCACATGTAGCTCTAGGGCATACATTCCAACAGTTCGGGCTCTTGACACGATACCTCTGTCTCTTTAAACGACTCTACCTCTCTCCCTATTTGTTGGGGGTTTTAGGCGGTAATTTGGGTAAATGCAGCGGAACGCGGAAAATCAAAATTTTCCGATTTCAATTAATTTTCTTGGTAAGTAAAATAAACTAATTTATTTTAATTACTCAATACGTAAAAACTGAAATTTTTACCCAAAAATCAATTTTTTCAGAAATTACCGTTTTGCCCCAAAACTTTGTATTTTAATCATTTTAGTCCAAAATTGTCAAATACAATTCTAATTGATTCCAAATCAATCCTAAAATGATTTATTCATGTCTTATACATGAAAATATAATTTGCAACTCAAGAAAATAATTTTTTCCTTTATTGTCGAATGGTCCCTCAATTTTCAAGAATTTACAATTTGGTCCATTTTGTTCAAAACATATCAAGATCAAATCCAAAAATTCCCAAATTTAATATACATCATATATACATCAAATATTATCACATATATGAAAAGCCCCAAATTTGGTCAAGGTTAAAAACCCTAATTTTATAATTTCACAAATTAACAAAATTAACACCAAATTAATTAAATTCAATACTTTAATTCAATTCTCACAACACCAATCAAGCCTCACCATCATGAAACAACTCAAGAACAATTCTAGGTCAATCATGAGTGGCTAAGTAACTATAGAATGGCAACTACCATCAAATGGTTAAAAAGAATGCTTATTAAATATTTTAAAGCAATCTAAAAAAATATACATGCTTCCATCTTTCATCCCAGTTCCCAATCATCAAATCACATCCATAAAAGAGTAGATAACAAACTAGGCTACACATGTTGAAGCTTAGTATGCTAGAAATAAAAAACTTACTAAAAATGCTTGATTTCCAAAGCTTTTCTTCATTTTTCTTCTTTTCTCTCTTTTTCTCTTTTGTATTTGATATCTAGGGTTCTTAAAATGATGAAACAAAAAATAAAACTAGGCTTATATAATTTCCCTATATTTCCGTGAATATTGGAAAAAACAATAGTGTTTTAATTTTTTTCAATAATTGGAAAAAATTTAATGAATATTTGTGGTTATAAATCATTAATCAAATTAATGTTTATCACAAAATATCCAATTAAATCATGACATTCCAACCAATCAAAATTGGCCAAGAAAACCAACCAAAAATAGCCATTTAGCTTACTTTAATTAAAGTAAACTAGATATTAAATATTTAATTAATTTAATTATTTAACATTTAAATAATCAAAAAATTAAATACAAATATCTCAAATATATGTATTATATTTACATTAAATAATCAAAATACATATATTAATAATAAATATCAAATATCACAATTCGACATTTATAAATGGCCGAAAGATCTCAAACGCATGTATTTTCGTTTAACCATTAAACGACTTATAAATAATCAATATTATTTATAAAAGTTGCCCTAGTGCCCTACGAGTATATCTCATTAGTGAGACTCTCTAGGTTCAGGCATATCCATCACGAAATCCAATTTTGTGTCCATAATTTATCCACCCGTAAATTATGACGAACACAGATAAAATCTCTGAACCATACAAGTCAAAGTCACTGCATACGTATAATCCTTCCGTCACATGTATCTGGATTATCCTAGAGATATAGATATAAACGTCAAATCTCTTTAGGTATAATTTCATCGACGATTCTATTAGCAATCTCTTAAATAACACTTAGAACTGATTTCTACAGTGTACCACGGGCCCATGGATTTAACAGATTGCTAATTCCATAATGGATACCTATGCTCTGTACACAGAACTGACGAATCATATCTTGATACACACAGGATATCATAAGGATCAGTCCACACCCAACGACCAGACGGAGGTCTGATCTAAATAGATCGGTGACGTGACTGCCACCAAAGTGTGGAGGATACCTCATATATCCACAGTGGTATCTCAAGTTGAAGGATCAATATGCTCACTCAACCCGAGAAGATTCTTATTGACGTTGGTGTACCATATATTAAGAATCTTCAGTGAGTCATTCAGTGTTTATCCGATATAAACACCTATGTGTCTATATGAGTCTTCCGAGACTCATGGTTCATTGAGAAACCATTAGAATCCAACATTCCAATATACGACACGTACCAGTCTCAGCGGGTTTACTTACTGACCAAGTAATTATAAACCTTGACCAGGAATAGTTAAAGAATGATACTGTTATGATACTGCTTTTGCAACTGTATCATAACCAATCACTCTATGGTCATTTACATCTTTACCATATAATAAAAGAATTCATATTATAGAAACTATTTATTTTATTCATTAATAAAATATATACAAAATTATTTACAGAGAAATACATAAGAAATTGGCGCTCAGAGCACCAACTCTAACACTATTATGGTGTCATTGTGAATCTCTTGACTCTCGATGGCTTCTTTAGTGTCATTTGACAGTGTTCATTGAGTTATGTACTGATGAGCGGAAAATATATCAATATTTACCGCCCTTTTTACTTAATATTTTGTTTAGTTTCTCGGGTTTGATGAACGTTTTGATGTGTTTTAGTTTATTTTGCAGATAAAATAATATTGGGACACAATGAAATCATTTAGGACGAAATGTGGGTCAAATAAGGGCAAACATTGGACTTGACATATTAATTTTGGAGATTGGAAACTTGAAAGGGCGTTTTAACGAAGTGCAGTTTTGGAAATTCCAATTTTGTGCATCTGTCGTATTTTGGGAATAACTTCTTACTCCGATATCGGATTGAGCTGATTCAAGTTCCAGATTAAAGAAGCATCAAAGATCTACAACTTTTAAAGACAAAATAATTTCAAATTCTGAAGATTTCATGCCCGAAATTGATGAACTATCCAAAAGTGTGTTGTGTGTAATTATAAAAGTCATTTTCAAAGCAAAAAATAAATTAATAAATAAATAATAAAAATTATCAAATCACCACCAAACATGATAAGAAATTAGTGGAGCAATTAATAATGGATTTGGTGGAGCAATTAATAATTGATTTGGTTGATGATTTGATGGAGGTAAAATTTTGCCTATAAATACCAAGCCATTTCATTTGTAAATTCGTACTTTCTTCTAATGAATTCCTTAAGAATACTAAGAAGATTGTATCTTGTTTGTTTATTTATAGCTTTTAGTAATTAATTTCCGCTTTCGCACTTTCTTTTCTTTACTTTTCAGTTTTTACTTTCCGCAATTTACTTTTACGTACAATACTTTTCTTTCTTTAATTTTCAGTTTTTTTACTTTTCAGTAATGAGGAGGTAACTCCCCTTTGCTGGGGTAAAAAGTAAAACTTTTATTACTAATATTTAGATTAATCTCCCTTAATTATAATATGTAAACTAGTTAAAACCTGACTTAATGAGGATACCGCCATATTGGTCGGTTGGTAATTATTTAAATTGGTTTTAACCTGACTAAACTGGATACCGCCTGATTGGTCGGTTGGTAATTAATTATTAATTTGACTTAATATGGATACCGCCTATATGGCTAGTTAGTAATTATCATGCAAAGTTAATATATTATATTAAGGGAGATATCTAAAATAGAAGTAATAAAAGTGGATATTTTTACCTCATCATTTTCTTTTATTGTACTTTTACTTTATTTACTTTTCAGCAATTTACTTTCAGTATTTACTTTTCAGTAATTTACTTTCAGCAATTTACTTTTCAGCAATTTACTTTCAGCAATTTACTTTTCAGCATTTACTTTTCAGCAATTTACTTTCAGCAATTTACTTTTCAACATTTAATTTCAGCATTTACTTTTCGTCATTTACTTTTCAGCAATTTACTTTTCAGCATTTTTCTTTATGTCTTTTATTTTATTTAAGTTTTTACTAGCCCTAGTTATGTGTCATAACTAAGTTAGTATCTGGGGTTGTGATGAATTCTAATATCACCGTTTTATAAGGGGTTATTTTATAGTTTGCGTAATTTAAATGTTTATTTATTAAGTCTTAAGCTTTATGCTTCTTGCTGTCTGATTACCAATAAGATTGATGTGGTAAATCTAAAATGAACTAGACATAGGGATTTTAGGTTTCAGCCTTAGACTTAATAGCCCACGATCTTCATTGAGGATAGATAACCCTTTAATAGATTTCCTTACAGGATAGACATATACTTGTCGGGCGGGGTAGCCATAATTGGAACTTAAACTTAATGAATCCAGATAATTTGGTTGACATAGACATATGGTTCAATTGGGTTAAACTGATTATTTGCGTCTGACCATCGACAGAGGCTTTTGCATAATTTCGTGTTCCAGGTTAGTAAATTGATTTATTACACAAACATAAAATAATCACTTCATCTTTTAAAAGATATTAGAATGATTCAAAACCCTAGATCTTTGTGTCTTTTGTTATTTTCCTTAGTATTTTCTTTTGTTTATTTTATTTATTTTAATTAAGGAAAACCACATTCAACCAACCAATCAAACAATCATTCTATTCTCCCTATAATTAGATACCTGTAAATAAATAGTATCAATAATTAATAACAACAGTAGGAATTAAGTCCTCGTGGGATCGATATTTTTATACTACTTGAACGATACGTGCGCTTGCGTTATACGTGTGTGTTTACGCCGGTCAAGTTTTTGGCGCCGTTGCCGGGGACTTATTTTTCTTGAGTTATTAATTTTGAAGCTATCTAATTTACTTGTATCTAATTTTCTTTATTTTTATCTGTAATTTTTATTCTTTTGTTTTCAGGTGATTGAAAAATGGAACATTTTTGGGAGATTGAGAGATCACGAGCTTTACTAGAAGATACACCCCAAATATGGGAGCAACAGTCCGGTTTTCTGAAGCCTGTTGTCCAGCCCAATAACTATCACTGGATGCCAGAACCAAACAATACCACATTTGCTCAACAGAACGCAATGGGGAGATGTGACATATGTAATGGTAACCACCCTAGAGATTATTGTGAATACAACTATCATACAGGGTGGCAGAGCTATCAAGATCCTTCATGGTATGACGAGCCAACACATTTCACAGAACCACATTTTTCATCTTATCCACCACCCATCTACAATGATCTGCATCAACAATCAGAAATCAATCAGAAAAAGATCAGATGATTGACATGCTCAAATATGTGTTCAAGAAACGAGAAGAAAAGATGGATACAATGCTTGAAACATTCCAGAATCAACTCGAAAGTATTCAGAGACAATAAGAATCCATTCAGAGGATGACAGATCAAATGAGACAATTCACAAAAAAAACAGAACTACATACCTCAAGAACCAGTTTCAGACGACACTGATGAAGCCTTCGAGTACCAATAAGTTCACAATGACACTTCAATAGAGGAGGAGGCTGAGCAGTATCAACAACCAGAGGTATCAGTTCAGGAGCCTGAACCGGCAAAGTCTCGATTTGACTTTTATTATTCAGATTCTGACGAGGATGAAGCTGATCTATTTGTACCAACAACGGAGGATCAAACTTTCAATCCTCAAAATGAAGATCTTGGAGCATGCTTTACCATGATGTTTGATGAAGATCTACCTGAACCATCCACTCCAGTCGTATCAGAGGATGAAAACCTAATGTCAGAAACATCTTTACATCCTCAGGCAGATACTTATGGAGCATGCATTTCACATATGACGGATGAAGAATTGAATACGGAAATTTTAAAATTCATCTGTGAAGAAAAGGTGGAGTAAGAAGCAGAGCAAATGGATGAGCAAATGTCTGAACTTATTAAAGATCCAGAGCATTCAGAAGAAACATCACTGTTTTGGGGAGTACAAATCAAAGATATCGCCCAGAAGCTTGACAGAATGGAACTCCCATTCAAAGTCAAGCACCATACGAGACCTCCTGATTTTATTTCTTTCTTTTCAGGAATCACTGCAGCAACAAAGATAAAAAATGTGGCACAAACACTAAATGAGACAAAAATTTTTTTGCTACATTATCGTTGGAAAAGACCATTCAAAAGCAACGCTCATGGGATTGTCTTTAATCGGACATCCAAAACAACGCTGAAACCTCCTTGACATATGGATTTCAGTCACGTCTGGCCGAAGACTAAAAATTTAGCGCTAGCAGGGAGGCAACCCATGCAATTTGTTGTAATTTCTGTTTTCATATTTTGTGTATACATGTTGTAGAGTTTTTAATTTTGTGTGTTAATTTTGTAGGGAAAAGCACAAACGGAGCATTTTAAGACATAAGGAATGGTGTTTGACAATCACAAAGGATAGAGCTAATTCATTTGTGATGGCTGAGTGAAGAATTAATTATTGAGACGTATCATTATGAATTTATACTAAGCTAGTGGCGTATTGCGTACACAATTCCGTTGCCTTAATAATTGCTTTGATTTGTTTTTCTGTTTTTATTTCCTTTATTTTCGCCGATAAGATCTAAACTTTTTAAATTTTTTACGATTTATTTTAAAGTTCATCTAATAATTGTCATTTGGCAGGTACTAGTGCTAATATTACTCACCCATTTTCAGGTTCTATAAATTCAGCTCTATATTTTTTCCTTCGACACATCCAGATATACATCCAAATAAGAGAAAGAAAATGGAAGCAACTTCACAGCAGCGAGTCAAGCGAATTTGTGTTTTCTGTGGATCCAATTCTGGTAATAAACCAGAATTCATTGAGGCTGCAAAGGAATTGGGGAGAGTCATATCAGAGAAAAATATGCACCTAGTATATGGCGGTGGCAATCTTGGAATGATGGGAAGCATTTCAAAAGTCGTTCAGGAAGGTGGCAGTCATGTTTTGGGAATCATTCCAAAACCTTTGGCAGACGAACAATTAATTGGACCAACAAATTGAGATGAACGCATTGTATCAGGTATGTCTGAACAAATCCATGAAATGATCAATACTGCGGATGCGTTTATTGCATTACCAGGTGGGCTTGGAACGTTTGAAGAAATGTTCACCGTAGCATCATGAGCACACTTAAACATTCATCGGAAGCACATTGGGTTACTTAACATTGAGCATTTCTTCGATTTCCTGTTTGTATTTCTTGCGGAAGCCAAAAGACATGAGTTCGTCACCAAATCAGTACAAGATATTTTCCTGACTGCGATAAAAGGCCGAAGAATTAATTGACCAAATCCTAGCATTTGAACCAAAAATCAACCCCATTCTTTCCAAGTTGAACTGGTCAGATAACGATCGTGGTAAGAAGCGTAAATTGGACATAGATCTTAATCGGTAATTTTTCGTAGATTTTCAGCTAACCAGGTACGACCTTCTTAACTCATCTTCTAATGTTTAAGACATTGGGGACAATGTCTCATTTAGGTTTGGGGGAGGGAATATTTGATTAGTATCTGTTTTTTGTTTGTTATTTTTATTAGATTTTTAGTCCAAATTTTTCGAAAAATACAAAAAAATTGAATTTTTTTCAAAAATTACAAAAATATTTTTTGTTTTTGTGTTTTTATTTTGACTAAAAATGTGAAATTGGTAAGAGATAGCTGAGTAAGGAGTTCCCACTCCTGAGACGTATCTCAAACCCATTTTCGGAACAAGTTAATTTTTGTTTATTTCATTTTAAATTATTTAATTTGTAAATTCTCCATAAAACAGACTAAAATGGATCTTCATATGTTCGGTTAGCAGATATTATCAACATGCATAGTAACATACGGACATAAGCTATAATTGAAAAGTTTGTAATATTCAGTGCTCTAGTTTATTAGAGGAAGCATCTCAAAAAGCAATGAAGTAAAAAAAAAAAATTCTGAGATCCGAGTTTTAAGTCTGTAAGGGTGTTTTAATACCTAGTGCCCTAAAACCAACTGGTTTGGAGTCACTGGCCCAAAGCTCGTTACATGGATCAAAGATGTTGCAAAAATATATATATCTGAAGTCTGAGTAATTAAGTCTGTAGGGGTGTCTTAACACTGGGTGCCCTAAAGCCAACTGGTTTGGGAGCCACCGACCCAACACTCGCTACATAGACGAAGATATTGTATATAAATAAAAAATAGAAAAAAAAATCAGAAAAATTATTCCATTACTGCAAAAAATGTGAATTCTGATAAACTTTAGGACAAAAATATTACTCTCTTATCAACTACACTTGTGACTGTTGTGGGAAAAAATGAGTTGATTAATATTTTGTCAACTGTGTATATGGAGAATGGTAAAAATAATCGGAGAATTTACTTATTCGGTAATTTAGAATGAAACAAAACAACTATTGACTTGGAGTAGAAGTTTCACCTGATTAGTCACTAACTTCTTTATTCTATTTTCTCTTGTCTTTTTACTTTTGTGTGCATTAGTTTTATTATCTTTTTACTTTTGTAAAACGTTTGTGGGTATCGTTGCTGTAAGCCCTCACGAGACTAAACTCGTCCACTAGGGACACCTAGGGGTTTAAAGGCTTGTTGCATATGCTAAATGCAACCGTGATCCCTACGAAAGTGACTTAGTTTAATTTTAATTGTTTCTTGTATTTTATTTTTTTTTTTACTCGAGGAATAGCCAAATGTTAGGTTTGGGGGTGTGATGAGCGGAAACTATATCAATATTCACCGCCCATTTTACTTAATATTTTGTTTAGTTTCTCGGGTTTGATGAACGTTTTGATGTGTTTTAGTTTATTTTGCATAAAATAATATTGGGACACAATGAAATCATTTAGGAAGAAATGTGGGTCAAATAAGGGCAAATATTGGACTTGACATATTAATTTTGGAGATTGGAAACTTGAAATGGCGTTTTAACGAAGTGCAGTTTTGGAAATTCTAATTTTGTGCATGTATCGTATTTTGGACATAACTTCTTACTCTGATATCGGATTGAGCTGATTCAAGTTCCAGATTAAAGAAGAATCAAAGATCTACAACTTTGAAAGACAAAATAATTTCGAATTCTGAAGATTTCATGCCCGAAATTGATGAACCATCCAAAAGTGTGTTGTGTGTAATTATAAAAGTCATTTTCAAAGCAAAAAATAAATTAATAAATAAATAATAAAAATTATAAAATCACCACCACACATGATAAGAAATTAGTGGAGCAATTAATAATGGATTTGGTGGAGCAATTAGTGGAGCAATTAATAATTGATTTAGTGGATGATTTGATGGAGGCAAAATTTTGCCTATAAATACCAAGCCATTTCATTTGTAATTCATACTTTCTTCTAATGAATTCCTTAAGAATACTAAGAAGATTGTATCTTGTTTGTTTATTTATAGTTTTTAGTAATTAATTTCCGCTTTCGCACTTTCTTTTCTTTACTTTTCAGTTTTTACTTTCCGCAATTTACTTTTACGTACAATACTTTTCTTTCTTTAATTTTCAGTTTTTTTACTTTTCAGTAATGAGGAGGTAACTCCCATTTGCTGGGGTAAAAAGTAAAACTTTTATTACTAATATTTAGATTAATCTCCCTTAATTATAATATATAAACTAGTTAAAACCTGACTTAATGAGGATACCGTCATATTGGTCGGTGGTAATTATTTAAATTGGTTTTAACATGACTAAACTGGATACCGCCTGATTGGTCGGTTGGTAATTAATTATTAATTTGACTTAATCTGGATACCGCCTATATGGCTGGTTGGTAATTATCATGCAAAGTTAATATATTATATTAAGGGAGATATCTAAAATACAAGTAATAAAAGTGGATCTTTTTACCTCAGCATTTTCTTTTATTGTACTTTTACTTTATTTACTTTTCAGCAATTTACTTTCAGTATTTACTTTTCAGCAATTTACTTTTCAGTAATTTACTTTTCAGCAATTTACTTTTCAGCATTTAATTTCAGTATTTACTTTTCGTCATTTACTTTTCAGCAATTTACTTTTCAGCATTTTCTTTATGTCTTTTATTTTATTCAAGTTTTTACTAGCCCTAGTTATGTGTCGTAACTAAGTTTGTTATCCGGGGTTGTGATGAATTCTAATATCACCGTTTTATAAGGGGTTATTTTATAGTTTGGGTAATTTAAAGGTTTATTTATTAAGTCTTAAGCTTAATGCTTCTTGTTGTCTGATTACCAATAAGATTGATGTGGTAAATCTAAAATGAACTAGACATAGGGATTTTAGGTTTCAGCCTTAGACTTAATAGCCCACGATCTTCCTTGAGGATAGATAACCCTTTAATAGATTTCCTTACAGGATAGACATATACTTGTCGGGCGGGGGTAGCCATAATTGGAACTTAAACTTAATGAATCCAGATAATTTGGTTGACATAGACATATAGCTCAATTGGGTTTAACTGGGTATTTGCGTCTGACCATCGACAGAGGCTTTTGCATAATTTCGTGTTCCAGGTTAGTAAATTGATTTATTACACAAACATAAAATAATCACTTCATCTTTTAAAAGATATTAGAATGATTCACAACCCTAGATCTTTGTGTCTTTTGTTATTTTCCTTAGTATTTTATTTTGTTTATTTTATTTATTTTAATTAAGGAAAACCACATTCAACCAACCAATCAAACAATCATTCTATTCTCCCTATAATTAGATACCTGTAAATAAATAGTATCAATAATTAATAACAACAGTAGGAATTAAGTCCTCGTGGGATCGATATTTTTATACTACTTGAACGATACGTGCGCTTGCGTTATACGTGTGTGTTTACGCCGGTCATGTAGCTCTGGTTATGAGTTAATTGTCTCAATTTATTTTTCAATCTTTGTAAGGATGTTGTTTGACTCTGAAAAATTGCAATAAATTTAGCTTCCCGTTTTTTGAGCATGTCAACGATCCATTCCTCCACGGATGGTTCTGGTTTTGAGGAAATTCATGGCCTGATGGTGGAAAAAAGAATGCAATGGTTCAATGAGATATGCAAGACCTTCATTGTTATGTAATGTAAAATTCTGATGATTTTGCCACCCTGTATTATAGTTGAACATGCAATGATCACTCAGATAGTTTCCCTCACATATCTCACATCTCATCACCGTGCTCTGAAAGGCTTGAGCATTTATTGAGTCACTTCTCTCTCACATCCACTGATAGTTGTTGGGTTGGACAAAAAGTCTCAGAAAACCAGACCGTGTCTTACCCGACATGGGGTGTAGCATCTCCTCTTATAAATTTTAATGCCTCCATCGCCTGATGGTACTCAATTACTTCGACTATCTGAAGTAAAAGAAAAACAAAAAGAAAGATAAAATGGATGAGTGTTTAGCTAAGCAAGTAAAATTATCCTAATATTAATAAAGACAAATAAATTAAGTCCCTAGCAATGGCGTCAAAAACTTGATCGCGATATTATATATCTAGCACGCAAGCGCACATATCGCTCAAGTAATATAGTGTCAAAAAGTCAGATGTCGAACTTGATGGAGTTGGTGCTTGGAGTGCCAATCCGATTTGTATATATTATTATTTATTAATAAAATAACTACATTTTTCATTTCATACCTCATTAATGGTATTGCATTATGTATATTAGATTGATGTATAGATATGCTAAGAATGACATCGACCTTAGAATAGTTTTGACACTAGGTGTAAACTATTCTTAAAGTAAATATTCATAGTCGTTGGTTTTGGAATACGGTCAAATTCCTATAACCTATAAGACTGGCACATGTCGTATATTGGAATTTAAGTTCCAATTGTTTAATGCGATGTACCATAAGTTTTGGAAACTCGTATAGGTATGTGGGTATTCGTTGAAGCAATACTGAATGACTCATAGGCGATTCCTAATAGTTGGAAGTACACACCACCGTCAATAGGAATCTCCTCGAGTTGAGTAGCATATGTAATACTTTGACTATATGATAGCATTGATTTTGTGTGAGATCCTCCACACTTTGATGCCATGTATGTCAGGAACCTTTCATGGTCTGGCCTCTAGATGTTCATTGGGTGTGGACCGATGCACTCAGTAATCAAGTGCAAAGTAAGATAGGATCCGTCGGCCCGTATGTGTACCATAAGGGGTTTAGGTATCCATGTGAGTAAAGTCACGATTCTTAAATTTTTGGCCAAAGTCGATCACCTATGGTGGATTTCATCAGTTATGAAAAATCGTGGACATGTCGACATGAGATGTGCTCCTCGGAAACTTGACGGTATATTCTATGTTTCATAAGCACAACTCGGATAGCCTACGATGGATGGATTGTTAAACATATGTGACGACCTCGACTTGTATAGTTCAGAAAGGTCGTTTGTGTTCTTCGCAAATTTGGGGGTGGCTAAATTGCGTACATATTTGCTAGGCTTATATGATGAACGTGTCTGAACTTAGAGAGTCCCAATATGAAGTGTACTCGTTGAACATTTGGGTAGCCGATTATTTTTGATAAAAGATAATATTCGATATTATAATTATCAACTAAGATAATCAAGTGTTATTGGATAACATTGATTATTTACTTTGACCTAATTGGATTAATTCAATAATTACATAAGGGCTTAATTGTAAAATCATAATTATCTTTACCATTTTAGGATATTATGGTAATTGTAAGTATGTAATAATATGTAGTTTTGGTTTGATTTAATTGAATTCATTCAAGGTGGCAAACATTTAACTAATCCATTTCCTAATCATTGGCTTGATTTAATTGGATTAAATTTAAGTGGGAGACAATTTAAATTAGTCACACCTAATTATACATATTTGGACAAATTAGATTAAGCCCACTTAAAAGTTGATTAAAACTTTTATTAATTAAAAATTGCCTAAGTTTTGTTATAAATAGCAAGCTTAAGAAATGTTTTAATTATAAGTAAAAATACAAGCAAATTCTTAGAGAAATTAGCCTAAGTTAGAGAAGTGTTTAGAGAAGCTTGTGAGGTCTCCAAAATATTTCATTAAGGAGAAATCAAGATTAGATCTTGAAGTGAAGCTTGCTTGCGTTGGAAATCGACATTGGATCTTGAAGTCGAGCTTGCACACCTTGGAGGTTCTCCGACGATTTCAACAAAGGAGAAGTAGATTGGATCTTGCATCAAGCTTACTAGGTAATGTTTGATCTTCTCCTAAGCTATGTTTATTTGTGTATTAGATGCATGATCACATAGCTTAATGTTGAATAAGGCTAATCAATTGTATTAGGATACTTTAGAAGTATAAACACTACATGTTTGTAATTAGGTCAAAGATGTTCATGTTGGACATGGAACAATTAATTAGAGTTTGGAACTCTAGATTAAAGCTTAGAGCTATGGCTACCATTCTTGAATCACTTGACCACCTTTGGTTGACATATAATTGTTCACGAGACATTTCTTATTGGGATTCTAATTTGGTTTGTGTATTAGATTCAAAATTTACGCAAGTGCATATTTAGAATAAATTTATGTTCTTGTAAATATATTTGATATTTTGAAAAACTTGATTTTTATTCTATAACATGTGTTTATGTTATTTTTGAAATTAAAAATTAATTTTTGGTGTTTTTGAAGTGTTTAGGGAAGATCGGTAACTCACTGTAAAGTGAACTGAAGCATATAAAAAAAACAATGAAAACAAATAAAAAAAAGAATGTTGTTGTTAGCTACAGTGCGCTTGCACTGTAGCGCGCATGTACGCGCGCAGTGATTTTATTTTTGTTCGTTCTGGAGTTTCCGGACTCCTATTCAGTCACGTTTTTTTTCCTATACACTCGTAATGGAATATAATATTTCATTAAATGATTTAAAATTACACCCATACTTGATATCTATGGGTTAGACTCATTTCCGCTACCCGGGACACCGATCCAACCCTAGGGGTTCCACAACTGCCCCAACAGAACCCACATAGACTTAATATTTATCTTATTAATATCAAAATTAACCTTCTTAACTTAAACTAAACTATTGAGAATGAAGTTTGATTTAATCTAATTTAACTGAAATTAAACAAAGAACAAATAACAAACGTTGAAAAACCTTATAGATAGAAGAACCTAGGTTGTAACTTCACCTAAGCATGTATACAATGAGTTCGGACAATTTTCATTCAATTGGGTTATTGTTACTAATTATTAACCTAGAATACTAAATTATTCACAAGTCTCTTTCGATGGTAAGGTGAATATATTCATAATAAATAAACTAACTATATGTTTATGTTAATTAGATTAAACCAAATTCATTAAGCTCAATTTCTAAAATTGGCTACGCATGTCCTTTAGGTATATGTCTATCATGCAGGGAAATTTATTCAATGAATAAGATCACATATTATTATTCCCACGGCTAACCCAAATTCATTCTGTCGAGTTCCTAATGATTTACCAAAATTATTTTATTGTTAGCCTACAAATAAAATAAGCATCAAAACATATAGAATAATAAATAATCAATAACAAACCCAAAAGAATAAAAATATGTAAATAATTAGTTAAACATGCTCAAGATCAATTACAACCATAGATTTAATGAATTAGCTACTCATAATAAACAATAAACACAAGCTAATCATTATAAATACAAAACAAGGACTCATAAAAGATAAACTAGAGAGAAAATAGAAGAAAGAACTCTCGTTACAGCTTTCGCCTTCAAACTCCAGCACCAGTTGAAGCACTCGTCATTGCCTTGTTCTAGGCGTTCTTCTATGCTCTCGGGGCTCCAAAATATGTTATGAGGATTTTTTTAGGTTTTGGGACGAACTTATGCTTATATAGAAGGTTCAGGAGGTGTTTCCTTGTTAAAAAATGGATTCATGGCGAATTTGGGACGAATTTGCTGTGTCGCGACGCACGAAACGCATCACGATTCACTTTGCTCATCATTGGCGCGTCATTATGCTAAAGGAGCAGCGTCGCGACGCTCCCATTTACTTAGCAACTAATTTGCAAAGTTACATTCTGTCTGGCTTTTGTGCTTGTGCGTGCCTCGACGCGCGGCTTGCGTCGGGACTCACGTTTTCACTCCGAAATAAATTTCGCTTTGCTCCGTATCTTGTCGTTTTTATCTCTAGTTAATTTCATTGAGTCATGATATTATTTTGACTTGCAAAAACACACTAAAAACACATTAAAGCGCTCATAAACCCCGAAATTACCGACAAAACATTAAAACAAAGGGACATGAAATATGTGTATTTTAACCGCTCATCAGGGACCCAATTGGTTCATGTTGGATAATGTTAATTGTTGTTAATTGGAAATTATTAAGCAAATTATTTGATGTTGTTAAATAACAACAATTAGTAATAATTTCATGTTGGAAATTATTAAGTTAATTATTTGGTGTTGTTGAATAACAACAATTAGTAATATCAAATAATTAAGTAAACAACAAGAGTTGTTAATCAAATAATTAAGTAACAACAAGGGTTGTTAAGTAACAACAATTAGTGAAATGTTAAATGGGGAACATATGATGCACCCATGATGTTAACATTTTTGTAAGGGTTAGAAAAGGTCATTATGCATCCTAATAATTTGATTAATAGTAATCAATGCATAGTGACTTGATTTCCCTCCTATAAATAAGACCATTAGCTTATTGAATTAAACAATCAATTAAGTTTGATTAAGAGGTCTCTACAAGCTTAAAAGGTATGCAATTGTGTTGTGGTTAGT
Source organism: Zanthoxylum bungeanum (assembly GCA_019454045.1). Lineage (NCBI taxonomy): Eukaryota > Viridiplantae > Streptophyta > Magnoliopsida > Sapindales > Rutaceae > Zanthoxylum > Zanthoxylum bungeanum. The sequence continues at coordinate 897,346 of SKCR01049487.1, read as the reverse complement.
ATAGATTTATTTCAATTAGCATGTAAATAAATCTAGGACTAGTAATACATGTATGGTTAGATCCTAAGAGGACAAACATGTAAATATATTAGGGATTATGTTTCCTAACATTGGTATCAGTAGCTTAAATGCATGTATACTAGTTGGATTACACAAAAATTGCATGAACATGCATGAAAAATGTTAAAATGCTTCTGGTTTTTGTTTTTACAAAAATGATTTTCTTCCAACTTTGGGCCGTAATAACTCTATGTATAAAATTGATAATCCTATGTTCAAATATGTTTTGAAAACTAGGTCATAAGATCTTCAATTTGGTATATCATTTGCTTAATTTGGATATAAATTGAGAAAGATATGGACCCTAGAAGTTGGCTAGTTGAATCTGTTTTTACCCAGAAAAACACTCCCAGAAGATCCGTACTACATGTCATCCGCTGTTTAGAGAACCGGATGACAAGTCATCCACCAATGACGTACGACAAGTCGTACGTGAGCCGCGTTACCAGACGACAAGTCGTTCGTGTTTATCGTTCGACAAGTCGTACGTATCCTTTAGTCTCAGACGACATGTCATCCGGTTATATAGGACAAGTCGTACGCATAACACCGCGAAGGATGACATGTCGTCCACAACGTCGAAACCGACAAGACGGCTGAATATATACCTTACAATCGACATGTCATACACACATGGAACTAGCGGATGACATGTCGTCTACGCGTGAAGGTTACCCGAGACTAGCGGGCGCGTGAGGGCGAGTGGGAGCCCGTGGCCGGCGCGTGGAGGCGCATGATACACTCATGTGGCGCGTGGACATCTGTATTGGCCCGTGTTGGTCATGTCTGTATCGGTTTGCTTTGGTAATTCCGATCCGTCATGATTAAATGTCTATTCCTTTTGCATATTGTATTAATCGGCCATGATAAATTTGTTTTATCATATAAACTTTGTGTTTATGTAAATGAATGTCTTTGTGATGTTTATTTTAGTTAATGTAACTTTGTGTTTCATTATATTGATTTTTCTTTGTATTTATTGCAGAAAAATAATGCCGATCAGACAAAAAACTGCAAAAAGAGTTATGACATCCGCCCACAGTGAAAAATTGAAAGACATGTTGCTGGATCTGGATAGGTATCGGATGAAAGAAGATGATGATATGATTTCGCATATAATCACTTTTAATAACATGTTACAAGAATCTATATGGGAGGGTAATTGGATAGGATAACCGAACAGACTCAGATTGCTACGAAATACTCTCCCGGAAATATGGCAAAAAAAGCTTACTGATATTTGGAAATTAGTAACTCATACAGAAGAACTACGTGTTCAATACAACATAGCCATTGAGAGGTTAGCGATTGAGTATCTTCAATCTAAGGCAAATAATACAATTTTTCCTTTGATGTCTCGGAAACGTTGTTAAGATCCGAAATTTGCAATAGGTTTCCCATGGTTGTCCAAGATCAATTACCAGTTACCGAAAGAATTTGAGGATTCTTATCCAAAGACTTTTATTCGTTGGAACACTAGAACCAGAAAAGTTTTAAGTGTTAGATATTAGTTTTTCTATAATAAAACTATGTTAATATTTATGTGTGTAATTATCTGTTACTTCATGACATGTAACTATTGTATTTATATGTATGAATGTTTCATGTTGATTTTGAATTTATGTAATTAAATCAATGATTGTCATGTACAATGGTCGCATGATTAAGATGTTCTAAGAATTTATGTAATTTTTTAGAAAATGATTTTACATGATTGATTATGTTGATAATATTTTTACATTGGGTAATTGGATGATGATTGGACACATAGTGGCCTTTTGACTCCAACCCCATTGAAGAATTTTATTAAACATAATTCGTTTCATGATAAAATAAATAAAAGTATTAACAATTGTGCATGAATGTCTGTAGAAACTTTGTGTTTTTAATATGGCTTCCGCAACAAAGAACATTATTGCTGAACTCAACAAGGGTGAGAAACTGAATGGCGATAATTATGAAATTTGGAGCATGAAAATCCAATATGTGCTAGAAGAACAGGAGGTTCTTGAAACTTTGAAAATGAGCATGAATGAACCTGAACAGGGCACTACGGCCCAACACAGGCGAGACCGAGAGGTTTATGAGGCCTGGAAGAAAAAGAATTCTATTGCCCGCATTACGTTGCTGAGCAGTATGGATAATGAACTAATGAAAGAGTTCAGGAAATATAACATGGCTAAGGACATGTGGTCCACACTAGCTGAAAAGTTTGGTAGTACCTCAATAACCAAACTCAGGTCACTGACAATCAAGTTTGACACATACAAGAAACATCTTGAGTTCACTATATCAAAACACTTGAGGCAAATGTCAAACATGATTACTGAACTGGCAGATGATGGACATGTTCTTACAGATGAACAGAAAGTCCAAGCGGTTATTCGTTCTCTTCCAAATAGTTGGGAGCATATGAAGATGCATTTGACCCACAATGAGAGCATCAAAACCTTTGATGATGCCAAACGTCACCTTGAATTAGAAAGCGACCGCCTTGCGGCTGCTAAGTCAAATACTGAAGTGTATATGACAGAAACTAGCAAACCTGAGGGTTTCAAAAAGAAAAGAAAATTTCATGGTGGTGGGTTCTAGTTCGGAAAAGAAAAAAATTCTTCTAAGCCAGAAAAGAAACAGAAAACCAATCAACATGGGAAAGGAAAACGTCCTACCAAAAAGAAAAACATGGCAAAGGTTAAATGTTTTAACTATGGTAAGAAATGTCATTTTGCCCGTGACTGCTGAGCCTAAAAAGGTGAATACCTTTCGTGCATATTTAAATGAAATATGTGTTTCAAGTTCAATATTTCTAACTGAATCAAATCCTTTGTGGACTGTAGACTCAGGAGCCACAGACCATGTAGCGAAGGATAGAGATGCCTTCGTGGAATTTCGGCGAATTTCACCTGGGATGAAGTGGATATATGTTGGCAACAACTCACAGGTTGAAGTCAAAGGCATAGGAACATGCAAGTTAGTCATGCATGGTGGAAAAACTTTACTACTACATGATGTATTGTTTGCTCCATAAATTCGTCGAAATTTAGTATCTGTGTTGGTTTTGGTTAATTTAGGTTTCAATTTGAACTTCCATAAATTTGGTGTTGATTTGTACTTAGGTACAATACACTATGGTTCTGGTTATTTTCTGGATGGTTTTATTGTATTAAATGTTGAATGTTTTAATCACAATTTCAGTTTTTCGTTTGTTACTTCATCTGTCAGTGATGATAGTGATGTATCTGTGTGGCATGCTAGACTTGGCCACATTGGCCAGCAAAGAATGAACAGATTAGCCAAAGAAGGCTTTCTGGGAAATATTGAGAAGGTAGAATTGTCAACCTGTGAATATTGCTTGGCATGAAAAACTGCGAGAAAACCATTTGGAAAAGGGACTAGAGCAGAATTTCCATTACAATTAATTCATTCAGATATCTGTGGTCCAATGAATGTCAGGGCAAGGCATGAAGCATCTTATTTTATCACATTTATAGATGATTTTACTCGCTTTGGTTATGTCTATTTGATTGCTCATAAATGCGAAGCATTAGAATGTTTCAAGAAATTTATGAATTTAACAGAAAATCAATTGGACAAGAAAATTAAAGCACTACGCACTGACCGTGGTCGTGAGTACTTATCTGATCAGTTCAGAGAATTATGTGATAAAAAAGGAATTAGTCGTCAGTTGACTACTCCTGCTACTCCTCAACAAAATGGTGTTGCGGAAAGAAGAAATAGAACTCTTCTTGAAATGGTTAGGTCAATGATGGCACAAGAAAATTTGCCTATAACCTATTGGGGTGATGCATTATTAACTGCCACATATGTACTTAACCGAGTGCCATCTAAATCTGTGTCCACCACACCATATGAGTTATGGACAGGTCGTAAACCAGATATTCACTTTCTAAAACCTTGGGGTTGTGCGGCTTATGTTCATGTGCGTTCTCACGAACATGGAAGTTAGGCCCAAGAGGAAAAAAAAATATCTTCATAAGATATTCTGAACAATCAAAAGGATATGTTTGCATAGGTGAACATGAAAGTGGAGGCGTGACAGAATTTGAATCACGAGATATCACATTTTTAGAAAATGATTTTCCTAAGCAGGGAGAGATATGTCAAGATTTATCTCTATATGAAACTCAAGATCACATGGATCACATGATTGGTGAACACTCGGGTTTACCTACTTCAAGTGGGAGTGATGAGAGAAATTTGAGAAAACATGATGAATCTATTTCACATGAATCTCAAAATGATGAATTAGTTTCACACGAGTCTCATTTACGTGATCCGAGTGAGAGTGATGTACATAATCCAAGTGGGAGCAATGTGCATGATCCAAATGGGAATAATATCGAAAGTGAGGAATCAGTTCCACCACTAGAATCCCAATTGCGACGTAGTAATCGTAAAGGCATTCCTCGACGTCGTTTCGATATCGAAGGAGAAACCTTTATGATTCTACTTCAAGATGATGAAGAACCTAGAAACATAAGAGAGGCTCTTCAGTGTCCTGCTAAGGAAAAATGAATGAAAGCAATGAAAGAAGAGATGGAGTCAATGAGGTCCAACCAAGTTTGGGAATTGGTTGATCTACCCAAAAGACGCAAAGCTGTTAAGAACAAATGAGTTCTTAAAATAAAGCGTAATGCCGATGGCAATATCGAAATATATAAAGCACAACTTGTGGCAAAAGGGTATACGCAACATGAAGGAATTGACTATGAAGAGACTTTTTCACCTGTTGTAAGGTTTACCTCAATTCGTTTGATTCTGGCTATAGTAGCAAGTATGGATCTAGAATTACATCAAATGGATGTAAAGACTGCTTTTCTCAATGGAGAACTTAATGAAGAAATCTACATGGAACAACCAGTAGGTTTCATAAAAGAAAATGAAAAGGAGAAAGTATGTAGACTTTTAAAGTCTATATATGGTCTCAACAATCGTCTAGACAATGGTATATACGATTCCACAATACAATCATTTCGAATGATTTCACAATGATAGATGATGATCATTGTGTGTACACCAAGAGAGATAAAGATAAGTTCATTATCTTATCTTTGTACGTGGATGGTATACTTATAGCCGAAAATGATAAGGAGTTTATAAAACACATTAAAGAATGGTTATCATCTAACTTCGAGATGAAAGATATGGGTGAAGCTGCATATATTATTGGGGTTAAGATCTCAAGAAATCGTTCAAAGAATTTATTATCTCTTTCACATGAGTCATATATAAAGAAAATTCTTGAACGCTTCCAAATGCAGGCTTGCAAACCCATTGATACTCCTATCACGAAAACTGAAGCTTTGAGTCGTAGATTGTGTCCTGAAACTCCACAGGAAAAGGAACAAATGAAGAAAGTTCCTTATGCAAATGCAGTTGGAAGTTTAATGTACGTAATGTTGTGTACAAGACCTGATATCTGTTTCGCTGTTGGAATGGTAAGTAGATACCAATCCAATCCAGGACTAGCACATTGGAAAGCAGTTAAAAGAATATTTAGGTATCTGAGAGGGACAACTGATTACTCATTGTGTTATCAAGGAAATGATCTGCAATTGAGAGGTTATACTGATGCTGACTGGGGAGGAGATTTAGATGAAAGAAAATCTACCACCGGTTTTGTTTTCTTGCTAAACAATGGTGTCATTTCATGGAGCAGTAAGAAACAATCTTGTATAGCCTTATCCACTATGAAGGCTGAATTTGTGGCCTTTTCATCAGCAGTACAAGAGGCTGTGTGGTTGAAAAGGTTCTTGGATCATTTGGGTATGTCAAATGAAGCTTCTGGTCCAGTATTAGTTAACTGTGATAATGAAGCAGTGATAGCCTACACAAAAGACCCAAAATTTCATTGTAAAACGAAATATATAGATACCAAATATAACTTTGTGAAAGACATAGTTGCACGAGAAGAGGTAAACATGAAGTACATTTCTACGCAAGAAATGGTAGCAGATCCATTGACCAAGCCTGTTCCTAGAGATGTCTTTGTTAGACATGTAAAAACTCAGGGATTACGTAGATGTTAAATGTGCTTACATATTATGATATGTATGATATGTATTTTTCCCAAATAATGTTTACTAATGTTAATACTCATTGATGTTTGTATTCAATGCTTACATGTTATTATGTTGATACATGTTTAAACAAATATACTATTAGTTAGTATGAGAAGTATGTCGGACACGAGAATGATTGGCCCTCTCACACGGGCAATCGCCTCCATTACTTTGTGTTAATGGGAGATGAGACAAATTTTTAAGCTAATTATCTGAAGTGATAATTTAGAGAGCTCAAGCTTGAAAATTAAGTAATGTTGTTATGATGTCACTTTCTCTGTGATATGACCTAAGGTGAATAAGTTCGTTTCACCTTACTTGTCTTAATGTCAGTTATGAGTTAGACATTGTGTTTTGTTTGAACTATAATATGTACGGTATTTTATGAGACATGCGCTCCATGGGAAAAGAAAGAATACCGTAGCACATGTTTTCATACCATGTGTACATTTGCGGCTATTGAGGGTAATACAAGTAAAGATCTCAGTCTTGATATTGTGTGAGACCCTTGAGATTATTTAAATCTCACATTGTACCCTTTAGACTCTTGTCTGCTTCTTAAAACTTAGATTTGATGATCGCTATCTTGGAGTGTTGCTGAAAGATCATGAGAGATTTGATCTGAAAAAACATCTCTGGAAAAGCGAATTGAATCAAAGTTGAGAGATTCGAGAAAGGAGAAAGATCATTATATAAGTAATATCACATTAGCTTGTATTCACTGGTCGACCAATTATGTTATTCTATGTGATCAAACATGATTGTGAATACAAAATAAATATTACATTCGAAAAGAGATCGAGAGAGATTTAATGTGATAAATGATCGAGGATACTGCATACATAATCCACTATGGTTCTATCCATTTTTCGAGCGGCTATATATTCATAACAGATGTATAGCAAGTGAGCTCTCGAAGTATGCTGGTCGCACGACATAATTGCAAAGTATGAATTATTCTTGTAGAGATAATAAAAATTGTTAATCCCATCATGTGTGAGTGGAAGATGTTGGATAATGTTAATTGGAAATTATTAAGCAAATTATTTGATGTTGTTAAATAACAACAATTAGTAATAATTTCATGTTGGAAATTATTAAGTTAATTATTTGGTGTTGTTGAATAACAACAATTAGTAATATCAAATAATTAAGTAAACAATAAGAGTTTTAATCAAATAATTAAGTAACAACAAGGGTTGTTAAGTAACAACAATTAGTGAAATGTTAAATGGGGAACATATGGTGCACCCATTATGTTAACATTTTTGTAAGGGTTAGAAAATGTCATTATGCATCCTAATAATTTGATTAATAGTAATCAATGCATAGTGACTTGATTTCCCTCCTATAAATAAGACCATTAGCTTATTGAATTAAACAATCAATTAAGTTTGATTAAGAGGTCTCTACAAGCTTAAAAGGTATGCAATTGTGTTGTGGTTAGTATAGATTTATTTCAATTAGCATGTAAATAAATCTAGGACTAGTAATACATGTATGGTTAGATCCTAAGAAGACAAACATGTAAATATATTAGGGATTATGTTTCCTAACAGTTCATCTTCTAATTGTCTCAAAATAATTAAAAGAAGACAATTACTTGTACGAGGGGCTTGCATATGGAAGGCATCGCATATTGGATGCCTTGACTTATACGCAAATTATTTCTGGGTTTCAAGTCTTTCTGAGTTGCAGAAACTTTAAAGCTCTTATTTTTTTCATGAAAGACAGAAGCTAGCAGCCACAAAGGAGAGAAGAGAGAAGAGAGAAGATGTAACTTAATTATGGGTTTGCTTTGTTTTGGATCCATTGACTAGCTAGCAGCAGCCGTGAGGAAGAGGCAAGAATTCTTTTATCAGATTCAACAGGCTGACTGAGAAGTTCTGACGTTGGCATTTTAGTTTTTTAAAAAAATAATTTGAATTTGGATACGATGTTGTGTTCTCTACCACCTATTTTAATAATAATAATAAATGATTAAAATTTTATGTGTTTGCTTACTTTTGGATCCATTGACTAGTTAGCCGTGAGGAAGAGGCAAGAATTTTTTTGATCAGTTTCAGATCAGGCGCACTAAGAAGTGCTAACGTGCGCATTGTAGTTATTAAAAAAAAAAGGATTTGAAACGGAATTAAACTGATTTTTTAAAACAAATGTTTAATGATTAGTTATTGAATAATAAATTATATATAATAAAATTTTAATAATATATTATTATTAAAATACCTGTGGTAGAGAACGCAACATCCTATCCAAATTCATTAAAATAAAAAATCAACTCTAAATCATTAAGATAACCAGTTATATATTGGATGACCAACAAAAAATATTTTCCTCCTACACCAGATTTTATGGGATTCTTTTACATGAATAAGACTATAAGAGGATGTGTTGGCCCAAAAAAAAATTGATTGATTTAAATTTAATAGGTGTCCATTTTACAGGTATGATGTGACATGCAAAATTGAATTTTCTTGCTTTTTCATTCAATTTGGTTAAATTAACATGCATATCAACGTCGATAATTTTCCAACAATATATATTTATATATATATTTTTGCCTTGGCTTATACCCGGTCACGGTTCCGATTCGGAACCGAAACCGAATCGAAATCGAACCGAACCCCCAAACGGTTTGGTTATGGTTCCAAATTTTTTGAAACCGTAACCTTAATGTTCCGGTTTGGTTCCGGTTCCGAACCGGAATCGAACCGATTTTTTTTTTAATTTTTTCCCTTAAAAATGGAGAACCGAACCGGAACTAAACCGAATTTTTGATTCTACGGTTTCAAAAAATTGGAACCGTAAAACCGCACGATTCGATTAGATTCTATAACCGAACTGAATCGTGACGACCCCTACCTTGCTGTAATAAATCAGCATTTTCTAGTAGAATCTGTGGTAACTAGTAATCTTTTTCTCCTGTAAATCACCAAGCATGTGGCACAACACTGTACCTTAAAACATTTGGTACAAGGTATCAGCTTCCTGTCTTTCATGGCGACAAAAAGTGTCAGTCTCCTCTTTTTTGTCTTTATAATTTCTTCTTCTCCTTCTCAATTACAGTTCTCAGCTGCACAAAACTGGATCAAAGCTGGTTACTGGTTAGCCGGCAGCGAGTTTCCGATAACAGAGATAAATTCTGCCTTGTTCACTCACCTTATATGTGCTTTTGCTGATGTTGATTCTTCCAGCTACCAGCTTTCTATCTCCTCTGCTAATCGGCAATATTTCTCAAGCTTCACCAATATCGTTAGGCGAAAAAACCCTTCAATCAAGACTCTTCTGTCAATCTGGAATGGGAAAAATTCAACAGGTCAATCAATTTTGGGGAACAAAAATATCAACCCTTCAGTTTTATCTTCAATGGTTGGTGATTCATCTCACAGAAAGACTTTTATTGAATCTTCAATAAGAACTGCAAGGCTTTATGGATTTCAAGGCATAGACTTGTTCTGGCTCTGGCCTAATGGTACAGACTTGAATAATCTGGGAATTTTTTTAGATGAATGGAAAGCTACTGTTGCTTCTGAGCCAAGAAACTCAAGTGATCAGCCTCAGTTGATACTGTCAATGGCTGTTCGTTATTCGCCAACTCGTGAAACTGTGAGTTATCCTATTGATTCAATGAAAAAGAACTTGAATTGGGCACATTTAGTAGCATATGACTATCATATGCCTTCCAGGGAAAATGTTACTGGTGTCCATGCTGCTTTGTTCAATCCTTCTAGTAATATTAGTACTGATTTCGGCATAAGAGAATGGTTAAGAAGAGGGTTTCCAGCTAACAAACTGGTTCTGGGTTTGCCTTTTCATGGCTATGCATGGACATTAGTGAATCCCAAAGACAATGCCATAGGAGCCCCAGCTTCAGGGCCTGGAGTAACCATTGATGGTTCAATGGGTTACAAGTTCATCAGAGCATTTATTCAGAATTATGGTTATGGAGCTGCTTCAGTGTACAATGCTTCTTATGCAGTAAATTTATTCACCAGTGGAGCAACATGGATCAATTTTGATGGTGTGGAGACTATTAAAGCAAAGATTTCTTATGCCAAGGAGAAGAATTTACTTGGTTACAAGGCTTTTCAGCTCTCCAATGATGACAATTGGGCGCTTTCTCAAGCAGGTACAGTCTCAAAACAAAATATTATTGGAATTTTTGCAGTAATTCCCCTAAATGTACATCAAATTTTGATGATATATTTTGAATAATATAGATATATACATTGGCAGCTCAAGCAGAAGAGAATAATCATGAGGATAATAAGCAGCGGTTACTGCTAAAGATTTTGCTTCCAATTGCTTTGGTTCTTATTCTAATAGCCTTCATGATCTGTTACTTCCAAAGAATTGCAATTATCTCAAAAGGTAATTTCTACAAAATTTGTGTACTAATTTGTTACTCCCTTGTAAATGAAATGTTCAATTTTGGTTTCAGGGATGATACTTTTTGGCAGAAGAAACTTGTCTACTCCAGGAACTAGTACATCGAATGCCGCGGATTTTGACAGAGATGCTCCTAGTCTACAAGTATTCAGTTTCTCCATCATCAAAGCAGCTACAAATAATTTTTCCAGTGAAAACAAACTTGGAGAGGGTGGATTTGGCCCTGTTTATAAGGTAAAATATAGCAGTTTGAACATTTGAGTTTGCAGCTTGAAAGTGAAAATGGTATCCAAATTGAATCAATTTTAGCAGGCTAAATTGCCAAGGGGACAGGAAATTGCAGTGAAGAGACTTTCAGCAACTTCTTCTCAAGGCCTTGAGGAGTTCAAAAATGAAGTTTCTCTTACTGCAAGACTTCAACATGTAAATTTGCTTAGAGTTTTGGGATACTGTACTGAGAGAGACGAAAAGATTCTGATATACGAGTACTTGCCTAACAAAAGCTTGGATCTCTATCTGTTTGGTCAGTTCCTATATATCTTTCAATGCTTCCATTTACTTAATTCTTTTCTTAATCTTCAATTTTTATGATCTGTGATTGATGATCAATGTTATGTTTTCTAGATCCGATTAGACGGTATGTTTTGGATTGGCAGAAGAGAGTCAATATCATTGACGGGGTAACACAAGGGCTTCTATATCTCCAAGAATACTCGAATTTCACAATCATTCACAGAGATTTAAAAGCGAGCAACATTTTATTAGACAGCGAATTGAACCCCAAGATTTCAGATTTCGGAATGGCTAGACTTTTCAGAAAAGATGTATACGAAGCTAACACAAGCAGGATTGTCGGAACATAGTAAGCAAGCAAGCAACCAAAACTAAATTCTGTTTAATTTCTTCTTCAAATACTTACAAATGCTCACTGATATATTCAAATGCAGCGGCTATGTTCCTCCTGAATATGTAAAGAAAGGAATATACTCCATGAAATACGATGTTTACAGCTTCGGAGTTCTTCTTCTGCAGATCATAAGTAGCAAGAGGAACACATGCTATTATGGAACAAATGAAAATTTGCACCTTCTTGAATATGTAAGCCATATCTCTATTGAAACTGTTTTCTTATTATTATTATTTTTTTAACTGTTCTTGTATTTGGGTTATATGATGAAGGCATATGAGCAATGGAAAGACAGCAAAGGCATTGAATTCATTGATCCATCACTTGATGATTCGTCGTCGCCATGTAAGCTCTTGAATTGTATGCAAGTTGCATTGTTATGTGTTCAAGAAAATCCAGAAGATAGGCCATCAATGTTAGAAGTTTCTTCCATGCTCAAAACTGATTCATTGGCAATGGTTACTCCTAAAAGGCCTGCATTTTCAGTGAAGGGAGATGAAAAAGCAGAAACTAGCTCAACGTCGCGATATGGAATTTATTCATTCAATGATCCTCAAATTTCCCAGTTAGAACCCAGATGAGATTGCAGGATTACACTTTCAGACTGTTTAATTTTTTGTTTTTTTTTTTCATAATTATTTTGATGTTACAACAAATTTTAATGCAATTTGAGTGTTAGTGGCGCTTTTGAATTCCACATGTCACTTCATTTTCACAAGAATTCATCAATGAAAGACGAATACATCCACAAAGTAAAATTATTTGTTAAATGCATACGATTAATTAATCATAATTATTTGTTCTTTGTATCAAGAACTTTGACATTTTTCATTCGTCCAAATTATAGGTCACTTTCTTTTTTTAAAGTATAATTGATTCATTGGTTGTCTTATATATCCCTATTAATGTGCATCGGTAAATAAAAATGATCATTAATTAATTGTACTTGAAATAATAAGTAAAATTAGGGGTATATTGGGAAATATATAAATAAAATTTACTATAATAATTATATTAATTTACGTGAAAATGGAAATAAGATTATCTTTATGGGACGGAGGGAATAGTAATTATTGGCTTGAATTTTCCATTATAAAAAGAACAATTTCATTAAAATATTGTATAAAAAAGAGTAATGTCATAATCTAATCCTAGTAGTCCAACCTTTGAATTTTTCATTTTTTACAAAGTATTTTTTAAATAGGGAAATTGGTAAAATTAGTGATTTTGTTTTTATTTGTCAAAATGAACCACATCACATCATATCAAATTCAAGTCAAACACAACAGATCAAATCAAACAATTCATATCAGATCAAATCAATCAATACTTCATCAGGTTGCGAACATAAGACCTATATGGTCTATTCATAACATAAACTTACTTAAACGATCAAATACCCTATAGTTGCAATCACTGACATCTAAACCTTCATAGTCTCAGGATCCACACAAGAAATCTCTATATATAGTCAAATGACATTCATTATCAGGAACAGAGCACAATACAGAGTCTTTACAAACAAACACATACATCATCAAAAATGAAAATCATATCACTAGGATCCACTTCATCTACAATCAGAAACGGAAATCCGAATACACATACCATAGCCAATCTCACTCATTAACAGACACGAAAAGAACAATGCAAACTCCTTACAGATAAATATGTTCATTAATATTATCATAAATCATACTACAGACTTCATATGGTCAATTCAAACATCATCATAAATCAAAACAAAATAATCATCTTTTGAAAACCCATCTTATTCAAAAGCAGATTTTTTTCGAAAATAAAAAGCTTTCGAAATCCAGAATCATCAAAACTAATCAGGCATCTATTACCCGAGTTATACGCAAGAACCGAGTAATGTCCGAACATGACCATGTTGACAGAGGGCAACGAGTCAGCCATTTTCTGATAGTCATGACCCCAGAACAGGCGCCACAAAGGGTTAAAATCTATAAAACAAAATCATCATACAAGCACCATGGTGGAAAATATATCGTATAACATCCAATCAAATATTTAAACCAAGTTATATGAATACTTTTCTCAGAAATTTTCAGAAAATCATAAACCAAAGGTATAATCGAAAACATAATTTGAAAGTATCAGAAAAACACGTAAATCAGAGGCATCTTAAATCAAAATATCAAAATACAGATCAAAATATTATAAATAACAAAACAGAGGTATTCACAGTATATCGAAAATTGATCTCTATGATTAAAAACAAATTTCAGAATCCATGTTTCATAAAATCATATCAGCTGTCCAGGAATTAATTCACTGAACGAATAGAAAACTAGACATCTAGTGTCTGAATCATGCGCATTGACTGGACATTGTCCAAAACATGACCATATCGACAGAGGGTAATAGAACGACCATAGTCAGATGGGTAGAGCTTCGCAGTATTCAGAATACACATTGTAGTAAAAATCTTCTTATATCACAAGTGGAGTCAAAATCCTTTTCATTTACTTGGAAAACTTTTCAAAATGGACATGCAAATCAATATACAAAAGGAAAAATAAATTAAGAACATCCACACACATATTCAAATCATCACATAACACACATCACACTTATTATCCTTTAGCAAAAAATCACAATCTGAATACATAAACCTCAATATAAACAAAAATGCAAACAAGAAAATCACAATAGGGGACACACATGGGCTGGCACGTATAGTGGCATATACATACAAGCTCGTACAAAATCCATTACCTATTTAAGAATATGTATGTGATGAACGCTGTCCGAACAGAATCTTAATCAGTACTTCTAAACGGAAACTCATAAAAAATTTCATGGATTGAGAACTCACAGGTTAGGCATATCACATAGCACATTTCGGGTCCATCAATATTGACAAATAACACATACATCGGAAAACACTATTATCAATGTACACTTCAATATCATAATTCTAACCTTCAATTTATGTCTTGACACTCATAACCTAAGGTTTTGTGCATATTATTACCAAACCACCCAAATCCGTGGTTTGGATCTAACCTAATCCATACTTATTTCATGCTAGCAAACACTATTCTAAACACCATTGTTGCTTCCCCAATCATGGATCTCATAAAACTTCCAACTCACTTCATGCACATTTCATAATAATACTTACTTAACTAAGCACACTTAACTTACTAATCATTCAAAATCATATAAAATAAACTTAGGTCAAAGATTGGGTTTCACCCAAATGCAAAACAAGAGTTGACGAATAGCTTAGAAGACTTACCTGACCTTCCTAGAGCTTGAAAATGCATGAGAATCTTCAAGATCCAAGCTTGATTTGAAGATATAGTATGAGGCTTTTGAGAGAAAGAAGCATGAGAGATAAATAGGGGAAGAAAATGAAGAAAAAATCTAAATGGGCTTATTTATAGTGGGCCAAAATCCATAACTTTCTATCTAAAAATCCAGGAGGTTTCAAACATATCTGATCATAATCGGATCAGACAGTATCAAATAAGAACACATCAATTTTAATCATATCAAATCACACAGAATCATTCAATCCATACCAAACTTATTCATATCATATCAGATTGTAAAAATCAAATCACATTAGAGGATATCACGTCAAATCACACAAAATACACCTCATCTGTATCGATTCCAAGCCTTATCATGTCACACCCGACCATATATATCATATGAAAATATCTTATATCCAATCAAAATCATAACACTTCATATCATATTCCAAAGAGATCAAATCATGTTGCAAACAAAATACCTATATGGTCTACTTAAAACAGAAACTTACTTAGACGATCAAATATCATATAGTTACAGTCACCGACATCTAAACATTTTTGCTCTGATACCACTCAATAAAATCTTGCCAGAGGCAGGATGTTACCGGTAGGAGATAATAGTACTTGAGCCTCAATCCTAACAGTAACTGTGTTGGGGTTGGTGCTCAGAGCGCCAATCCGGACCGTATTTATGTCTGATTTATGAATACGAACATCCCCTTATTCCATAATATTACTTATTTATGGTTGCACCTCTTGTTTTTTATACATATTCGATCTGATTACGATTAGATTGAAACTAAATGTGGTTTAGTGATATATATATATTAGACAAAGGCCCGATGATATATAATGCAGTACACAGTTACAAAAGGTGTTTGTAATTGACATTGGGAAGTGTCATTGCTAAATATATATTATCAAATATAGTTCCTGGTCAAGATTTGCTAACATAGGTCGGTTAGTCAAATCCGTTGAGACCAATACATGTCGTATATCGAGACTTGGTCCGATGGTTTATCTCAATGAACCATGAGTCTAGGGAGACTCGTATAGACGTGTAGGTGTTTACAGTGGATAAACACTGAACGACTCACCGAAGATTCTTAATGTATGGTACACCAACGTCAATAAGAATCTTCGTCGGGTTGAGTAGCATAGTGGTCCTTTGACTTGAGATACCACTGTGGATGTATGAGACATCCTCCACACTTAGATGACAGTCACGTCACCGATCTATTTAGATCAGACCTCCGCCTGTTCGTTGGTGTGGATCGATCCTCAGGATATCCCGTGTGTATCAAGATCAGATCCGTCAGTTCTGTGTACAGAGCATAGGTAGTCCATATATAATTAGCAGTCTGTTAAATCTGTGGCCACAGTATACTTCGGAAGTAAGTTCCGAGTGTTATTTAGAGATTGCTAATAGATACTTCGACGAGATAATACCTATAGAGATTTTGAAGTTTACATCTATATCTCTGGGATTATCTGGATACCTGTGACGGAGGGATTATACGTATGCAATGACCTCGACCTGTATGATTCAGCGAGTTTATCCGTGGTCGTCATAATTTACGGGTGGATAAATTATGTACACGAAATTGGATTTTGTGACGGATATACCTGAATCTAGAGAGTCTCATTAATGAAATATACTCGTAGAGCACTAGGGCAACTTTTATGAATAATGATGATTATTTATAAATCGTTTAAACGTTAAACGAAAAATACATGCGAACGGGCTGAACCGTCATTTCCTAATTAATGTGTATTTGTATTTAATATGTGATATTATTAAATACACATTATAAATTGTCAATAAAGGTATTTGACATATATCATGATATATGTATTTGAGATATTTAAAGTAAATATAATACATATATTTGAGATATTTGTATTTAATTAATTATTTATTATTTAATTGTTAAATGATTAATATAATTAAAATATAAATATCTTACCAAATGATAAAGTTAGGAAATGATTATAAGTGTTTATTGTTGACTTTAAAGTAAAGGAAATGGTAGTCAAATTGGATTTGACTTCTTTGATATTTGTTTAAATTGTTTAAAATTGAAATATCATTTTCCTTTAATTTTTGTCAAATTTTCGACCATGACCTTAATTAAATATAATGGTTATATTTTTTCATGTTGCCATTGTTGACTTTGTTAAAAATATCATTAAAGTGTTTTTGATATTTTAACAAGTTGGTAACATGAAATTGAAATGAAATGAAAAATATTTGACTTGTATTTACTTAGCCAAATTCGGCCAAGGCATGCATTTTGGGCAAGTATATATTGTTTCATTTATTTTAGGGTTTTATTAACCTTTTCACTTTATCAAACTCCATTAAACAAGGCAAAAAAGGTAGAGAGAAAAGAAAAGAAAAACAAGGAAAAGCTTGGAATTTAGTAAGTATTTCCAACCTTCCATTAGAGAGTAATTTGTTCATCTTGTTGTGGCAACATCTTGTGATGTTATTGAGTTTTCTATTCTTTATTCTTTGTAATTTTGATGGATAAAGTTTGATGAAGTGATATGCATGTATGATGTTGGAAGTTTATTACTAGTGTAGTAATAAGCATTCTTTTAAGGTTTTAGAACCTTGTTGCCATTCTAGAGTTATTGACCCACTCTTAAATGGCCTAGAATTGTTCTATAGTTGTTTCATTGTTTGAGACTTGATTTGGATGGAAGAAACATGATTGAAGTATTGGATTTAACCAATTTGGTCTAATTGTCCAATTTGAAGAGAATTGAAAAATTAGGGTTTAAGACCACATCCAATTTGGGGCTTTTCATTTATGTGGTGTATTAGGATGTGTATATGATGCATATAAAGTTTCATGTTGATTGGATTTCATTTGGATGTGTCTTGAAGCATGGAAGTGCAAAATGCACAAAATGAAGCTTAATGAAGCTCTCGACCAAATGGGTCATTTTGGGGATTTATGTTGCTCTTGGTGTTTTGATGTTTTGAACATGCTAATTTCATCTTAGAAATGATTTAGAATCATTCAAAATTGATTTGATCAATTTCGGACTAAAATGAACAAAATACCAAGTGTAAGGGCAATTCAGTAAATTCACATAAATTTGATTTATTGAATTTTATTTCATAATTTTATTATTGGGTAATTAAATAAATATGTTTATTTAATGAATCCGAGAAAAAGTTTTGAAATCGAAAAATTTGATTTTCCACCGTTTCCGCTGCGTTACCTTACCGGATTTAGCCCCTAAAACCCCTACAAAAAACTGGGCATGACGTATTCTGAAATTTTGACAACTTGGAACAATCTTTACACACAAAAGGCCTCCGGCTCAACCATAACATATTAAATACCAACCTCATTACATAAATGCTATGTGCCCACACAACACATACAATATAAATATTTCATTTATACATATAGAATATGTGCTTTATACGGTACAATACATAAACAAGAAATACAAACTTCTGTACATAAATGCATTTCCCAGGACACTAGAGATGGGGTGATTATAGCTTGGGGGATCTCTCGTCTCGAGCTTAAGCATCCAAAACTTGATGGCTGACTGATTCGGTGGCTGACTGATCTGGTGACTAACTGATCTGTAAAACTAGCAAACTGACGTGGTGTGAGTTAAAAAACTCAGTAAGTCACTACACATATCACAAAAAGCTTAGATGACTTTCAAGATTAGTATGGATAAAACATATGTGTGTGTGTGTGAGAAAGATTAAACTTTTAACTTCATACTACTCTTTACCCTTCTTGAACATTATGTCCTTCAAAAAATACTTATATATTACGATCTAAAAACTAAGTTCAAAAAGCTTCCTTGAAACAAAACAAAGATTTACAACAAAACTACAACATCTCAAAACATTTGAAATATCAGCAAATCGAAAAGTTTTTAATATATTTTTTAAAACAAGTCAAACATGAAGTTCTTTTTATGAACTACCTTTCGAACGTTTGACATCTAAGTTACAAATACGTATTCAGAATCGTTTCTGATGCGAATCAGAAACCTCATACCCACACTTCTTCTTCGAACGTTCAAATCCCAAGTTACATATACATATATACACACGTACACATTCAAAGACATATCTTATACAAACTTCCAAATCTTCATCCTAACTAAACATACCAAAATCTTCAAGTAGACAAATCACACACATATATCTCACACGATTATCACAAAGTCAATCTCATCCACACAACAGGAGTAGTGCACACATAAGAAATCTATGTATACAATTAAATGACACTCATTATCATAAACGAAGCACAATACAGAGTCTTTACAAACAAACGTATACATCATCAAAAAAGAAATCATATCACGAGGTTTATACAATCCACTTAATCCACAATCAGAAACAGAAATCTGAATACACATACTATAGCCAATTATATTAAATATAATTACTATTTTTTTTTAATTATTTAGCACGTATATAAATATAATATTATGTTGTTATATGAGTGAAGTGATAACACTGTCGTATAATAGAATTTTTTATTCTGTTGATGTTCCAATAAGGTTGAGCCATTGTTGTGCATTTCATCATTGCTCTGTAATTTCCTCATTCTTTACAAAATGCATCCACAAATTAAAGTTAGATGTTAAATGCATACAATTAAGTCAAAATTATTTATTCTTTGTATAACTCGATAACTATGTTTATTTACTTTCTATAGTCATTTTCTTGAACTACAGCTCTTCCCAATAGTTTTTCAAATACCAAATCCTACAATGACTCTTTTTAAACCAATCCACAATGTTCAACGAATCAATCAAAATCTCAATATTAAGAGAGCCTTTGTCTCTGTAAATTTTAAGTCCATCCAAAAGACTGAGCAACTTTGCATAAATATTCCAAATTTCCAATTTCACCACCACTCTCCGACACAAAACCCCGCCGGTGAAGACATTTTTCTTCTTCGGTGGTCGTGGTGGTGATATACTTCTATGTTCGCATGGCTTCATTCACACTCACGTATGTGTACAGCTTTCATATACTTATTTATTGGAAAAATTTTAGAATTTATTCAAGGTAACAAGTCACCCATATAACAACTTAGTAATATATTGTCACACATATTAATATATTAAAAACTATTAAATAATAATAATGTTATATTCATAACTAAATAGTACACCCAAGATACACTATAGGCATAAAATTTTGAAATTTTTTGATTTATTTTTGAATTATTTTATGTCTAAAGTGTGTATTTGGGTGTACACTTACTAAAATCTTTGAACCTCTCTTTCTTATTCTATATTGTTAAGGAAATAATATCCCTTTATTATGGATACGATCAATACGTAATGTCCACATTATTTCATATTCTTAATTTTTTAGCGCACTATTTTCTTGAGCTTTGTGGCTATTCTGATGCTAGCAGGGCAGATAATCCCCTTGATCGACATTCTACGACTGATCTTTGTATATTCTTGATGGATTCACTTATTTCTTGATATTGTAAGAAATAATTTGTTGTTTCCCATGTCCTAGTATTTAATCTGAATATTGTGTCGTTACTGGTGCTACCCGAAAAATCATTTAGCTTTATTGACTCTTCAGTGACATGGGAGTGCCACATTTTGTAATACACCTCTCTATTGTGATAACAAAAATGCTATTTACATTATACATAATAATGCCTATCATAAGCACATGAAAAAAAATGAGACTGATTGTCATTTTCATCAACATTTCACTCAGGACACTGTCAAACATCACGAAATTCCCTCTAAAACCTGTAACACCCCACCAGAAACAGGATACTACCAGCATGAGACAAGATTAACCATATTCATAAGCCTCCAAATTTACAGAAAAACGGACATGATGTGCCCTAAAACTGGACAACCTGGATCACAGTCCGCATCAAAGCGAAACCTAAGAAAGACATCAAACATACAAAAGGAATCAAAATCAAAATCAACATTTAAGGGCTCTGTGCCCACAATATCAATCAACACTTAAGGGTTCCGTGCGCACAACATCAATGCAAATTAAATCATTAACTTGCTAATACAAAAAAACGTGCTCAGCACGACAAACAACATAATAACCAAAGATCCTAAACCTCTGAGACTTCTTCCAAGACACTTGTTATAGTGACTGCAACTTGGGTGATCCGCGTCTCGAGCATAGCTTCCAAAGCTGAAGTAGTTGACCCATCTGGTAGCCAACCTGTAAAACTAGCAAACTGGTTTGGTGTGGGTTATAAGATCTCAGTAAGTAACCACGCATCGTACTGCAAAAAAAACATACAAGTCAAGCATATTATAAACTTTTCAGAACTACTAAGTTGTTACAAGTTCAGATTTATCAACTTTCTATTATCATTTATTATTACATATGCCAAGTCCTCATATTTACGTAGTTATATGTGTGTCAATCTAATAGCCAAACATCCAAAGCACATAAGGAAAGAATCAGAATATCACAGAGTACATCGTTTAACATTGAATCCATTTCAATCACGTTCAACATGCAATCACATATTTATACTTTATCACAAATAAAAATATTTGAAATAACATCAAATCGGTAAGTCAAACAAACTTTCTTCTATTCGATTACAAACTTTCTTCAATATCAAAACAAACTTTCTTCAATTCCGATAGCCTTACAATAGATTAACATTCGTGACTCATATACATCCACACATATCAGTTCAAAAATCATAGCACACTTCTCTTATATTCATGCAAATACAATTCGAAATTCTTATTTGGAGACATGTCTAGCACCAGAAGCTTACAAACACAATCGGTTTTTTTCACAATATACGTATATACAATAACAAACTTAGCAAACATAATTTATAACATCTTATACTCACACTGGTTTCCAAGTCATTCATTCATTCCACAATATTATACACAGTCCATACATATCACAGATTCTATCACACACAGAGATACACTCAAACATACATACAGTCATCATGCAACCGAAAATGAAGCATACATAACAGCCAATACATCAAAGAACACATAACCAAACAATACATACATATGGTTGACTTACACATACAATGCTCATATGAGACTCATTACCTATTTTAGAATATGTATGAGATGAATGTCGTCCAAATGAATTCCTAACCAGCTGGGCTACAACATCACCAAATTATCAACCAATTAAACATACACACATGCGCACACATCACGTAACACAAACTCATCGCATGATTTTTCATACATAAGCACGTACATGACAAATACTATGAAACATCATTCAAATACTCATATACATACATATGTTTCAAACATACAAATATACATTACTATGAACTCAAATGCCAAATCTTTAATAGTCTGCATATCTTTCATTTATCGATCAAATATATTCATTTTCAGATACAATATCTTTACCAAATAAACATATCCATTCGGGGAGAACTTAGCTTATACTCGTTTCTTATCACACTTAATCAGTCAAACCTCTATACAGATAAATCGCATGTATGAGTCAATAAAAAACATACACATACATATGCTAATACAGACTCATAAATCATAACTTATTTCATCTACCGATCTTATATACTCAAATTGTCTATAGCTTATCATCACATACATATACAAATACGTGTACCAATGCTTATACATATACTTGTTCATTTACATATACATATACATACTATTACATGTTCATACATTTATATACATCAATAGACATCAACCTCATCAAACATTTCACTTCATATCATAACATTAAAAAAAATTCATACCTATGGTGGTTGATTATCTTAACCATACGTAATCTCGAACTTTGTATTTAAAACCATATTTTAACTATCCTCTTTTTATCCTAACAGGTCAATCACACACACACACACACACACCACACACACACACACACACACCACACACACACACACACACACACACACACAACACACACACACACACACACCACACACACACACACACACACACACACACACACACCACACACACACACATATATATAAATCACAAATTCACCAACTCAAGTTCTCATTGCATGGGATACTTACCTGGTTTCGCGAGCGCTCCAAGTTCTAGTCAAGTCTTCCAAAACAAATGGTGAAACGTCGTCAGAATCGTAACTTTATATAATTCTCGACTTAACTATGATAAAATTATGGATCTTTCCGGGACAATTATATTAAGTCCGATTTCAATGATTTCAGTTTCATTAATCTTAAAATATCATTACAAAGTAATCCAAGCCACTGGTTAACTTAAATCCTTGGTTTACACGTTTTTTGAAAATCTTCAGAAAGAATTTCCGCTAACGCTACGGAAAGGGTCCCGAACCCTCCGAACTTGTTCAGATTTATCATCATATATAGCTCATATCTATCATTACGATCAAAAACACATCAATACACGGAAAACCCACTTTAACCAGAAACTTACATAATCTATCGGATCGATCCAATTCGTTCCGTTTTCACTTGGATTCTATCAAATACACATATTCTATATACTCATGCTTAAAAAATTCAATTTATATCATTACGCTACTCTACAAAGCTACTGGATACATCCGAATATTTAATGATAAACTCGAATTTAGCGAATTTTTACCGGGAGATCTTACCGAGATTTTGAGGGCATATACAGACTCCAAATGATCACACGAACGCGCTGGAATCGACAGAATTTCGATCGGAGCTACTATCATTCATGAGGTCACTATTCACTAAAGCTTTCTCTCTCGTTTCGCATGCAACCGTGCACGAAATTGAAAATCCTTCACCGTCAACTTGTAGTACTCTCTGAGAGCTTCGATTTGGCTGGTGGCTTGGGCCGTGAAACGAAGCGACGAGCTGAGATCGGAAAACCCAAGCTCGCGCGAATCTCTCTTTTTTCTCGCCGTTCGCCGGCGCTCTGGGGCTGCCGTCGGCCACCACAAGACAGAGGGGTGGCCGGTGCACCCCCTGAACCGTCGCGCCTGCCGACATTTGCTGACAGGCCACCGATATTGGCCGGCAGTCCGCTGGCGCTACCAGAGGCTCTCAAGAGTCAAGATGCGTTTTAGGGACGAAGGGTCGTGTGGGGTGTTTGGGGACATTATGCCATTTCTGTAATTTTCAGAAACTTAAAGGTATTTACATAAAAGTTTTAAAAATTACAATCTGACCCCGCGAAATTACGGTCAGGTCCCTACCATGAGGCTTTCACGGAAATTCATATTTTGGAAGCCGTTCTGTTATAAATTTCAAAATATATTCAACATGAAAGTTGTTCATCTCGGAAAATTGAGTCCAATGGTTCAAGAATTAGCTCAATCGAAGTTTGTTTACAATTTTTATAGCCGAAATAATAAAATTTTACGTGTATAACAATATAAACAGATATCGCGTAACCGGTTCTCGAAATCACACGTTTTACGACGCGATGAAGCTTCACTTTAAAACATTTCATCCTATTTTCCAACACATAAACTCTTATTTTCGAACACCATCCGGTTCCAAAACCTAAATTTTAATTCGAAAATCTTTCGGAACTATTCCAAAAAATTCGAGATATTACAAAACCAATTGCTAATCTCTTTACTAAATCTAACTTCTAAGATGGGTTTGTGAGTTGATTTTAAAAATCAAGCTTATAAGAAGTAATCTCCGTATTATGACACCAAATCTCCTATATTAGGATTCTATTAGAATTATACATGATTATTCTACATACTTATATTATTTCTTATCTTATTTATTTTCATGTTTTACCTGTATAACAGGAGCTATTGTAAATAAATTCATATTGAATATATAGAAATTATCTCATTCATTTTCTAATATATGCATTGAAAATTCATCCATATATGTACAATTTCAAAGCAATTCACGTTTCCATTTAATTGTGGCGTGACTTGAATTTTAAAACACACAATGAAAATCCTATGTATGTTAAAAAAAAAAAAAATACTATTTCAATTAAAAATTCAGATCTATTATTGAGTTAAGTTGAGCTAAACTTTTTATAATATATTGTCACTGTGGTTCCAACATTGCATGCAAAAGTCATGCATAGTAACAAACCTACCGAAAGCATGCATGACTTTTGCATGCTGAGTGTGAATGACAGCTTGTTTGCAGCTGTGTGTGTGCCAACCGCGTGGCACTGTTCACGCGGTTTGGGCACTATAAAATGGAGCCTGAAGACCAGTTCTAAGTATCCCAAATGTGTGAGTTTAATAGAGAGTAAAGTGGTGTGAGAGTTTTTTGTAAAGCTTGGGTTATAAAGCTTTGTAATTCTTTGTTTAGTGAGAAATAAAGAAGAGTTTTCTCTCCAATCACCTCTATTATTGTGTGTTTAATCACAACAGTGGTATCAGAGATAAGGTTACTCGGAGGGATCCCGAAACTCAAAAACAGAGCTTCGGTTCGGAAAGTCGATTCCGACGAAAGTTGTCGAAAATCGATTTTGAGCATACCATCAGACGTTTCACGGCGAGACGAGCATGGTGGTATTTCTCGGCGATCAAACGGAGTTCGGAGGAAGCCGCACGAGCCGGACAGAAGCTTCTCCACGCGCCCCAGTCGCAGTCACGCGCTTCACGCGCAGACCAAGGAAGAAGACGAGACACGTAGGTGACACGTCATCGCTGAGTCAGCGCCGTGTCAGCAGACCCCGCCCAGTCAGCAGCCCAGTCAGCTTGCCACGTCAGCGGTGTCTGGTAAATTTCAGATAGGTCACTGAACTTTCTGGAAATTACAATTTAGCCCCTATACTTTCAGAAATTTTCAATTTAGTCCCTGAACTTTTTGGAAATTATAATTTAGTCCCTGAAATTTTCCGTAATTTCACTTTGGACCCTGAACTTTCGGAAATTGCACTTTGACCCCTGTAATTTCTGGAATTTGTAATTTGGCCCCTGTGTCGGATTTTGACAAACGAAGTGTCATTTCCACCATTTTCGACCATTCCGGACGCAACGGTGAGGTCCGTTTTTTGAAATTCTGCTTAGAATTTTTATGATGGATGAGGGCAACAGAAAAATGGTTTTGTTAACAGTACAAACTATTTCACATGGAGATGAAGGATGAAAGACCTTATGTATGTGAAGGACTATGATGGATCGGTATTTCTGGAGCAGAAACCAGTAGGAATGACCGATGAGAAGTGGATAATCTTCACCAGAAAACATGTAGTACTATTCGTCAGTGGATCGACGACAGTATCGTGAACCATGTCAGTGAAGAGACAAATGCACGTGTTTTATGGAGAAAGCTGGAGGAGCTCTTTCGAGCAAAGACTGGCAACAACAAGTTGTACTACATCAAGAAGATGATTGGTTTGAAATACCATGAGGGTACAGCTGTGGCGGACCACATCAACGATTTCCTCGGAACCATGAAAGAACTGTCTGGATTGGGCATAGACTTCGGTGATGAGGTAAATGGCTTAATACTCCTTAATATGTTACCAGAATCTTGGGAAACATTCAGATCTACGGTGATAAATTCATCCGCAGATGGGAAAGTCACTATCGAGATGGCGAAAACCAGGATCTTCGAGGAAGAAAAGAGGACGAGAATGCAGGAGTCAGCATCAGCCTCAACCTCAGAAGCTCTAGTGACAGAAAAGAACACCAGAAGGGGGAGGAGTAAAAGCCGAGGCCCAGGGAGATCAGACAAGAACCGAGTTAAGTCAAGAACTAGAGATATTGAGTGCTATCACTGCAAAAGAAAGGCCATATGAAGAGGGATTGCTACAAACTGAAGAACGAGCAGTCCAGAAGAGATGGTGACTCTAATCAAGAAAGAGTTGCTACTACCACCGAAAAAACCTCCAAAGACTTCTGCATAATATATGAAGAAGATGTTGTGAATCTTGCCAGCCACGAGACCAGTTGGGTGATAGATAGTGGCGTCTCCATACACGCCACATCTCGCAGAGACTTCTTTTCATCTTACACACCAGGGGACTACGGTGCTGTAAGGATGGGGAATGACGGCTAGTCCAAAGCCGTCGGTATTGGAGACATCTGCCTTGAAACAGACAACAGGACAAGGCTAGTATTGAAGGGAGTCAAGCACATCCCAGATATCCGGTTAAACCTGATCTCAACAGGCAAGCTGGATGATGAAGGTTTCTGCAGCACCTTTAGTGACAGATGTTGGAAGCTCACCAAAGGATCAATGGTGGTGGCACGAGGTAAGAAAGACTCAACTCTGTATTTGATGTATGCTAAGCTTTCCAATAGTAGCATAAATACAGTTAACAGTAATGAGGCAGCCGAGCTATGGCACAAAAAGCTCGGTCACATGAGTCAAACGGGGATGGAGATACTACGCATGCGGAATGTTCTTCCCGAATTGAAGAACTCACACTTACGGAAGTGTGAACACTGCATGGCTGGAAAACAGAACAGAGTGTCATTCCAGAGCTCCCCGCCTCAACGGAAACCAGAGGTACTAGATCTCATACATTCAGATGTATACGGTCCGATGCAGACACGAACACTTGGTGGGTCACTGTATTTTGTGACATTCATTGATGATCATTCAAGGAAGACATGGGCATACACCTTGAAGAGAAAAGACCAAGTGCTTAGAGTGTTCAAGGAGTTTCACGCCCTGGTGGAGAGAGAAACCGTAAGAAACTCAAATGCATCAGAACAGACAACGGTGGAGAATACAGAGGTCCGTTTGATCAGTACTGCAAGACGCAAGGAATCAGACATCAAACGACACCTCCGAAGACACCTCAGCTGAATGGCCTAGCTGAGAAGATGAACAGAACCTTGTGCGAAAGGGTCAGAAGCTTGCTGTCACAAGCCAAGCTGCCAAAGATATTTTGGGGGGAGGCACTCAACACAGCAGTACATGTTTTGAACATGTCCCCAATGGTCGCACTAAAAGGTAATGTTCCTAACCAAGCCTGGACAGGTAAAGAAGTTTCATACGAACACTTGCATGTCTTTGGGTGCAAAGCATTTGTACACATCCCAAAGGACGAGAGATCCAAGCTTGATGCAAAGACGCGACAATGTGTCTTTATTGGCTATGGTCAGGATGATTTCGGCTACAAACTCTATGATCTTGCGGAGAAGAAGATCGTCAGAAGCCGAGATGTTGTCTTTGTTGAAGACCAGACCATAGAAGATATCCGGAAGGAGATGAAGACAATGCCCCAGCAATACAGAAATGTGAATCCAGAACCTCATACACCGGTGCCAGTACGAGTTGAAGATGAGGTTCCCAGACATGAGGGTACATGTGATGAAGCTCCCAGAGATGATGATCATGATCAACCACCAGTACCAGAAGCTACACCAACAGTTCCACAGAGAAGGTCTGACAGAGAGAGGCGACCTTCAACCAAATACTCTGCATATGAGTATGTGCTGCTTACTGACGGGGGAGAACCCGAGAGCTACCAGGAGGCTGTGGAAACAGATGACAGAGAAAAGTGGGAGGAAGCCATGCAAGATGAGATGGAATCTTTGTATGACAATCACACTTTCGAGTTGGTGAAATTGCCAAGAGGCAAACGGGCTTTGAAGAACAAATGGGTGTACATGGTGAAGCAACATGAGCACACTTCACAACCCCGATACAAAGCCAGACTAGTTGTCAAGGGATTCAATCAGAGGAAAGGCATTGACTTCGATGAAATCTTCTCTCCAGTTGTGAAGATGTCATCCATCAGAGTGGTACTCAGCTTAGCAGCAAGCCTCGACCTGGAAGTTGAGCAGATGGATGTCAAGACCGCATTTCTTCACGGAGATCTGGAAGAAGAAATTTATATGGAGCAACCAGAAGGCTTTAGAGTCAGAGGGAAAGAGGACTTTGTGTGCAGACTCAGGAAAAGTCTCTACGGTTTGAAACAGGCACCGAGACAGTGGTACGTGAAGTTTGAGTCAGTTATGGGGGAGCAGGGATACAAGAAGACTACTTCAGACCATTGTGTTTTCGTTCAGAAATTTTTTGACGATGACTTTATCATCTTACTACTGTATGTAGATGATATGTTGATAGTTGGCCGAAATCAATCGAGGATTGATAATTTGAAGCAGCAACTGAGTAAGTCTTTTGAGATGAAAGACTTGGGGCCAACTAAACAGATTCTTGGCATCAGGATCGGTCGTGATCGGAAAGCCATGAGGTTATACTTGTCACAGGAGGAGTACATCGAGAAGGTACTTCAGAGATTCCAGATGGACAAGGCTAAAGCGGTTAGCACTCCTCTTGCTACCCACTTTAGATTGAGTACACAACAGAGTCCCTCTACTGAGACAGAGAAGGAGGAAATGAAACAAGTTCCATACACCTCAGCAGTGGGAAGTCTTATGTATGCCATGGTGTGCACGAGGCTAGACTTAGCACACGCAGTTGGATTGGTCAGCCGGTTTATGTCAAACCCAGGACGGGAACACTGGAATGCGATCAAATGGATCATGCGGTATCTACGAGGCACATCCAAAATGAGGCTATGTTTTGGAAGCAACGACAAACCAGTGTTGATGGGCTACACCGATTCAGATATGGCAGGAGATGTGGATACCCGAAAGTCTACTTCGGGGTATCTGATTACTCTCTCAGGGGGAGCTGTGGCATGGCAGTCAAGGTTGCAAATGTGTGTTGCACTTTCTACAACAGAGGCATAATTCATTGCAGTGACAGAGGCTTGCAAGGAATTGCTGTGGATGAAGACATTCGTCCAGGAAATGAGTTTCAAGCAGGAGAAGTACATTTTGTACTGCGATAGCCAGAGTGCTATCTATCTCGGTAAAAATTCCACATTTCACTCGATGTCAAAACATATCGATGTGAGGTATCACTGGATACGGGATGTCCTGAGCTCAAGGCTGTTAGAACTCAGGAAAATTCACACCGACGACAACGGTGCCGATATGTTCACGAAGGTTTTACCGAAGGAGAAGTTTGAAATCTGTCGTGCCATAGCCGGGATGACAAAACTCTCCACATAATCAAAGTGGGGAGATTCAGAGAACTACGATTGGCTTGATCCCAACTCAGGGTACAAAGGCAGTCTTCAGATGCAGCCACGGGAGGATCCTCTGGAGGATCCGATTTGGATGATTGGTGGTCGGCTCAGATTTTGGGGAAAATCTTCACTGAGGGGGAGATTTGTTGGTTCCAACATTGCATGCAAAAGTCATGCATAGCAACAAACCCACCGAAAGCATGCATGACTTTTGCATGCTGAGTGTGAATGACAGCTTGTTTGCAAGCTGTGTGTGTGCCAAACCGCGTGGCACTGTTCACGCGGTTTGGGCACTATAAAATGGAGCCTGAAGACCAGTTCTAAGTATCCCAAATGTGTGAGTTTAATAGAGAGTAAAGTGGTGTGAGAGTTTTTTGTAAAGCTTGGGTTATAAAGCTTTGTAATTCTTTGTTTAGTGAGAAATAAAGAAGAGTTTTCTCTCCAATCACATCTATTATTGTGTGTTTAATCACAACAGTCACACATGCTTTGATTACATAGTTAAAATTCAATTACATTTAAATTATTATCCAATAACTACCAATCAAGTAATCATCATTTGTAGTTGTAGAAAATTCAGCAAAAAAAACTTTACCAAATCCATATCCTTATTCAAAAACTTAAGGATGAGATTGAGTTCAATTTAGGAATAAAGTAAAAACAAACAACTCTTGATGCATATTTTCAAAAGAGTTGAATTGAGAAGTTGTCAAGGAAAAAAAATCAATAATAATATGAATTTTATATGTTATTATAATTAATATGATATTTTATATTTAATTAATCATTCATTTATATTTTCGTTGGGCCTTTAAGGATTCTGAAAAAAAATTATTATCTTATGCATTTAGCGAAATTATTCATTTAGTACACTGGTCCAAGTCGGGATCAGAAGAATTTATTCATTAATCGAGATTATTCGTTTATTCATTAATCAAGATTATTCGTTTATCGAAGTTTTACTGTATGCTAAACACAAAATAATATAGTATTTCTATTACAAATTCAGATCTATTATTGAGCTAAGTTGTACTAAACTTTTTATAATATGTTGTCACACGTGCTTTGATAGTAATACACGATTAAAATTTAATTACATTTAAATTATTATCCAATAACTATTAATCATCATCATGTGTAGTTGTAAAAAATTCAGTAAAAAACCTTTAGTTCAGTACCAAATCCATATCCTTATTCAATTACATAGTCTTGGATGATTCATTTATTCAAATAAACTGTTAATTCACTTCAATTTTTCCACAATTTCGATGTGAAGTCCATTAGGGAATATAAGGCCAGGCTTTCGAATAATGTCCCCTCCTTTGATCACCCACCACCTGAAGATATTAGCAGACACATAATTTTATTTATTTATTTTTTTTTTGCCATTCCAAATTATCAGTTATAATTAATTATGTATAGATGTAAGTAATGATTGTTAATTTAGCATAATAATTATAATAAAATTACCTGTATCTGGTGACCAAATAATGGAGGAAAATTGCCATTTGAAGCTTTGCTAAGTCAGCTCCAACACAAAGTCTAACGCCACCACCAAAAGCCATGAAAGTTTTTGAACCAGCATGCAATTCTTGTCCCTGTAGTTTCATATAAATAATAAGAATCTTAAATCAAGTGGCCATATGCATCCAAATAAAAATTTTCTTTTCATATATATATATATATATAAATCACCTCCCAACGCCATGGATTAAAAGCAAGAGGGTCCTCATATTTATCAGGAGTCAAGTGAACAACTGATGGAACCACCATAACTAGCCACCCTGCTGGAATTGTATATCCTGCCAGAGCCACTCAAATTAAAAAAAAAAAAAAATTTTGATGTGAGGTATATGTTAGCGATATATTCTTGAGATGAAATTTGATGACGCAACACTAGAAGTCTTCGACGCGCATTAGCACGACATTACAAAAAGATGTTGAAGCACATTAATTGGTAGTGAATAGTAATGAATGTGAAGACTAGGGCCTTATTGAAGAAAATATTGTGTAGTCTTAGCTTATGGTTCTCTTTGTAAAGTGAGTGTTTATCTAATTCAGTAAACTCATAAGAATCATGCACATTCATATAAATGCATTAGACTCATGTGCAAAATATTTTAAACATTCAAATCCTGACATTTTAGCACTGGGACCGGCATACCGGTCACCACACCAGCATACCGGTGTCCCTACTATGTTTTGAGCAAGATTGCATGCTCTCTGCAACTGGCATAGGCCATATCGATCTACCATACCGGCCTACCTGAGGTTAACATGCTCGCGAAAACCGGCATGCATCATATCAATGTTCATACCAGTATCCAAACCAGTGAGCCTTTGTTTTGCACGCTCTCGGCAACCGGCACATAACATATCGGTAATCATACTGGTCATTCAACCAGCATACTGGCCAATATATCGGTCTGTAAACTGGTGTAATATTTTTATTTTCAAACGGTAATATAGTCGTTGCTTTTGCCAGACCGGCATACCGGTGTCTGGAGACCGACATACCAGTCTGAGACAGAACTGTTGGGACAGTTTGCACTTTACTATAAATTGAGCCATAAATTCGTTTTTGCTAACAACTTGAACCTTCATATAATTTCTACTAAGGCAAAAATAAAGAGTTTACTAAACCTTCATCATCATACACTCTCATACATCAGGCTCGCACACTACACCTTCATATTATTAGTAGTGAGCTTATAACACTTGGGTAAACAACTCACATCTTGAATCTTCATTATCTCTATGAGTGTCCAAGTAATATTGTTAATCTTCTTAATCAAACACTTGTGATTTGTGAGTGAACCTATTGAGAAAACTCATTATAAGAGGTTTGTGAGTGAACCTAATGGATAAAACTCATTGTAAGAGGTTTGGAGTGAACCTAGTATGTAAAACTCTTGGTTGCGGGTGAACCACATAAAACTCGTTGTAAGTTGTGGTCTCAACTTAGTGGAAATCTTCAAGAGCGACTTGGGGGAGTAGACGTATGCATTGTTGGCCGAACCACTATAAATCATCGGTGTTATTTTCTCTATCCCTAAACTCTTTACTTATTGCAAGTTTTATTTCATATATGCTTATTGCTTAGAAACTTGCTTTTAGGTGATATATAGTAGTTGAGAAAATTAACCTAAGCTTAATTGGTAAATATACAAGCTTTCTAGCGTAAAATTGGCAAAGATTTATATTTCCACATATTTAGGCCATTACCCAATTCACCCACATCTTGGGTATATAGAGTTGTGCTTATTGTGTGCTTGTAGGTAATTTCAGTATATAATTCTTTATATATTTATTTAATGGATTTCACATAAAGTATATCCTTTGGTTTATATATTAGTCATATTAGTATTGATTCTAGATGTGGCCACTATTAGTGTGGAGAGAGCATTTTCAGTTATAAATATTTTACAAAAATTGGGATTACGAAACTAAATGAAAGAACGATTGATGAATGATAGTTTAGTTGTATATATAAGAGGAAAAAACTAATTTAATAATGTTGAAAATGATTATAAATATATGTTGAATTACTTTGGTATAAATAAAGTAGTCTCCTCTTAATTAAGGTCCAAACTTTGTTCCTATATGTACAATATTTTTTACGACCATGTTTATTTAGAAAAAAACATAAAAAGTAAAAAGATAATATTTTTTTTTTCAAATAGTTGTGGTTATACATGTGGCTGTATAAAGTGTCGTACAAACAAAATTTTTATTCTTGTATTAAACTTATTATAATCTATAATATATAGGTGTATATTAAATAATTAATTAATTAATTATTTACAAGTAATCATTTAAACTCACCCTTAATCTGCACATCCTTGGTTGCTTTTCTGAAAATCGCGGGTACTATATTTGCAAGCCGAACAGTTTCATTGATGACCTGCAAATCAAAATTTATGTAAAAAATGCTAAATTGATAAAGTAGATAAAAAATATTCATTTAAAATTTAAATGAGATATTCTCATTTAAATTTTGGATAAATATATTATTTTGAAACCAATCAGGAGAAATTTATAATACAACGGAGGTACCACGTCATCTGTGCAACAATCCAATAATTCATTGTCACGCGTGCTAAAATATTAAAAAATCAACTTAAAATATGGATATTAAATCATACATGTCATTTACTAATTTGTTGGTGATACCACGTCACCCATATTTCCGTTGCACCAAAAAATTACTCGTCTTTCTAACAAATACGCAATTAATAATGAATTGAGCTCACCATATGTGTAAAGGTCATTGATTTATATTCTTCCCATGTAATTTCAGACGTCTCATTTTTCCTGCTTCTGCGAATTCTCTCGTGCTCTTTCTGAATCAATCAAATTAATATATTATTAGTATTAACTGAATAAAGCTACAAAAATTGGTATATATACAAAACGTACCGTTAATTCTGTTAGAACTTGAGGATGATCAAAAATATATTTGACAAGTAATTAATGTGATGGCTTGAGAAGTAGTTTCATGTGAAGCAAATAGAAGCAAAAAAACCAAGTTTATAGCAATGGCTTCATCCATAATGCTGTCTTCTTTCTCCACTTCTTCTATTAAATGATCCATAAAATCATCATGACTCACTTTGGTTGCTTTTCTCTCTTAATTGGTAGATCTCCTTAATCACCTTTATTGCTTTTTTACGTCCCTATATTTAATTAATTAAGATTCAATTACTAAAATTAATAACTAATCTAAAAAAGATTAAAAAAAAAAAACACGAACTCTAATATATTATCGGGTACATATTATTACCTGTAAACAAGCATGGAAAGCAGTTCCAGGAATGTTCAAAGGAAATGATATGAGACCCTCCATGAAGTCTTTGAAATTCTGTCTAAGCTTCTTTGTGCCCTTGCTTTCATCATAACTCATCAGCTTCTTACAAAAATATTCAAATAACATCTGCCATTTATATGAAATTAATATTAATTTAAAAATTAAACAAATTGACATTTTGACATCGAACTGATAAAGAAATAGAGGTGATAAAAATCCTATCAAAACGATATCGTTTTGACATTATTTTTTTCGGGGCCAACAAGATGCAGAATCAAGTTTCTTATATACTTATGAACGCTTCCATGGATGATGACCAAGCTTTTACGTCCCAAAATTTCAAGAAAACTCTCTGTATACCAAACTAAAAAATATTTATTTTCTTGTTGGAAGATCATGTAGTTTATTTCAGGATCTGCAGATACTATCACCTTCTGCCCAACTAGACTTGTCCGAAATAATAGCCCATATCTGACAATGAATAACAAAAATGTACTATTAATCAAAAATATTCGAAGGTTAATCGAGAAGAATAATTAAAGTTGACATTTCATATAATTATGAATAAAATAAAAAATAAAAAATTTATTTCTCAATATCTTCTAAAAATAACTAAAAATCATTCATTTTCATGAAAAAAAATATTAAATACTCATAAAATTGAGAGATGATTAAAGTCACTGAAAAATAAGAAGAAAATGAATATTTCTTTAAATCATCTTAAAATATCTGAAATTGGTGATTACTCGGTGATTAATCGATTAAAATTGGCAAAAAAAACTAAATCGCGATATTCAACTAAATCAAATCGCTCTAATAATAATCAGTGATTAATCGGCGATTATAGCCGATTAAACTGCGTAATTATGATCTTACCGAGAGATTCTCTTTCTGATAAATGGAGGAATATCGTAGGATGCATGGGGAGTGAAGAACTGGATGGTCTCTCCAATAATGGGCAAACCCATTGAACCGGGAGGGAGCTTGGCATTGCACTTAGGGTCGACCAAGTATGAACCCAATGGCTTATTCTGGTTACAACAATGATAGCCACCACCAAGCAAACAAATATTCCCCACATCTTTGTGTGTTTCTTGTATGTTTTTATTTTGTTATTTTATGTCTATTCTTGCACCCCCTCTTTATTTATAGTTGAGTAATAGTAAATAATTCTATTTATCCCCAAGGGGTGTGGCTTGGTGGTGTAGGATCCAGGATTTCACATTGAGATCTTATATTCGAATCTAAGGAGTGCGCTTCTTGTAAGAGTCTGTGACAGTCAGAGGTTTTACCTGCTCCGCTTAAGCCCATAATGAATGGTTTAGCGGTGAGGTTTCCAACGATTTCAAAAAATAAAAAATAAAAAATAATAATAATTCTATTATATAATGGTTGTACCAAATTATTCATATAATTATTTAATAATATTTTACTAATACAACTCCAAATATTATATGTTTATTGATTGATAGTATCACGTCACTTATATAATAATGATATCAAAAAAAATACTCCATAAAGATAGATGGTGCTACGCTAATGGTGCAGAAAAAAAAATACTCAATTGAATTCCATTCAATTATTTTTTAATTCATTTATTAGGGGGGAAAATTTGTTTACCCCTAAAATCACTGGGGCTACATTCACATTATCACTACGTCTTCACTTAGAAACATAGAATGGAGAATTACAAAGAGGAGTTACAAGTGTATAATAAACTCTCTCTTTTATTAAAGATAACATTAATTTACTAAAAAAAATATATGATCCTAATTAGTTGCAATTTGATAGAAATCGCATATAAAGCTACAAATTAAGCGAACTTCGACCGAACAAAGGAATTTTTATTAACTAAAAATATAAGAAACACATAATTATGAGAATAAAGTGAGCCATACCTCTTAAAAGAAGCATTCTAACATAAAAGAAATATTCAAGGGTGGGAAAATCGGATTAATTTCCGGATTTGGTTCAGGTTCGGTTTTGATTTTAGGAACCAAACTCAACCCAATTAAAAAGTTGTTGACGACTGATTTTGGTCTCAAGGCAATATGAGAATATTACTCCCGAGACAATCCTCCCTCAATAGTGAATTTGTTTGGTTATGGGGGACCAAAAGCAAACTTAGCAAAAGACAGATAAATGCACCAATCAACAAAGAGATTTAGCGTGGTTCGGCAGATCTTGGTCTGGCCTACGTCTACGGGCGTAAAAAAGATGATACTTTTATTACTCAAACATACTTCTCAGCTCTGCTTCTTGTTTTTTTAAAAGTCTGATCTTAATGATTCTGATGCCTCTTGCACATACTCTACCCTCCTATTTATAATAACAGAGAAATCAGATTCTTTCTAGCATAAGGATTCCTAGTTGAAATAATCTTCTTTTCTATGAGGACTCCTAATCCGAAACTGACTTCACTTTATTTATCTATCAGGTCATTGACTTATCAGTTTCCGTGTGAAAGTAGGATAATTTTATCCCTTTTCCCCGTAGAAATAGGATGTCTTATCTTTTGGGCATGCTTTGCTATCTGGTCGGTCTAGGCATGGTCGGTCATCACCCGGTTTGAAGTGGTCGGTCGCCTATCGTCAAGTGCTTGGTTTCTTACTCATGTGGTCGGGTCGGTATTTTAATGATTTCGACCAAGATGGGAATTATCCATTTTACCTCTGTCGTGCTGCTTTAACCGTCATAGGGCCTTTTTACACCGCCAACATCTGTCCCCTAGTTATTGGTTCCAACGAGTATGCGAGTTGGTGCCGGGAACTATAAAATAGTTTTACTGGTGTGCTACCATAATGTCCTCGGTTCCGAATGTAGTGATCGGCTTTCATTCCTTTGTCTTGTCTAAACAAAACCTTTCACCGCCTTTTTGGGCACTTCTTTCTCGAGACGCGCAGTCGTCACGTCTGCTTTAAATGCCCATCAAATCATCTTTTAGGGTTTTATCCACAACCAGACACTTGTCGAGCATATTTCTGTTTCCCGCCAAAAGCAAGCAAAGTTAGTCGTCCGCTGCTATTACCAAAATGCTTTCGATCTCAACCGTTCATTCATTTTTTTGGAAATGTTCCTGAAGCCGACACCTGGCGCACATCCGAGACTCTATTATGATCCGACGGTCAGAATTATTCCGACGTTGTAATGAGAAGGTGAATCGATATCATTGCATCTGTTTGGCAGAACTTCATCAACTTCAAAACTCTTCTTCCCTTCGGTTACGAAACGTCTGATTCAGTTTTACCTAAAGCTTCTCAACGCATTCGCCATATTCCGAGCAGCGATCAAGTAAGTTTCTCGAACGATCTTCTTTCTCTCCTTTTTTTTCTTGCTTGCTGTGTTTTTTGTTGTAGATTTCATGGTTTTTTTGTCGGATGTTGCTATGGCACTTAGAACTTCATAGATTTAGTTTTTCCTGGAAACTTATGATAGCTTGCGAACCCTTGGTCGTTTTTCTAAAATATGGTTGTAGACTGACCTTCCCCCTTTTTATTTTTTCGGATGCCAAGGATGTCTCACGACAGTTCTTCCCCTGAAAATTCTGCTAAACCCTTGACCCCCCTTGCTGAAGAGCTTTCCTCGGGCTCGGGAGCACCCAGTGTGGAATACCTTGACACTACCCCCACCTCTTCTGAAATCGAACAAGATACGTACCATCAGAGGGTCCCTCGGAAGGATCTGGAGCCCGGTGATTTTGAAAGCTCGGCTCTGGACATGGATCGGCCTTCCAAGATAACCGAGGATGACTTAGCACTGCTTCGGCAATGGTACGATATCCCGATAGACATTGCTCTTGAGGTCCCTCTCCTATGCGACAGTGCCAGTCAGCCCGACGAAGTTTTCGTGGCCCTTCTTCCAGCTTTCTTCGAGTGTGGGCTCCGGCTGCCAATTCAACCCTACTTCGCCCGGATGCTGGCCGAGATGGAGATTGCCCATGTCAATTGAGTCTAAATCGCTGGAGGATCTTGGCCGGGTTGTATGTAGCTTGGCATCGGGCGGGGCTCGGCGAACCTTTTTTCGAAGAAGTGAAGAGGTTATACCGATTGAAGGCCAACCCAAAGACTTACCATGGCTGGTACTACCTTTCTACCTATGCCGACTCGTCAAACGTTGTCCGCAAACTCCCCGACTCCAACAAGAATTTCAAAGATCTTTGGTTCTGGCTACTAGAGATTGGGGACGGGTCCTGAGATCGTATGAAGAGGAGATCTTGGTCCCGGACATCTTCAGAGCGGGAGGTCAGGAGTTTAACCTTTAGTTTTCCTGCCCTTAGTTTTTTATGTTTGGATTCTCACCTCTTTTTTCTATTCCTCCTAGCTTGTTGGAGGGATGCTTCCAAGGTCTCCCGTCAGGTCCGGAGGCGGGTATTCTGGGCTCGGCGATATGCCGCCCATTGGAGGGAGTTGGTAAATGATACGGTATTTTTTGAATCGGGACTTGTTCGGGCCGTTCCTCCCAATGTCTCGGGTCGGATATGTGGATTCCTATTGATCTTCTAGCCAACTCCCACGTTTATTTAGCATGTTTGATGTTGTCTTTTTTTTTTTTTTTTTTTATTCTCAGGTCCTGAACCCTTCTTTTGTCTTTGCTTTTGCAGGCATGTCGAAGAGACTAAAATACCTTGATCGGTTGACCGGTGCTGCGAAGAAAACTAGCCCAGGTGGAGCTAGTACTTCTCGGAAACGACTTGAAACTTTTGAGGCTGGAAATGTGGCTGAAGAGATGTAGCGTCCGAGCTCTCAAGGTCTGTCTTCGCCTTCCGGGGTGCCTTCGATGGGTGCTGCCCGCCCTGGTAGTCCTCCAAGGTCTTCTAGAAGGAGGAAGCGTCTGTTTGGTGTTGTGGACCCGATACTAAATCGGGAGTTGGAGGAGGAGCGGGTTCAGAACAAGGAGACTCATGCTCGACAGGAGAGGAGGTCGGTGGGGGGTACTTCTAAGAAGCAGAAATGTTCTGTGGTCCTTGGCGTTGACGACCTCTGGAAGAATATTAGGGAATCTACTTCTCATCTGGTGCCGGCTTTCAATAAGCTGGCCGAGGCCATACCTCCAGAGAAGATTTCGGGGTACGAGGACCTTTCCCCCGAGGAGGTGGTTGCGGAGGTGTGTTCTCAGATGGCTAAGGTTGTGTTACTTTCCCTCATTCTTACTGTGTCCTCATGACTTAGTTTGTTTTCTGATTCTTTTGTTTCTTCTTGCTAGGGGAACTACCTTACGGCCAAGAATAAGAACCTCTTATTGAGCCTTTTGTCCGAGGGTGGCCAAGCCCAAAGGCTCCAAAACCGTCTTACGGAAGTGGAGGCCAGGCTGGCTGATAGGGAAGAGGCGATAAAGAATCATGAGATAGCCGCGGCCGAGGCCATCCATACTAACAAAGCTTTTAGGGGCCGCTACTTCTTTGGAGAAGAAAAACGTCGACGCTGCTAAAGAGGATTTGAAAGCTGCCCAGACCGAGATTAGGGTCTTACAGGTGGAGGTGTGCAGTGAGCAATCTAAAGTGCGGGCCAAGGATGAAGAATTGGCGAGGCTTCGTGACAAGTTTAAGAGGAAAGAGGCTGAGTTGGAGGCCGAAAGGGATGCAATTCGTCTTGAAGGAGTCGACGACTGTGCTGAGATTATACCAACGGTTTTGCCGGACCTAGACATGGGGCCAATCCATGCAACCATTCTTTTTTGCAAAGGGGAAATGTCCGAGGAGGAGTTTCAGAAGTGGCTGCCCCCTTCTCCCGAGGAGGTGATAGATCCTGACCCAATTTCGATTGCTCCGGTCCTCCCAGCTCCTCAAGAAGACCGACCTGATGCCCCTGCCACAGAAGAGATCCGGCCTGAGGTTATTCCGACCCATGAAACTATACTTGTCGAGGCCTATTCGTTTTCCGATGTGGAAGCTGCTGTCACTTGTTCTGAGGCCGGGCCGAGCCATCCGCCATCCAGTCCTGCTGAAGGAGAGCTATCTGCCCTTGCGCGGGATGATTGACAAGGGGGTAACCCGAATGGGGCCCCGTGTAATCTTGACATATTTTTCTTTTTTTTTGCGATATACTTTTTCTTTGTTTGGGACGCACACATATATATCAATATATTTCATTCTCTTTGCACTTTTCTTTTTGTTTCTATATACTTTCCATTGGGTTCCACTAGATTTGTTCTGAGGACGTTTTTTAGTGGGATGAGCTCCTATATCGAGGGGACATAGCCCGACCCTGAGCTGGGATAGACACTTGGTTTCTGCGGGGATGTTACGTTCCCAGTCTGTAAGATAGACTCGGTGGGAGGTATCCCGACCCCGAGCTGTGAGCAACACTTGGTTCTGGGGGGATGTCTCGACCCCAGTCTGGAAGGTTTGACTCGGTGAGACGTAACCCGACCCCGAGCTAAAAAATGGGATTTGGATCTGGGGGAATGATGCCTCTACAGTCCAAAAGTGCCGACTCGGTGGGACGTAACCCGACCCCGAGCCAGTGGTACACAGAGGTCTCGACGGAATGAAATCCATCCCTGAGCCGAGTGACAAAGCGGCCTCGGCGGAACGAAATCCAGCCCCGAGCCAAGTAACCAAGCGGCCTCAGCGGAACGAAATCCAGCCCCGAGCCGAGTAATCTTTGGGACGCCCGTGTCAGATTGGGTAGGACTGCATAGGTTGATTCACTTCCCTCTTATGCAAGGAGAGCTATCTGCCCCTGCGCGGGATGATTGACAAGGGGGTAACCCGAATGGGGCCCCGTGTAATCTTGACATATTTTTCTTTGTTTGGGACGCACACATATATATCAATATATTTCATTCTCTTTGCACTTTTCTTTTTGTTTCTATATGCTTTCCATTGGGTTCCACTAGCTTTGTTCTGAGGACGTTTTTTAGTGGGATGAGCTCCTATATCGAGGGGACATAGCCCGACCCTGAGCTGGGATAGACACTTGGTTTCTGCGGGGATGTTATGTTCCCAGTCTGTAAGATAGACTCGGTGGGAGGTATCCCGACCCCGAGCTGTGAGCAACACTTGGTTCTGGGGGGATGTCTCGACCCCAGTCTGGAAGGTTTGACTCGGTGAGACGTAACCCGACCCCGAGTAAAAAAAGTGGGATTTGGATCTGGGGGAATGATGCCTCTACAGTCCAAAAGTGCCGACTCGGTGGGACGTAACCCGACCCCGAGCCAGTGGTACACAGAGGTCTCAACGGAATGAAATCCATCCCTGAGCCGAGTGACCAAGCGGCCTCGGTGGAACGAAATCCAGCCCCGAGCCAAGTAACCAAGCGGCCTCAGCGGAACGAAATCCAGCCCCGAGCCGAGTAATCTTTGGGACTTGCATAAGAGGGAAGTGAATCAACCTATGCAGTCCTACCCAATCTGACACGGGCGTCCCCTTTGCCAGACCGGCGAAAAAACAAAAACAAAACTTTTGGAAAATAAGATCAAAAATGTGGTGGTGACTAAGCACTTGTCCCAAAAAACTTTTTACAAATGTAAACAAACAGCACATATGCCTCAAAACAGCGTCCTGTCCGAGGCCTCCAAAACATAATTCTGAATCTTTCAATTCAGTGTCCCGGCGAACCAGGATTTGGATCAGAGAGCGTTTAAAATGGTAAGGGCACATCCTCTATACGTCAGGTCATTGTGGAGTCTGTGTATTTGTGTGGGGGCTCCTCCTTACCGTGCTGGAGCAGGCACACGCCACAGGGGCACAACGCCTCCTCGTGCTGCGCCACTTTTGGATCCAAATGATGAATGGATCAAAGAGTATTCGGGATACTAAGGGCACATTCCTCCATAGGTCCGATATCACTAGAGCTAGCAATCGTCACAGGGGCATCATCACTGCCCGTGCTATGCTTTCCCACGGATCCATTACATCGGGTAAGTGAGGATCAAAGAGTGTTTGACACATTAAGGGCATAGCTCTCCTTATGTTCGGTAACACTGGAGCAATCAATCGCCACGGGGGTATCATCCCTCCCCGTGCTATGCTTCTCATGGATCCTATGCATTGAATATGTCCCTGAATATTCTGAGGACCCCGAGCTTGATAGACATTTGGTTCTGGGGGAATGTTTCGTCCTCAGGTTAATAAGCATGACTCGGTGGGAGGTAACCCGACCCCGATCCGAATAGTCAAGTGGCCTCGGTGGAACAAGATCCAACCCGAGCCGATTATTGAACCGGCCTCGGCGGAACGTAATCCAGCCCCGAGCCGAATAATGAAGTGGCCTTGGTGCCAACTGTCTTTTGTAGTGGGCGTCGAGTATGTCCTCCGTTTTTTGTATATGGCCTTTAACTTTGTTTTAAGAAAGCGGATGAATAAATTTTTTTTTTTTAGAAGAGAAGGTTTTATTCATGTTCGGGGGCATACTGCCCTTCGTACAGCTCTTCTGCGGGATTCTTAAAAAAAAGACTTTATGTTGGGGTTCCCACCTCTTGTTGGGTTGCTGCGAAAAAGAAAAAGTAGTCTACTGGAAGTATCTCCTCAACATCTCAGCATTTCATGGTTTCTTTATTCGCGTGTCGTCCAGCTGTTCTAAAATGTAGACTCATGGCTTTATTATTTCCATAATTTTATAGGGCATTTCCCATTTGGCGCCTAACGAGCATTCCTCTGGTCTTCGAGTGTTTAGTGTGACCCTTCTTAATACCAAGTCACCTGGGAGGAAGGTGCGGGTTCGCACCTTTTTGTTATAAAAGCTGGTCATTCTTTGTTGGTAGATTGCTGTCTTCATTTCTGACTTTTCTCTATTTTCTTCGATCAGGTCGAGGTGGCTTCTGGTCAGCTCTTCATTCTGCTCTTTCTCATAATGCTGGACCCTGTAGGTAGTCACTCCGATTTCGGCTGGTATAACGGCTTCGCATCCGTAGGCTAAGGAGAACGGAGTCTCTCATGTGGAATTTTTGTAGGTCGTCCGATGTGCCCATAGTACTTATGGTAGCTCATCGACCCATAAGCCTTTGCTGGATCCGAGCCGAGCTTTGAGATTTGCTTTGATGATTTTGTTTGTGGCTTCGACCTGCCCGTTTCACTTGGGATAGGCTGGTGAGGTGAATCTCAGGGCGATCTGGAGTTCTTCACAGAGTTTCCTGAAGTCTTTGCTGTCAAACTGCTTTCCATTATCGGTAATGATGGCTCGAGGGATGTCAAACCGGCAGATGATATTTTTCTTCAGAAATCCCGTAGCCTTTTTCTCTGTGATGGTGGATAGGGGTTCGGCTTCCACCCATTTGGTGAAATAGTCTATGGCCACGATGGCATATTTGGCCTATCCTCAACCCCGCATCATTGGTCCGATGATGTCTAGCCCCCATTGGGCGAATGGCCAGGGACTGAGCATGGTAGCTAACTGTTCTGCTGGCTGGTGGTAAGGAGAACAGAGTCTCTCATGTGAAATTTTTGTAGGTCATCCGATGTGCCCATAACACTTCTGGTAGCTCCTCGACCCATAAGCCTTTTCTGGATCCGAGCCGAGCTTTGAGATTTGCTTTGATGATTTTGTTCGTGGCTTCAACCTGCCCGTTTGACTTAGGATAGGCTGGTGAGGCGAATCTCAGGGCGATCTGGAGGTCTTCACAGAGTTTCCTGAAGCCTTTGCTGTCGAACTGCTTTTCATTATCGGTAATGATGGCTCGAGGATGCCGAACCGGCAGATGATATTTTTCTTCAGAAATCTCGTAGCCCTTTTCTCTGTGATGGTGGATAGGGGTTCGGCTTCCACCCATTTGGTGAAATAGTCTATGGCCACGATGGCGTATTTGGCATGTCCTCGACCCCGCGGCATTGGTCCGATGATGTCTAGCCCCCATTGGGCGAATGGCCAGGGACTGAGCAGGGTAGCTAACTATTCTGCTGGCTGGTGGTGAATATTTGCAT
The DNA here is from genome assembly GCA_019454045.1 of Zanthoxylum bungeanum. Classification (NCBI taxonomy): domain Eukaryota; kingdom Viridiplantae; phylum Streptophyta; class Magnoliopsida; order Sapindales; family Rutaceae; genus Zanthoxylum; species Zanthoxylum bungeanum. The sequence continues at coordinate 852,972 of SKCR01049487.1, read as the reverse complement.
TCTTCTGGAACCCTTCACATTTTCGGGCCACTTTCATGCCGTCCTAATGCATAGTCGGCCAGTAGAATCCCTATTTTAAAGCTTTGACAGCAATCGATTGCCCCCCGGCATGACTTCCACAGATGCCTGCATGTATTTCCCTGAGTACGTAATCCGCTTCTTCTTTCGCTAAACATCTTAAAAGAGGTATTGTGTAGCCTCTTCGGTAAAGCACCCCGTAGATTAGGGAAAATTCGGTGCTCTTGTACTTTAACTTTCTGGCCTCCCTTTTGTCCTCGGGCGTTACTCCTGCTTCCAGGTATCTCCTAATTGGCCGCATCCACGAGGTTTCGCCTTCTTTGCTTAATATTTCTACTTCGAGTTCCCCTATGTTCTTCTTCCGGAGGTAGATGATAGGGATTACTCTGAGGTTTTCTTCTTTTGTTGAGAATGCGAGCCGTGCCAAGGAGTCTGCCTCACAGTTTTTTTCTCGATTAATTTGCTCGAAGCGTACGTTCCCCATCTTTTCCGTCAACTTTCTTACCGCAGTTAAGTAGGCCATCATGTTTGGTTCTCGGGCTTGAAACTCCCCCTTTAGCCGTTGAATTGCCAATTGTGAGTCACTTTTTACTACTATGTCACGGACTCCTACCACTGTACATAGTCTTAACCCGGCCAGGATTGCCTCGTATTCTGCTTCATTGTTCGTAGCTTCGAAGGCGAATCTTATGGCGAGTAGTACTTATTCTCCTTTATCGTTTTTAGCACGATTCCTGCTCCATTGCTCTGTGAGCTGGCAGACCCATCTACAGACATCTCTCATTTGTCTTCATTTACCGTCATGACCTGGGGCTCGATGAATTCGGCGACGAAGTCTGTTAGGGCTTGCCCTTTTATCGCTGCTCTCGGGAGGTAAGAGATATCGTATTCACTTAGTTTTACTGACCATTTCATTAACCGGCCAGAGACATCTGGCTTCTGCAGGATCTGTCTTAGAGGGTAGTCGGTGTAGACACCGATAGGATGGGCTTGGAAATAAGGTCGCAGTTTCCGGGCTGCAGTGACTAGTGATAAGGCAATCAGTTCATGTACTGGATACCGGGTCTCGGCGTCTATCAGAGCTTTGCTGGTGTAATACACTGGATTTTGGACCTTGTCGGCCTCTTGTACTAGCACCGAACTTACTGCGTGTTTTGAGACAGCCAGGTATAAGTACAAGGTTTCTCCTGTGAGCGGTTTTGCTAGGAGTGGGGGCTGCGTTAAATATTGTTTTAACTGCAGGAAGGCCTCCTCGCATTCCGGCGTCCAGTCGATTTCCTTTTTGGCTTTCTTGATGACGTTGAAGAAAGGGTGGCATTTGTCAGTTGCTCGGGAAATGAATCGGTTGAGTGCGGCCATCCTGCCGGTCAGGCTTTGTACTTCTTTTACTGTCCTGGAGGATTTTCAGGGCAATACAGCTTGGATCTTCTGTGGATTTGCTTTTATGCCTCGGGAGCTTACCATGTAGCCTAAAAATTTTCCCGAGGCCACCCCGAAAGCACATTTTTCCGGGTTAAGCTTTAAATTGTGTTTCCTCAGTAGCTCAAAAGTTTTCTTCAGGTCGGTAACATGACATCTCGGTTCTTCAGACATTGTTATCATGTCATCGACGTATACCAGCATTGACGTGCCGATGAGTGGCTTGAAAATTCTGTTCACTAACCTCTGAAAAGTTGGCCCTACTCTCTTTAGTCCGAAGGGCATCACTTTATAACAATAAAGCCATTGATCGGTGATAAAAGTTGTTTTCTCCTCGTCTGCCAGATGCATCTTGACCTGGTTGTATCCTGAGAAGGCGTCCATGAAACTTAGCAATCCTTGGCAGGCTGTTGCATCTACCAGCCGATCTATGTTTGGTAGAGGAAAGCTGTCCTTTGGACATGCTTTGTTGAGGTCGGTAAAATCTACACACATCCTCCATTTTCCATTGGGTTTTCTCACTAGCACTACGTTTGATACCCACTCCGAATATTTTACTTCTCTAATGAAACCGGCTTTCAATAATTTTTCCACATCGGTGGCCACTGCTTTGCTCCGTTCTTGATTGAAGTTTCTTCTTTTTTGTTTAAACCCTGAAAAGATTTTTGAATATTTTTATTTGAAATGTAAACTCAAGCCTGCCCGCTTCATCTTCTGGTTTGGAACCTGTAGCCCTTGGTCGATCGTATCGCTTCACCCGTCGGAGCACTCTGTCAATCTACGGAAAGGCAATTGGTTCAGTCATAAGGCTAGACTGACCCGTCAAGGTAAAGTTCCCTACTACTCATTAGCTAGGCTATTCCCAAAGATCAATTAGCTAGGATGTTCCCTACCCCACGCAGCAGCGCATCCTTCGATGTTGATGAATTTTGGATTAATCCCGGGCATGTCGTTATGTCCCCATGCGAAGATGTCCGGATACTCTTTCAGACATTCTAGTATGCTTTGTCTCATGGTCTTGTCCAAGCCTCCCCCTATCTTTATGTTTTTTTCCGGTCCGAAAAGTTCTATCCCTTCTAATTCCTCAGCCGCCGCTAGCCGGGCAATCCTGCTTGGCCGAGGACTAGGATCTCCACTGGTTTTTCCTCCGTCTTCATTCCTTTTTCATTTTTTGGTACCCTCCTCGATGCAGAGGGTTTCTCGCGAGAGAGTTACAAAGTAGCTGCGGGCTGCCTTCTGACTTCCGCATATGATCATGATCCCTTCCCGGGTGGGGAATTTCAGTTTCAAGTGATAGCAAGACATCGCGGCCTTTGTTTTCATCATGAAAGGCCAACCAACGATGACTTGGTAGCTGTTCATGCAGTCCACTACGGTGAAATTTATCATGATTGTCCGAGTTCGGGGATGAGTCCCGATTGTTACTGCTAACTATATCCTCCCTAACGGGACGACCGTCAAGCCCCCGAAGTCGTATAAGAGGGTGCTATCGTTGGTCAGAGCCGCATACTCTACTTCAAGGCTGTCCAGGGCCTCTTTAGAGATTATGTCTACCGCACTCCCGGGGTCCACCAGGATTCTGTTTACCTCGGAGCCGCCGATTAATGCCTTGATAATTAACACATCGTTGTGGGGGAAGCTTACCCTTTGGGCGTCCTCGTTGGTGAACATTATTGGTACCGACCGCCCTCCTTGTAATCACGGGGCCTGTTTTATTTCTAGCACGTCTGACCCCCGAGCTCTGCTATAGTTTTTTCTCGACCGATTAGAATCTCCGGCCAGGGTTTTCCCTCCTGCGATGATATTTATCTGTCGGTCATGCGCCCTCTGCCTAGCCGTCATGACTTCATGGTCAATAAATTTATTTAAATATCCATTCATCGCCAGGTCTTCCATCTGTTCCCGTAGATCTTTGCACCTATCTGTCGCATGTCCTTTCAGATTATGATGCACGCAATAGGCTTTTTGATTTCTCTTATCAGGGGGAATCTCCTGAGGTCAGGTTCTATTAAGAGGCATTTTCCCTGGATCTCCATGACGATTTGTCCCAGTGGCTTTTTCAGAGGAATGTATGCATCTTCCCTGAAGACATGGTTTACTTGGGTCGGGGCTCCTCTCTCTTGGTTGTTCTGAGGTATTGGCTTGAATTCCTTGTGTTTTGGGGGTGGTTTTTTGGGCTCCCTGTCAGCTCGTCGGGGGGCCTTTGCCCTTATCGTCCTCTCTCTGATGGTTGTCCCTCTCCGGGAGATTTTTTCCTCGTTTTCTAACGAGACGAACTTTCGGGCTACCTCCAGAGCGGTTGCGTAGTCTGGGGTGCCTTGGATCCTTAGGTGGGTCCATAGTCTTCCGATTTTTAAGGCTCCCTTCAGGCTTTCCAAGGCCTCGGGAGACTCATACCCCCCGACTTCGAGCACCATGTTATGATACCTCTCAATAAAGGTTTTTAGGGGCTCGTCGTCTCCCTGCTTCATGAGTTTTAACTCTCTGATTGTCTTTTTAGGGGCGTAGGCCCCTTTGAAGTGTCGTATGAATGACTTTCTTAGTTGTGCAAAGCTATCGATGCTCCCTGGGGCTAGACTTCTATACCATAGAATGGCGGATCCACCCAAGGTTTGGGGGAATACCTTGCACACGGCGTCCTTTGTCACTCTTTGGACCTCCATCAATAGTACAAAGCCCTCAACATGAGATTTTGGATCGGTATGGCCTTTGTAGGGCGTCATGGTCGGCATGTTGAACCTTTTCGGGAATTTTGCTGATTTTATTTCTTCTGTGAGGGGGGATTCCTCTTTGTCATCCCGGGCGTCTCATGCATCTGTTTTGAGGCTTGCCCCCCACTTGGCCATCTATTTCTTTAACCAAGATTTTACCTCGCTATTTGGGCCGCCATGTCGCCTCTTATGCTCTTCTTCATGTCTGTTGCCACGGGTGCGGTGTTCCTCACGCCTTGGGATCTCTCGAACAGTGTTGTCGTACTCTGTGCCTCCTTTTCCAGTGTAGCGGATACTATTATAAGAGGAATCGGTCGAACGTCTCTCTTATTCTTCTTCCCATGTGTCCTCTGCTTGTGAATCTTTTTCCACAACTATGGATTTTATCCCGTAAGGCCTCCTCTTCCTAGGTCCATCGTCCTCACTTGTATCCACAACCCTCTTTCCATCTGCTATCTCTCCTCTTATTTGATCAGTTCTGGTTTCAGGCTTCTTGCTGTTCTCCCCTTCCATTCTCTCCAGTCGGTCCATCATGGTTTTTAGGAGGGCATGATTATCCTCCATGTCCTTCCTTATGCTTTCTTCTATCTTCTTCATCCAATCTGTGGCCGGATTTCCCGACGATTGGTGATTTCCGCCTTCTGCCATCGTCTTATTACGCGAACTGCTTTTTGTTGAGTTCCCCACAGACGGCTGATTTTGGTCTCAGGGCAATATGAGAATATTACTCCCGAGACAATCCTCCCTCAATAGTGAATTTGTTTGGTTATGGGGGACCAAAAGCAAACTTAGCAAAAGACAGATAAATGCATCAATCAACAAGGAGATTTAACGTGGTTCGGCGGATCTTGGTCTGGCCTACGTCCACGGGCGCAAAAAAGATGATACTTTTAATACTCAAACATGCTTCTCAACTCTGCTTCTTGTTTTTTTACAAGTCTGATCTTAATGATTCTGATGCCTCTTATACATACTCGATCCTCCTATTTATAATAACAGAGAAATCAGATTCTTTCTAACATAAGGATTCCTAGTTGAAATAATCTCATTTTCCTATGAGGACTCCTAATTCGAAACTGACTTCACTTTATTTATCTATCAGGTCATTGACTTATCAGTTTCCGTGTGAAAGTAGGATAATTTTATCCCTTTTCCCCGTAGAAATAGGATGTCTTATCTTTTGGGCATGCTTCGCTATCTGGTCGGTCTAGGCATGGTCGGTCATCACCCGGTCTGAAGTGGTCGGTCGCCTATCGTCAAGTGCTCGGTTTCTTACTCATGTGGTCGGGTCGGTATTTTAATGATTTCGACCAAGATGAGAATTATCTCTTTTACCCCTGTCGTGCTGCTTTAACCGTCATTGGGCCTTTTTACACCGCCAACAAAAAAAAAATCGAAAACCAAATTAATTTGGTTCAATTTTATCCAGGTTTAACTGTTCGGGTCATCATCAAAAAATAAATAATCTGATGAAGAATGGCATTAGTTGCTTCATGATAAAAATAAAGAAACAGATGATTACTGATACATGTAACCGATCGAAACCCAATTCCTAAACTAAAACTAACTCCAAGTTCCAACAATGGATTGATTCATAATCGTACATTTATGATGTAGAATTGCAAAGACATGAACATAAATCTAATAACCAAAAGAACACAATAAAGAATTGTAAGATACACTTTTTTTTTTTAAATTGTTGGAAACCTCACCGCCAAATCACTCATTCCGGGCTTAAGCGGCGTAGGTACGTATAACCTCCGGCTGTCCCAGATTCTTACAAGAAACTTATTTCCTGGATTCGAACCCAGAGTTTGAGACTCTTACAAGAAATATATTCTCTGGATTCGAACTCAAAACCTCAAAGTGAGATTCTGAACCCTACACCACCAAATCACGCCCATTTGGAAACTTAAGATACACAACATACAATAATCCAAAAGAATCACATGAATTAAGAAATCAAAATAAATGTAAAATGGTCATGATTATACTGTAAAATGGAAAGTAAAAGAAAAAAAAGTATGATGGTTAAAGAATAGACAAGACTTACGGTAAGCCATGAACGAAAAGAAACATTATTAGATAATTGCCCTCTAATATTCAGGAGCACTTCTATTATTGTTATGATAAATACAATTGAGAAATATTAAGAAGTCTAATTTACCATCACTTATTATTAATAAATATAAACTCTTAAATTTAGAATCATTTAAACCTAATTTTATTTTATCCATATTTGTGGACCTGTTGCAAGATATCAGCTGTGTTTAAACTTTATTGTTCCACAAGAGCCAATCTATCAACCTGGAGTTTTAATATTATATCTCAGGGAGGTAGCTAGGAATTTTATTGGGTTTAGAGACACGTTCAGTTATTATAATTAATTTTGAAATTTTAGATTATGATACATAACACAATAACTATAATTATTTATTTTATAATATATTTATTACTAAATGGAAATTCATGTTGTGAAAATCATGTGTGATAATTTTATTATCAATTTGTGATTAAGTAACGGTAATAATGACGAATCAGTGTCAGTGAAATTAAAAAACAGATTTATAATTTTCTTTTGTTATTTGTGGATTTTTAATTTAAAATATACTTATACAATTATTTTTTCAAAAGAAAAAACATTAAAAAAATGAAGAAAAAAAAACTCATTTTATTCCATGTGATAATCCATTTTTATTAATAATAAGTTGAAATATTTCAAAATTATTTGGATCATTAGCATATTCTTAAATCTCAACGGGGGCATGTCATAAAATTATAAAATTTAAGGTTAATTTTAAAATCATATTTTGAAAATTTCTAAGGACAAATTGGGACACATGTCACGACCAATCCCACGTGGCTGCGCCACTATTCTCAAGCTATATTATTTTGACAAAAGTGTTCTAATTGTTTTAATTAATTTTTGACACGATGCCAGAAGATGGTCCGAAATTGTTAGTGTTGAAATGTTGAAAATGAGGTAACTGATGTAATGTTTCGGCTGGGTTTTCATTTTCATTATACCCATGTTTAATTTTTAATTTTTTATTTTTAAATGTGGTATTAGTTATAAGATATTTAAAATAAATAAAGGATCACTTTCAATCTTGTAATTAAGTTATTTGAGTGATGCTTCTTTCCGTGGGAAATATTTGTTTCACATTTTAGTGAGCACAATTATGTTTTTAATAATTTCAATTACAATCATATATATATTACGTTCAGTCAAACTTTAATGGGTTCAATTATAATCATATTTTTAGCGTGTTCAGGTACAATTTATTAAACTCGAGTCATATTTTAGTGAGTTCAATCATATACTTTAGTGAGCTTCGTCACATTTTTGAGAGTACACTCACATTTTTTTAATGAGCAATGTCACATTTTTCAAGTTGTGTAGGTATGAATGTTAAGTGTTTGAGAATTTTATAAATTGCGATTTGAAGTACGAATGAACGAGATTTTAGTGGTTAAAAATGACTGATTTGAAATCGCCAATCTGTTATAAATGTAATGTTCATTTTTTAAAAATTTTAATCAAAACATATCGACAATAGTATTTATTTTAAAACTTATGATTTGTAAATTAATATTATGTTATCGTTTTCATGAAAAACTTTATATTTTGGAAAATATCTAATTTTTAAATTAAAAGCTATAAATCAAAAAAATCAAAATCTGCCTCCCACACTTAATATTTTGGAAAATATCTAATTTTTAAATTAAAATCTATCTAATTTGTAATTGTTTTCATGAAAAACTTTATGTGATTAGTTCATGTCGATCGAACAAACCACCTTAATTTTCACATGTAATGCTTATCATGTGTATATGTGAAAACTGTCAAGTAACGATTATATGAGTAGTCCATTAACTTGATGTCTTCACAATTTTATACATAGATCTTTTAACTTTGACATTCTTATTCCCTGATTCGCAACTATGGTCGTAGGGTGTGATTGGGTTACTTGTTGTCTTGTTAATATGTATCAAAATTGTGAAGATGTAATATAAACAATGGCTAACTCTCACAAATAACTTATATATATATATATATATATATATATATATATATATATATATATATATATATATATATATATATATATATATATATATATATATATATATATATATTAGTGCATTAAGACTATGGCCATAACAGAATAATCTTATTACATGAGCTTGGATTAGCACAATCACAAATATATCAACATCATACATTTAATCGTAATGGCAGATACTAACCATACCCTAGTCATTCGATAGGGATATAGCGAGGTGATGAACTTTATCATATGAGAATCGTATATGGAATAAGTTTTTATAATTCATTCTCATATGGGGACTTTCACATATTACTAGATATTAATCTTGGTTTGTGCTTTAAAATTAGAATGACCACATAACAGATGTAATTAGAGTGTAATTTTTATTCGATTAAATTACTGTGATTCAATTTTATGTTCAACTCGAAATGAACCTAGTAGGTCACACACAACAAAGTATGAAGTGAATGATAAATGTGCAAAGTAGTTAACAATTGCAATAATTTTGATTGTTGTAATTATTTGAAAATGATTTTCAATATGTTTGATTATTATATAAATTATTTAAAGTGTAAATGGGTGTTTGAAAATGATTAGTAGTACCTCGAGTGTGATTATAATCGAATTGGTGTGCGAAAAATGGGTTAAAAAATCAGACTTGGCCAAATTTGGTATGTGATAATCGGTTAATTGATTGCTCCAATTAGTTGATCGATTGTGTTGGGTTAGAAATTTTGAATTTCGAAATTTCTACAACCCCATATTTAAACGTTCTGATTTTGAACTCTTTTGTGCTATCATAATCCATCATAAACATATCTAGGGTTTGGTATATACCCTAATAATAGAACATGAGTTTGAAATTAATTTTTAAACTCATAATCTGATCATCAAATGGATCATATCCATCGTTGCATATAAAATAGACTATTTGATGACTTCTTTGTTGGGCGGGATGTGTTATTACCATTTTTTACATGCTTTATTCAATTAAAATTATCAAAATAGAAACCATGCAAAATTATAAATTGAACACAAACTCAAGAATTAGAAAAACCTGTATGTAGAAGATGATTTAAACCAAGTCGAGAAAGTCTCTGTCCTTAAGAACTTATTAGTCATGTCTCGGTACTATACAGATCTTTTGTGGCTAACGTTCTCACATGATACTTGGTTGCTTCTAGTAGAAAAAACACTATTTTCTTCCAGAATTTAAACCTGAAAGAATGGTGGAAATTCTATCAAAATTCTAAAATTCTATTCTCTAAATATGCCTAAATTTTAATAAGATTTTTAGTGAATTAAAAAAAATGAACCAATGATCCATTTATATATAGATATGGAATATTGCCTTTGTAAATGTACTATTATGTCAATGAATATAATCATTTAAGGGTCATAACCCTCCAAGGAAACCTTTCAACCTTAAGGATCATGTACTTTCTTATTAAGGAACACATCATTTCCAAGAAACCTTCAAATCCAAGGGTTATGTCCTATCGCATGTCCTTTCATTCCCTATAAATATGCACCCTTATTTAGAAAATTCCTATAATCTCACATAATGTTTAAATATCAATGCAGACACTTAAGAGAGTTTCCCTGAAATAAAACTGCATCAGAATAGGTAGCATTCGCCTTGAACCTTTTCTAATGAACGATTATCGAATTTACTTGGCAAACCAGTGACCCATAGTCTTGAATTGTTACACTGTTGGTGTAAACCAAGACAATAACCATCACAAAGCTTCATTTCGACCATTTTCCGTTCTACGATTGTGTTCAATTCGGCCATGAACATCAGTCATGGCTTAATCAAGTACTTTAAGGAATCCAGCCTTAAAAATTCTCATGAAAGCGACCTCACTTCTTACTGGCCCAAGTTGGGATCAGAAGAATTTATTCATTAATCCAGATTATTCATTTATCAAAGTTTTATTATATGTTAAACAAAATATAACAGCATTTCAATTATAAATTCAGATCTATTATTGAGCTAAGTTGTGCTAAACTTTTTATAATATGTTGTCACATGTGTTTTGATAGTAATGCACGGTTAAAATTCAATAACATTTAGATTATTATCCAATAACTTCTAATCACTACAAGAAAACAACCAAATAGCGATAGAAAAATCCGTAGCTATTCTCTCGCTAATCGTTAATTAGCGATAGAATAGCGGCGGTAAAATTTCGTCTCTATTTTGTTGATCGTAAAAAAAAATAGCGATGGAAATATTACATTCGTCGCTAAAATTAACGATGGAATTTTATTCCGTCTCTATATAGAGACAGAAATTCCATAGCTAAATAGTGACGTAATAGAATTATGTCACTATTTAACGACGAAATAATTTCCGTCGCTATATAGCGACAGAATAACTTCCGTCTCTATTTAGCGACGGAATAATTTATGTCGCTAAATAGCGACGGAAATTCCATAGCTATTTAGTGATGTAATAAATTTCCATAGCTAAATAGAGACGGAATTTTCGTAGCTATTTCGTAGTTAATTATTTTACAAAAATTTTAAAAAGCAGAAATTTTAAAATTTTTAAAAAATGAAAATTTTAAATTTTAAAGAGGGAAATATTTTAAAATTTTAGAAATGCGGGAAATTTTATAATTATAGAGATGTGAGAAAATTTTAAATTATTGAGAGATGAAATTTTTAAATTTTAAATAAGAGAAAATTTTAAAATTTTTGAATGGTGGAAAATTTTAAAGAAGTGACTTTTTTTAATTGTTATATATACATCTTCAATTCCACAAAGACACCGTAATATCCACCGCAAGTTTCGACACACCACCATCCATTTACGCCACCTTAAATAAAAAAAATATTAGTGTTTGTTTCTCGGGAAAATTTAAAAGTGGAGATAAGAAAAATGAGAGATTGATAATGGGAGTTGATGTATGAAATTTTTTTTATGATATATGGAATTGAGTAAGAAAATATTGGATGATGTATTGGAGTTTAAAGTTAAAAAGATTGTGGAGTATATATAGAGGAAAAAAATAAGAGAAACGGGAAGATTTGTAAATTTTGCAGACATTTGAAATTTTCGCAATGCGGGAAATTTTTGAAATTTGACGAAATTTAGCGACGAAATAGAGATTCTGTTTCTATTTAGCGACGGATTAGCGACGAAAAATTCATCTCTATTTTTGAAAAAAAATTGGCGCTGACATAATAAAATGTTGGAGGGATTGAAAATTTAAAAATTAGCGACGTAATAGATATTATATTTCTATTTAGCAACGGAAAATCCATCTCTATTTTTAAAAAAAAATGGCGCCGAAATGAATAAATTTTTTGGGAAATTGAAAATTTTAAAAATTAGCGACAGATTAGCTAAGGAATTGAGATTTCGTTTCTAATTAATAATAGTTTTTTAAATTAGACAATAAATAAAAATAAAAATAAAATTTTAAAATTAGCTACGGAATTGAGATTTCGTTTCTAATTAGCGACGAAATACTTATTCTGTTTCTAATTAGCGACGAAAAAAATCAGTATCTAATTACCAAAAGTTTTGTAATTTAGAAATTAAAATAAAAATTTAAAATTAGCTACGGAATTGAGATTATGTTTCTAATTAGCGACGGAATACTTATTCCGTTTTTAATTAGCGACGGAAAAATTCTGTTTCTAATTACCAATAGTTTTTTAATTTAGAAATTAAAAAAAAAAAAAAATTAAACTTGGCTAAAGAATTGAGATTTTGTTTCTAATTAGCGACATAATATTAATTATATTCTAATTAGCGACGGAAAAATTCTGTTTCTAATTAACAATAGTTTTATAATTAGAAATTAAAATAAAAATAAAAATTTTAAATTAGCTACAGAATTGAGATTCTGTTTCTATTTAGCGACGAAATATTAATTCTGTTTCTAATTAGCGACGTATTAGCGACGAAAAATTTCCGTTTCTAATTAAATTAACGACGGAATAACATTATGTCGCTAACTAACTAGAAATTAAAATTGAAATTTAAAACTAGCAACGGAATAGAGATTCTGTTTCTATTTAGCGACGGAATATTAATTCCGTTTCTAATTTACAATGGATTAGCGACGGAAAAATTTTGTTTCTAAAATAAAATTAGCGACGGAATAATAATTCGTCTCTAATTAGGGACGAATTTTCGTTTCCATCTCTAATTTAGAGATGACATTTTTTTTCACTAATTTTCGTCCCTAATTTCATTATCTGTTTCAATTTCGTCTTAATTCCGTCGTTAAATTTTGAAACGGAATATTCGTCGCTAAAACTGTAATTTCTTATTGTGAATCATCATTTGTAGTTGTAGAAAATTCAGCAAAAAATTGTAGTAAATTCTCTAAATATATAATATAAGTGTGGGAGAGACATATCCCTTAAGAAATGTCTGATGGGAAAGATACAAGTTGAAGGGATATCCTCTAAATTACAAGAACACATCTCTAGGCTCCAAATGGTATAAGGAAAATGTATAATCTTTAGGATGGTTACACCTTAAACCAAAGGGTGCCCACAAATGCACTCTTCCATGCCTATAAAAAGGGGGCATTGGGTTCATTCTCATCCATCCAGAAATTCCAACATTTTTAATAGTCAGAGAGTCAAGTTTAAGAGAGAGTTTCCTTCATTTTCCTTATTCAAGTTCTTGTGAAATGAGTGCCTCTTCTACAAGAAGCATCCAAGTAATCCTGAGAGAATGTTAGCCATAAGACATCCTTAGAGCACCGAGGCGGAGCTAATAAGTTCTTAAGGACAGAGGCAACTCGACTTGGATTCAGTTTCAATCATCTTCAACCTTTTTCCAGGTTTCCTTTAAGTCTTATAGTTTATATTCTAGTTTGGTATATTAATGATAAATTTTCATGTTAAACTTGTTTAATATCACTTATAATACTAATAATTTTAAGAACTTATTACTTTCTATGTTTTAATTGTCTTCTTCCTGGAAAATGTGTTCTGTGCATGAAAAATACGCATAGTCATTCGAACGTCCGACGAACGCGTAGTTCTATTTTACGCAGTTTCGTTCGAACGCGTCTTCAAACACAACTCGAATGCCAGTCTTCTGGAAAGGAACGTTCGAACGCGTCTTCAAATGAAACTCGAACGCCAGTCCTCTGGACAAATTCGTTCGAACGCGTTTACGAACGCTGAACGAATATGACACTAACACAACTTAATCCTAGAATTTTTAGATTTAAAATGAATAACATAGACTTATATTAATCTATATTATAGTATGATATATATGTTATTGATATGGAATTGACATTATAGAATATATATATATATATAAATGTTAACTTAGTAAAATCATATACTAAATTTTATAAACTTGGTAGTATAGGTTTAAGTTAATATTAGGGTATTCAATTATCACAAGCATACACCTAGTTTTTATTGTGATAAAGTTGAAAATTACATGTTCATTGTTGAATGTTTGTTGCATACTTGGTTGAGAATTAAAAGTGTAATTATGTACAAGTAATTCCATCCAAGTTTGATTGAATTATATATATGCATACAAATTTACACATATTTATTTGTGAATTGAAGTGAACACTAAAATCGAATGTCTAAGATAATCTACTGAGAAAGTGATTAAGGAAATTATGTCAACAATGCGATAAAAGCCTAAGTGGACAGAGATTTAAGTGGTTACACCGGACCCCCCCAAATCTTATGTGAATTTTCCTTTATTCACTCATCATAAGAAACCTTAGTCATATATTCAAGAACTTGTGTTATTTGGTACTCCAATATAACAATAAGTGGATTCTTAGTGTATCACTTAAACAATATCATATATTTGATCGTTATGTGATTTATCTTTTGTAGAATTGTTGATTACTGTCATTGTTCCAGTTACACATGTCCAGTGGAAATATCACAGTACCGGTCGCTCATTAAGAGAAACTAGATAAGTTTGGTGGAGCAAACTTCAAACAATACAGAGCAAAATATTGTTATATATGAAAATACTACAGTTGGCTAAGTATCTTAAAGATCATCTGAGTCCTGTGGAGGGAGAAACAGAAACAACCAAGCAACTGCGAGAAGAGACATAGTTGTCAGGCGACTTCTTGTGCAAGAATTATCTCTTATGAGAACTTGACAATACCATGTACAATGTATACCAAGGCATGACCTCTGCGAAGACTCTCTGGGAATCTCTCAAGAAGAAATACATAATTGAGGATACCAGACAGAATAAATTTGTCGTGGATAGGTTCCTGGACTACAAGATGGTAAATTCAAGGACGATAATATCTCAGTTGGGTGAACTACAGTTGATCATTAATGAAATATTGGGTGAAGGAATGAAACTCTGTGAGACGTTTCAGGTTGCCACAATTATTGAAAAGTTACCTCTATTATGGAAGGAATTCATGAGCTATCTGAAACATAAAAAGAAGCAGATGATTCTTGAAGACCTTAGAGTTTGATTGAGGATCGAAGAGGACAAAAGAAAGTTCGAGAAGGCTAGCTACAAGATTATGGAGTCTATGGCCAAGATCATCGATGGTGGAAAAGGTAGCAAAAAGAGAAATAACAGTGGAACTGATTATTCTCAAACAAACAAGAAGTTCAATGGGAAGTGCTATATTTATGGGAAAAATGGTCACATAGCAAAGTACTGCAGAAACAAAAGTCTCAAGACATGGACAAGAAAAAGAAAAATGAGGCTCATGTCTCTGAGGATGAGCAGCTAACTGTTGAGATCTCATAGATGAACCTCTAAGTAATTGTAATAGAAGCCACATTGGTTGGGAATCCAAAAGAATGGTGGGTAAACATGAGGCTATTCGTCATAATTGTGTTGACAACAAAATATTTTTCTCATATCAGAAGATCAATGGTGGTTATCATCTGACAATGGGAAACTCTTTTACCTCTAGAGTGGTTGGACAAGGCACAGTGGTTCTGAAGATGACATCTGAGAAAGAGCTTACATTGAAGAATATTTTGCATGTTCTTGATATTCAAAAGAACTTGGTTTCAGATTCATTCCTGAGCAAGAATGATTTTAAGCTTGTATTTATTTCTGACAAGTTTGTACTGACTAAAAATGATGTCTATGTAGGAAAAAGATACCTCACTAAGGGTCTTTTCGAGTTTAATATGATGACTGTCAATCGTAACAATGCTAATAATAAAGTTACATCTTCTACTTATATTATTGAGTCATAAAATATATGGCGTGAGAGGTTAGGGCAGGTTAATTATGATACAATTAGGGATGGCAATTTTACCCATAAACCCGCAAACCCGCAAAAATCCGCCCGCAATGGGTAGGATTTGGTAAATATATTAGTGGGTGCGGTGCGGGTTTGGTAATTTAAAGCAAAACCCGCTGCGGGTGCGGTGCGGGTTTGGTATTTAAGAAAAAAATGCGGGTATCCACATACCCGCAATATTATTTTTTATTAATTATATTTTTATGACAATATAAAAAAACATTCATATAAAAACAACTAACAAAACTTAAACCTAAAACACTAATCAACAGTTCTACACTCTCACTCAGCCGCAACTCGTAACCTGCCAAACTGAAGATTTTTTGCAAGACTATTATTGGTTTTTTGTTAATCACACTTGTTAATAAAATTATAATACAAAAATTTGGATTAAGTTCACATGATCATAAACGGGACATGAGCAAAATAAGCTAGTGTTTGCTGTAACTTCAGTAGCTTTCCTGCTTCTTCATTACATTACACCACTTGAGTCTTGTAAGCATTACTTTCATTACACTTAGCATAAAAAAATATGACCAAAGATTAGTGATTACTTTTTAGCTTATTGTCGATTGAGTTGGCTAACTTAGATCATTATAATTATGAAGGAAATAACTCGTTTTAATTATGTTTATATGAAAAAATAAACATATGGTACCGAATATTTCATACATTATGTTATCTATGTACTGTATATACATACATTGCATGTTGTATATGTCAAATAAAAAAAAATATGAAAACTACATCTAGCAATTAAAAATAAATTATTTAATTAAAAAAATTATATTATTAGAATACAAAGTAATTCAATATTTTAAAAACCCGCAAAAAATCCGTTGGGTACCAATGCGGGTTTGGTAATTTATTTTTATATGCGGTGCGGGTTTGGTAATGAAAATTAAAACCCGCAACGGGTATGGTGCGGGTTTGGTAATTTATTTACATATGCGGGTGCGGGTTTGGTAATGACAAACCCGCACCATACCCTACCCACTGCCATCCCTAGATACAATGCGTAAATTAATTAACATGGATCTCATACTTAAATTTACAATTGATAACTAATATAAATGTGAAACATGTGTTGAAGCTAAAATGAATAGAGAAGCATTTCATTCCATAGAATGAAGTTCTGAACCATTGGAACTTATACACATCGATGTGTATGATATAAATATTGTGCTAATAAGAGGCGGTAAAAAGTACTTTGTCACTTTTATCGAAGATTACACAAGATTTTGTTATTTGTATTTGTTGAGGAGCAAATATGAAGTTATTGAGAGCTTTATACACTATAAGAACGAATTTGAAAATCAACTTGGCAAAAAAACAAAAGAATCATGAGTGATAAGAGAGGTGAATATGAGTTACCATTCGGTGAATAATGTTCCAATCATAAAATTATTCACGAAACTACTGCTCCTTATTTGCCTCAATAAAATGGGATTGTCGAAAGCAAAAATCGAATATCGAAGGAAATGATGAATGTCATATTGACAAGCTCTGGTTTACCCCAGAACTTGTAGGGGGAAGCTTTGCTTTCCGCCAACTAAATTCTGAACAAGCTACCTCACAAAAGACTGGACAAGACATCATATGAATTGTGGGAAGATCATGCACCTTCCTATAAATATCTGAAAGTGTGGGGGTGTCTCGCCAAAGTGATGGTTCCTAAACCTAATAAGGTTAGAATATGACCAAAAACTGTAGATTGTATATTCATTGGATATGCTCACAACATATTGCGTATCGATTCTTGGTACATAAGTGTGAAATTCCTGACATCAATCCAAATATGATAATTATGTCGAGGAATGCGACGTTCTTTGAAAAGATATTTCCTTGTAAAGAAAAACAAAGAACGAAGTCTCTCAAAAGAACCATTGATAGTGCTACTAGTAGTGATCAAGTTAACCAAGAATTAAGTCAACATGAAAATGTTGAGGAAAATGAACTTAGACGTAGCAAAAGAGCAAGTACGTATAATTCATTTGGACTTGATTTTCTAACATACCTATTAGAAAATGAGCCTCAAATCTATATATAAACAATGTCTTATTCGAAGGCACCTTTGTAGAAAGAGGCTATCAATAGTGAGATTGATTTTATCCTTCAAAACCATACTTGAGAGTTGGTTGATCTTCCTCCAGGTTGTAAGCCACTGGGCTACAAATGTATTTTCAAAGGAAAGATGAAACCGGATGATCAATAGATAAGTATAAGGCTAGACTTGTCGTAAAAAGTTATAGACAAAAAGAATGTCTTGATTACTTTGATACTTATTCACCAGTGACTCGTATCACGTCAATAAGAATACTTATAGCCATGGCAGCTATATTTAGTCTTGAAATACATCAAATAGATGTGAAGATGGCATTCTTAAATGGTGAAATGGATGAGGAAATTTACATGGAACAACCAGAAGGTTTCGATGTTCCTGGAAAAGAACAAAATATGTGCAAACTTGTAAAATCCTTATATGGATTAAAACAAGCACCTAAACAATGGCATTGAAATTTTGACAAAGAAATGTTGTCAAGTGGGTTCGAAATCAATGAGTGTGAGAAGTGTGTATACACTAAATCAACTCAAAAAAGGTATGTCATTGTGTGTCTCTACGTAGATGATATGTTGATAATTGGTAGTAATCATGAGATGATTCAATCTACCAAGAAAATATTGATCAGAAAATTTGATATGAAAGATTTAGGAGTAGCTGATGTGATCTTAGGAATTAATATTTCCAGAACATCAGAGGAGTACATATTATCTCAGGCTCATTATGTTGAGAAGATACTTGAGAAATATAATAAAAAAGATCTAAATATGGCTAGAACTCATGTAAACTGAACTCTTCATTTATCAAAGAATACTGGCTCAAGTGTATCGCAATAAGAATATTCGAGAATCATCGGAAGTCTGATGTATCTCACAAATTGCACACGACCTGATATCGCTCAAGCTATAAATAGGCTTATCAGATTTATGAGTAATTCATGCCATAATAAGAGTTTTGAGGTATCTGAGAGAAACTTTAAAATATGGTCTGCATTATACGAGATATCTTGATGTTCTAGAGGGATACAGCGATGCTAAATGGATATCTGATACAGTGGATTCCAATTCACGAGTGGTTTTATTTTCACACTTGGTGGTGCAGTCGTGTTATAGAAATCCTTGAGACGATCGCGTATTGCTCGGTCTACTATGGAATCATAGTTCATAGCATTAGAAAAAGTAGCAAAAGAAGCGGAATGGCTTCGAAATTTCTTAGAGGATATTAAAATTTGGCCAAAACCAGTGCCAGCTATGAGTATACATTGTGATAGTCAATCGGCTATTGGAGGGCCCAAAATATAATGTATAGTGGTAAGTCTCGACACACACGTCGAAGACACAATACCATAAGGCAACTACTCTCAAGCAATATAGTTTCAATAGATTATGTCAAGTCGAAGGAAAACCTAACAGATTCATTTACTAAAGGTTTACGTGTTGGGGTTTTAAGGGGGAATATCGCTAACGCAGCGGAATCGCGGAAAATCAAAATTTTCCGATTTCAAAAATTTTTCTCGGATCAATTAAATAAACTTATTTATTTAATCATCCAATTATCAAATTCTGAAAAATTACACAAGAAATCAAATTTCTTGGTAATTACCGAATTGCCTCAAAACTTTGTTAATTGATCATTTTAGTCCAAAATTATCAAATATAATTTTGAATGATTCTAAATCATTTCTAAAATGTTTTTCAACACATATAATGCATCAAAATCAGATTTCACACAAATCCCCAATTTTTGAGCTAATGCCGTGAGCCACCCAAAATTTTCAATTAATTGTAATTTGGTCCCTTTAGTTCAAAACATGCCAAGATCAAATCCAATCAACTTAAAATTTTACATGCATCATATCCATACCATAATACATCACATATATGAAAAGCCCAAAATTTGGAGTGGGTTAAGAACCCTAATTTTTCAATTTCATCAAATTGTCCAATTTCACCAAATTTACAAAATCCAACACTTTAATTCATTCAGTACTTCACCAATCAAGCCTCACCACTTTGAAACAACTATAGAAAAATTCTAGGTCACCAATGAGTGGCTTACTAACTCTAGAATGGCAACTTTGATTTTCTAAAAATAAAAAGAGAGCTTATGAAACCATTTCAAACTCACTTTGAAACTAAACATGCATACATCTTTCTTCCAAGTTCATAACCAATTAAAACATAAACTATAAGTGAAGAGACAAAATCAAAGCAACACAAGATGAAGTTAAGGATGTTAGAAACATTTTATATGTTGAAAGCTTTAAAGAAAAACTTACAAAAACATGATTTTTCCAAGCTTTCTTCTTTAGCCTCCAAGCTTTTTTCTTTCAACTCTATTATGTTTATTTGGTAACTTATGAACTCCTAAAACCCTAAAAGTGAAACAAAACAATATATACCCTCCAAAAATTGCCTTGGCCGAAATTTAGGGTGTATATAAAATATCTAGATATTTTTTGTTTCAATTAAAGTTACTTTAATCAACTTGCAAATTTTATCATTACACATTTAATGAAAATTCATAAGTCAACAAAAGCAACTCAAAAATATAACACTTATATTTAAATTAGGGTATTGGCCGAATTTAGTTAAAAGAAAAGGAAATTGATATTTCAATTTTAAACAATTTAAAAACAAATATCTTAAGAAGTCAAAATCATTTTGACAACATTTTCTTTAAGTATAAAGTCAACAATTTACACTTATAATCATTTCCTAACTTTATCATTTGGTGAGATATTTATATTTTAATTATATTAATTATTTAACAATTAAACAATTAAATAATTAATTAAATACATATATTAATGATATATGTCAAATACCTTTATTTGACAATTTATTAATGTATATTTAATAATATCATATATTAAATACAAATACACATTAATTAGGAAATGACGGTTCGGCCCGTTTGCATGCATCTTTCGTTTAACGTTTAAATGATTTATAAATAATCACCATTATTCATAAAAGTTGCCATAGTGCTCTACGAGTATATTTCATTAATGAGACTCTCTAGATTCAGGTATATCCGTCACAAAATCTAATTCCGTGTCCATAATTTACCCACTCGTAAATTATGACGATCACAGATAAACTAGATGAATCATACAGGTCGAGGTCATTGCATACGTATAATCCATCTGTCACAGGTTTCCGGATAATACCAGAGATATAGATGTAAACGTCAAATCTCTATAGGTATTATCCCCGTCGACGTTTCTATTAGCAATCTCTAAATAACATTCGGAACTTACTTCCAAAGTTTACTATGTCCACAGATTTAACAGACTGCTAATCACATATGGACTACCTATGTTCTGTACACAGAACTGACAGATCCCATCTTGATACACATAGGATATCCTGAGGATCGGTCCATACCCAACGAACAGGCGGAGGTCTGATCTAAATAGATCGGTGACGTGACTGTCATCTAAGTGTGGAGGATGTCTCATACATCCACAATGGTATCTCAAGTCGAATAACCACTATGCTATTCAACCCGAGAAGATTCTTATTGATGTTGGTGTACCATCCATTAAGAATCTTCGGTGAGTCGTTCAGTGTTTATCCACTATAAACACCTACACGTCTATACGAGTCTCCCTAGACTCATGGTTCATTGGGATAAACCATCGGACCAAGTCCCTATATACGACATATACTGGTCTCAGCCGATTTAACTAACCGACCCGTGTTAGTGAATCTTGACCATGAACTATATTTGATAATATACATTTAGCAGTGACACTTCCCAATGTCAATTACAAACTAGCTTTGTAACTGTGTACTGCATTATATATTATCGGGCATTTGTCTAATATATACATATCACTAAACAACATTTAGTTCCAATCTAATCGTAATCAGATCGAATACGTATATAAAAACAAGAGGTGCAACCATAAATAAGTAATATTATGGAAAAATGGATTGTTCATATTCATGAATCAGACATAAATACGGTCCGGATTGGCGCTATGAGCACTAACCCCAACATTACGTAGATAGCAAGTTGAGAAGTCATCAAGGAGAATGAGCTTGAAGCCTATAAACTAAGAATTGTCACTGTGGAAACCCAACTTAGCTGACTGAATATCCCAAGATCTAGGTTTATAAGGGATAACTGAAACTTTGTGCAATTCAAAACACACACTGTAGAGTTTTATACTCTTTCTCATTTATGTAATGACGTTGAGTGTTGTTTGTCAAGGTTAGGATAAGCTAAAGCTTTTAATGATTACTATATTAGGAGAAGAGTCCCAATGGGGGTAAAGGCCGATTACCTCTTTATAGTAGATCATATATTTCAAGTAAGAAGTAAAGCCGCTTCCATGGGAAATTTAAGGGCTGAATTCCTAAAGTACTTGATGAATCCAAGACTGATGTTCGTGATTGAATTAAACATAACCGTAGAACGAGAAATGATCAAAGTAAAGCTATGTGATGGCTATTGTCATGGTTTACACCAACGGCATAACAGTTCAAGACTATGGGTCATTGGTTTGCCAAGTAAATCCGATTGTCATTCACTAGGAAAGGTTCAAGGCGAAAACTACATATTTCGATGAAATTTTATTTCATGGAAACTCTTAAGTGTCTACATTAATATTTATAGAATTGTGGGGGATTGTTGTAAATTCTCTAAATGTATAGTATAAGTGTAGGAGAGACATGTCCCTTAAGAAATGCCTTATGGGAAAATCACAAGTTGAAGGGACATGTCCTTTGAATTGGAAGAACACGTCTCTAGGCTCCAAATGATATAAGGAATGGGTATAACCCTTAGGAGGATTACACCCTAAACTAAAGGGTGACTATAAATAACTATTAAAAATATTGGAATTTCTAGATGGATAAGAGAGTTTCCTTCATTTTCCTTGTTCAAGTTATTGTGAAAGAATTTCCCATTCTACAAGAAGCATCCAAGTAATCCTGGGAGAACGTTAGCCATAAGATATCCGTAAAGCACCGAGGCGGGGCTAATAAGTTCTTAAGTATAGATGCAATTCGACTTGGATTCAGTTTCAATCATCTTCAACATTTTTCAGGTTTCCTCTAAGTCTTATAGTTTATATTTTGGTTTGGTATATTAGTGATAAATTTGCATGTTAAACTTATTTAATAACACTTATAATACCAACAAAAAAAAACTTTAAGTTAATACCAAATCCATTGGAGAAGAATAACCAAAAACAAGCTTTGGCATGTTCAGGATTTCCACTTTCACTTGAATTTATCTCTTATCATATAAGTTCTACCGGCGCAAATGAACTATTATCAGCCATAACTGAACAACTTTGGCACGATACAACTACGACATCAGGAAATCCTTCGCATCTGTATTGACAAGATAGACTAAGAAATAAGTATTCTTAATACTAATTACTATAATGCCTTATTTAACGGGGATATTCCTAAAATGGATTTTACTCTACATCAAATGTAGATATTTAATCTAGATCAAGCTCTCAACAATTTAATTCTACCAGGGGAATCATAAATACAAAAATATCTAGATTACAAGCATGTGTAAATATCAAAATTGGATTATATATCAATCATGAAATATATGATGGATGTAGGATCAGGCCTGTTATGATACCATTTTGATGGGGTCATTCGCTGCAGAAGCGCGGTTTGGGAGAAATCATAAATTTAAAATTTTTAAACTTATTGAATAAATTATCTAATATCCTATATCTATAATTTATTCATATTTCACCTAAACATATTATTTGATATCAAATAATGACTTAATTAATATTGAAAACATTACGAAAGTTTTAAGGAAATGATTTTTTTGCAAAATAGCATAAAACATGATTTTAGTTAGGGGTGGCAATTTGGGTCATGATTCGTTTAGCCGTTCGATTCGATTCGCTTTAAAGCGAATACAGGTTTGAAAAAATTGATTCGTTTAATAAATGGATCAATTCGATTCGATTCGTTTATTAAACGAATCGAATACGAATTTAAGCTCCTTAATTCGTTTATTCGTTTAGGATTCGTTTATTATTTTTATTTACTAGTTTTTGTTAATTTTCAATTAAGATTCGAGAAATTATAGCTAATTATCATAGAAAAAGTAATATTTTCGATATTTTGTGAGATATTTTTAGTAAATATATTAATTACATATTTCATATGTCTATATTTATGAAGAATTAATGTAAATCAAGTCTGGTAAATTATTTTATTAAATAATATCATTGACTAAACGAATAAACGAATATTCGTATTCGATTCGTTTATTAAACGAATCGAATACGAATCCTGATATTATGATTCGTTTAATAAACGAATCGAATACGAATCCATCACATTTTGATTCGATTCGTTTAGGATTCGGTACAAATTCGATTCGTTGATTCGTTTTGCCACCCCTAATTTTAGTCGAACCAACCAATAGAGACCACACGAGGGTTTCCCAGGTCAGCTCCAATAGTATTTTGTAGTTCATGGGCTGCCTGAACAATGAAAAATTCACTATTTGGGCAGTGGGTACCCGATAAGCTCAAAACTCACCTAGTAACGCCGTTTTTCACTGTTTTCGCTTATTTTCACTCCGAAACAATTTCCAGAAATTATCTTAACTTCTAATACATATCCAACACATGAAAATATCATAATTTTCATCACCGAAATTCTGAATTTTCCAGATCTGAACACGGACCGAAAATTAATCAATTTTCATGCTTTAAATCCAATTTTTTAGCATTAATCAAATTAATCCAACACCAATCATAGTCACCACAAATGAAGAATCCTAAAATAATTCTAGGCATAACAAGAGTGGTCATTACACTATAGAATGTCAACATAGTTGTAAAATAATAAACTAAACTCAAATTACCTTAATCTAGCTCAATATACATTTACACATGCACCTAGCCACTTAATCAAACAATCAAAACTCAAAGCCCCAAATTTTGAGATGAAAAATAAATCTACATCATATGTAAACAACAAGAACAACAAAAATAAAAAAATTTCACAATTGAAGAATATTAAAAATTACCTTTAATCTCCAAATTTTCTTCAATTTCCTCTGTTCTTGCTTATTTTCTTCTCAAAAATCTTTTGGATATGCTTGGGGTTATTTTTCTTGTTGGAGGAGGGTTAGGGATTTTAAGTCAACCATAAAAAACAAGAGAGAGAAAACATTTTCCTTTCTTATACATAAAATGGCGTCACTTTTAGGGGTTTTTTGGTCATTGGATAATTCAATTAAAATGCTCGACAAAAAATATGACACATGAAAAATTATTTATCATATATTACAACTAATATATATTAAATAAAAAACCAATACTTTACACATGTAAACTAAATAATAAAAGTCAAAACATGACAATAATTATTACTTTACATTTGTCGTCAAATTATTTGTCAATTAATGTGTATCTAATCTAATTATGTATCAAATATAAATACACATTAGAACGGCCAAAATTATCCAGATATGTGTAAATTCGTTTACCGATTAAATGATTTTCGTTTACCGATTAAATGATTCGAATTAACTAATTTAATCCGATAAAATATTATAAATATTCGGTATTATTCACAACACGTTACCCAAGTGCTTAACGAGTACACTTCATATTATGAGACTGTCTAAGTTTAGATATATCTGTCACGGAACCCAATTCTGTGTCCATAATTCACCCACTCATAAATTATGACAACTACGGATAATCTCGCTGAACTATGCAAATCGAGAGCATTGTATACGTATAATCCCTCCATCACAGGTTATCTATATTATACCGGGGATATAGATAGGAACGTCAAATCTATAAGACTTAATATAGTTGACTTATAAATTTGCGATCTCTAAATAATACTCGAAACTTTCTTCTGCAGTGTACCACGACCATAGATTTATAAGATCATAAACACTTGCATGATACTTATATCTTGTACACAAGACTTGCGGATTCTATCTTGATACACACTGGATATCATGAGCATTAGTCCACACCCAACGAATAGGCAGAGGTCTGACCTAAATAGGTCAGTGACATGACTGTCATCAAAGTGTGAAGGATAACTCATATATCCACCATGGTATCTCGAATCTAAGGACCATTATGCTACTCGACTCGAGAATATTCCTATTGACGTTGGAGTACCTTCTATTAGGAAATCTTTGATGAGTCATTCAGTATTTATCAAATAAACATCTACATATATAACATATCTATACGAGTCTCCGAAGACTCATGATTCACTAGGATAAACTATCAGACTAAGTCTCAATATACGACATGTACTAGTCTCAGCAGATTTTACTAACCGACCCGTATCAGTAAATCTTGACCAGGAACTTTATTTGAGAATATACAACTTATCGTGATGTTTCCCAAAATCAATTACAACTTACTTTGTAACTGCGCACTACGTTGTAAATCCTCGGGTCTTTGTCTAATAAATCTATCACTAAACCAGATTTAGTTTCAATCTAATCAAATTAGATCGAATATATATATACTGCCAATGTGTTCAATCATTCTTTATTTTCTTCTCCAAGTTGTGGTACCATATCATTGGTGCTCATTTGAGTGACATGCCAAACATCTTTAGAACTTGGCGCTCGGATAAGCCAATAGCACTCATAATAGACACATATTGGCATATGTGTGCCTTGGGTCTCCGTTCTCATCGAATTTGGTCATATCAGACATCTTAAATTTGGCAGGGAGTTGTTCTTCAAAATCCATGGCACCGTAATCTAGGAGGTCGTTATGTTTACTTTTCATTTTCTGCGTGATTGACTCCATTTTCACTTTTAACTTCTACAGTTCGGTCTTAGTTTGAGACTTGGTTATTCTATCTGCAGCATATTCTGCCAAGTCCTCATCATTATCTAAAATAAGGATCCCCTTAGGTGTTCTGTTTGTAGGCCCCTTACGCCTCATTTCATTGGTTTCAGTTCTCGTGGGTTGAATTGTTTTTAAGATGGCAATAGCATATGTTAAAGCCTACAATTGTTCGGTCAATTAAGTTATAGTTGTCTCCAATTGGTCTACACGTGAACTGTCACTACTCACCATTTTGGTGCTTTCTGTGTGCTTCTTGACTAATCTGCCTTATTCTCTAACCCAATGTGGCGCTATGATGGCTTCAACCAAAAAGGATCAGCATGATGCATTTATGCATTCAATGAGAGAGATGCATGCAATGTATGCTCAACATGTTGGAGTTTTGGGCGAAGGGCACGGCGGAAGCGCGGTTCAGACAAAATAGTAATTTAAAAAAATTTTAAATTACCGAATGAATTATTCAATATACAATATGAATACTTCATTCATATTTCACTAAAACATATTTATTCGATATCAAATAACGACATAAATAAATAAGAAACATCATGAAACTTTTACAAAAAATGTTTTTCCGCAAAATGGCTTAAAATTCGTTTTTGACCGAACCGACTACCCAACACTTATAGGGACTGCCCAGGTCAGCCTCAATAGTATTAGGGCAGTTCATAAACTGACGGAACATTGACAAATTCACTGTTTGGACAGCCGTCACTCGGTTGGCTCAAAAGTCATCCGGTAACGCAGTTTTTCACCATTTTCGCTTATTTTAACTCCGAAAGAATTTCCGGAAATTGTTCCAACACCCAAAACACATCCAATACATTTATATGACATCAAATTCATCAACATAAACCCAGATTTTCTAGAACTGATCCAGAAATTAAAAAAGCCAATTTTCATGCTTTAAATCCAATTTTTCAAGATTAATCCAATTAATCAAAACACCAATCAAAGTCACCACACATGAACCACCCAAGAAAAATTCTAGGCATTACAAGAGTGGTCATAACACTCTAGAATGACAACATATCATCAAATGATTAAATTGAACAATAATTACAATAATTCCATCCAAATCAACTTCACACATGCACTTCACTTCTAAATCCATCCACCAAAACCAAAAGCCCCAATTTTAAGAAACAAAGGAACCCTAGAACTATTCTAACAATTCAAGAAAAAACGAAACTAATTTTCAAGCTTAGGGTTGTAGAATATTACCTTTAATCTCTTGATTTCCTAAACTTTTTCTCGAATTTTCCTTCATTTTCTAATGATTTGATCAAACAAATCTTAGGGATTTTCTTTCTTAAAGTTTCAACCATGGTGGGTTTCTTGTGAAAGAGAAAACAAAAATTCCTAATTTATACAAGCTTGCCGACTTTGGAGGGGCAAAAAGTCATTTTTGCAATTTAAATCAATTAAATATACTAAGCTTTAATGTTAGCAAATCAAATTTGCACACATTAGGCTTAATTAAAATCATGTCATTTGTCACCAATAATAATTAAACATTTATCATAACAATTATGACAAATTGATATCATTTAATTTTTCAAATATTTAACATTTAAATATCTAAATAATTAATTAATATAATTATTATTATTATATATGTATTTTTATTTACATTAAATAACAAATACATATATTAATGGCATGTGTCAAAGCCTCATTTGACAATTAATTAATGTGTATCTAATCAAATTATGTATCAAATATAAATACACAATAATTATTAAATGACCAAAATCCCATAGTGCATGTGTTATCGTTTAACCGTTTAAACGATTCGAATTAACTCACTTAATCCGATGAAGTATTCTGAATAATCTATATTATTCATAACGCGTTGTCCAAGTGCTCAACGAGTACACTTCATATTGTGAGACTCTCTAAGTTTAGGTTTATCCGTCATGAAATTCAATTTCGTGTCCATAATTCACCCACTCATGAATTATGACGACCACGGATAATCTCGCTAAACTATGCAAGTCTAGGTCATTGCATACGTATAATCCCTCTGTCACAAGACATTCATATTATATCTGGGATATAGATAAGAACGTCAAATATGTTCGGTATAATATAGTCGATTTTCAATTTACGATCTCTAAATAACACTCAGAACTGATTTCCGAAGTTATACCACGACCATGGATTTACTAGATCGCAAACATGTGTAGGATACATATGCCTTGTACACATGACTGACAAATTCTATCTTGATATGCACTGGATATCATGAGCATCAGTCCACACCCAACGAACATACAGAGGTCTGATCATGAATAGATCGGTGACGTGACTGCCATCAAAGTGTGGAGGATAACTCATATATCACACTATGGTATCTCAAGTCGAATGACCACTATGCTCGCTCAACTCGAGAAGATTCCTATTGACGTTGGTGTACCATCTATTAGGAAATCTTCAGTGAGTCATTCAGTGTTTATCAAATAAACACATACATGTCTTTACGAGTCTCCCGAGACTCATGGTTCATTGGGATAAACCATAAGACCAAGTCATGATATATGACATATATTAATCTCATCGGATTTTACTAATCGACCCGTGTTAGTAAATCTTGACCAGGAACTTTATTTAAGGATATACATTTTATAGTGCTTCCCAATGTCAATTACAAACTACGTTGTAACTGCGCACTATATTATAAATCCTAGGATCTTTGTCTAATATACACGTATCACTAAATCAGATTTAGTTTCAATCTAATCATAATTAGATATCTAATCGTAATTGGATCGAATATGTGTATAAAAGTCAAGAGGTGCCACCATTAAATAAGTAATATTATAGAAAAGTGTATTGCTCATATTCATGAATCGGACATAAATACGATCCAGATTGGCACTCCGAGCACCAACCCTAATAATTTCTCTCACTTGCTCTAGTTCCAATCCAATGTATCATATACACATCTCAATGTATATCACATACTCATAGCCCTCAAGAGCTCACATAGAACTCAAAAGGTAGGCAATAACAAGTAAGCTCGCTTTAACAAATTAAGTCTGTCCAACAAACCCAATTATTTTCCTTAGAAAACATCATTCATATTTTGTAGAATCCAAATTCCACATCAATATGACTCAGATGTTATATCAGTATTGTGCTATAGCTACTGAGTTGTCTATGTATTTAGAGATAAAATCCAAATACTATGAGACAACCGCAAACACTACACTAATATGAAAACTTCTAATCTATAGGGTTACTATGCAACTTCATAAGTCAATACTTCATAAGTTGCAATTGATTCCACTTGTTTAGTAGAATCAACGGTGGCACTCCCACTGCATCTTTTCTGACTTTATATGACATAGCAATCTAACGTCATAATTAGACTCAAAACTAATCTGACCTTATGGTTGCAGACTAAATTTTCCATGAACAAGAAACTCATTCTTAATATCTATAAGATAACAAAGAACATGTTTCAAGATCATCATATGATCTACAACATACCAAAATAACTCGTAACAATTACGATTAAATTGATATCTTTAGTCGCACATAACATAGTATTCATTACGCCATCATCCTATGATGCATAAGATTGACTAGACATTCTAATCAATTTCTCTTTCGAAAAAGGAATCATCTTTTACGAAAGATTAATACTATATACAAGAGACACACTAACTGTCAAACAGTTATACTAACTGTCATACATATAGTTTTGCTGTGTCCTTTATTAGATCATATCTAATGCACGACTAATATGAGTTTCTCACAAGTCTCTTGTTTTATATTATATATAAAAATTTATATCAAATATATCAGAGACTACTCCCACTCATTACACGGAGAAAAGAAGACTTAAGTAAACGTTTTACTTTACAAACATCTCATTATTACTTTAATAATGATAATGTTGTTAGGATATATAACACTGGAAAGAAATTTGTACGCTCCCACTGACCCCACTATCAATTATGTATTCTCCATGCTTTGATAAGATCAGACAATCTGACTGTATCAAAATTAGAGAACATAAATTTTCGAAAAAACTTATATGAGTTTACAATAGGCTCTATAAGCTAGTATATCTAACGGTGATCTTAGCAGAATACAAACTCTAGGGCCATTCTAGAATGAACTCTTCAAATAAAGAAACCACAACAGATTTCTCATTCGAATAAAACATTTAGAACGTCACTTTGCATTCTTTAGCCAAAATACATAGTTTAATATCAACATTAACCAACAAATATTTAATTGTTTAATTAGTGTGACTAGAGACAAGTTTTCTCAGAATCTATAATAGATAGCTGAGTTTAACTTTTCTCACAGTCATACTATAAAGGTCAAACCTTTATCAAGCTCACTTTGCTTTTTCTGCGCAAACAATTTGCACATTTTATGAAATATTCATAACGAAAGTTTAATCAAGTAAAAAACTTGATCATATATTAAATATAATAAATGATAAACCTTACTTGTACCTCCGAAGCGCAAGAACTTTCAATTATATAACAATTATACAAAAGAAAATTTCAAATCTTGAACTTTTCAAGATTTGAATTTTCTACCTATACATATCATATACTTAACTGTAGAAACTAATGGAACAATAATTAAAAGGATGAATTAGTGTTACTGGAGCATAACCCCAAGAATATTGAAAACTAACTCGGTAACACTAAATATCAACGAGTCAATCATATAAGATTTGATTTCTCCCACTGATCAATTCCATCACGATGGAATCGCAGAAGATTAATATTGAGCAAGAATCGTATTCATTAAATAATTTTAGAACTAATTGCCATAAATTCACGTGTTTGATCATATCAAACATCTTTGAACAATTCAAAGATTTACAATGAATTTTAAAATATAGTTTTCAACACTTCAAATAGAATATCTTTGAACCATTCAAAATATTCTATCTGTATTTCATCAGAAAGATATTGAAAGTTCTCGAACCATTCAACACGTTCAATAGATATTCTTTTAGAACACATAACTAAGTTACGGAGTAAAGAAAACTATCCAAGGTAATTTCTAATTCATTAAACTACATACTTCTAAAGTATTAGTTTAATAAATTTGTGGTTCAATGACGATGATTGGTTAAATGAGATTTAATCACATCCTGAATACAATATTCATTAAATGGATAAGGATATATGGTGTGAACTCGTATCAGACCATCATTTACCATAAGGAACAAGCATCTAATGCTTATGTGATAAAAACTCATAAAGAACGGTTCTAAGTTATTTAGTTAACCGAATATTTTCTTAATGTTTATCTTTTCATTAATGACACTACTTGTCATATTAAAATATGTAACAACTGTTTATACAGAACAAGTAACTATCCAATAGTCACAAGTTCTGATATAAAATATCAAAACAATTATTAAACATTATTTTCAATAACTAGACGGAAGATCTAGTATCCAATACCTATATTTGTCGTATTGTGAGAATCAATATTCTCTATACACAACTATATGCATCTCATTTCTTAAGCTTTATAATTTACATTCAATTATTGACAACAGTTGCAAATGATTGATTAGCAAACTGTGTCAGACACGTGACTTCTAAAAGTCACTAAAGCCAAGAAACGTCATTATAAGATAAACAAATACTAATGGGATTTTCCTAATGCCATTCAAGAATCTCGAGATATGAACTAATTCAAGTCAATTCTTACTCCATAAGAAACTATTCTTACTAGATAACTATATCCAAAACATATATCTATTTAGATTACTAATCGTGACTTAGTAACTAAGTCACTAACCATCTTGATTTTTCAAGAAAATCGGAACAATAGTTCCCGATAGTTTGAACTAATCTAACAATATCTAAGTCTACTGTCATTCTAGAACCTATTCTAGAAATACACAACCATAAGTAAAGTCAAAAAACATATTCAAATAATATGCATGCAGTGGATTAAAAGTATAATTCTATTAACAATATAGAATAAAGGAAAAACAAAAGCAGCAAATTCCATAAAATTACACACTGCTTTAGTTATGGATTTTTAACCCAGCATGTCTCCCACTACTTTACGTAATACCGTAATCCCCAACGGAGAACGAGAATTCAATAATTAAATCGAATTCCATAGTGAGAGTAGGATCCCATGAATATATTTCGACTCGCAGCTTTGACACGGTCTCGCCTACGTATATTCATTAGGTAGACAACTCATTGTCAATCACTCACCAGTGACTCCTGATTTTGGTTCTGACCGTTTCTCGTTATGACAGCTTTGGCACGTTCACAAGGAGGCGTATCAAGGCTTCATTTGCCAATGACAAACTCAAGCTACCGATGTAGTCCTGACAACTTTGGCACGTTCAGGATTTCCACTTTCACTTGAATTTGTCTAGTATCAATATACAATCAGCATGGATAAAATTCTATCAACTATACCCTCACTGCTTAGGCATGATCTCGGATGCAGCCATAGAAAGTTACCCATAAAACGTATTAACAAGACGGACCAAGAAACATGCATCCAATACACGTTACTTTACAACCTTATTTTAAGCGGGGATTTTCCTCAAGGAAACATTGCTCCACATCTAATGCAGAATTTTAATCTAAATCATTTTCTAAACAACTCAATTCTACCTTAGAAAACATAAGTCAATTTAACCATTAAATTTATGTTATGTTTCCGTTAGCGTAAAACTGAAAAGTCAATTTAACCATTAAATTTCTCTTACGTTTCCGTTAGAGTAGAACCGAAAAGTCAAGAAACATATAGATTACATGCATGTGTGAATATTAAAATTGGATTACATATCATATATCAAGCATGACTAATGTAATGGATGAAGCATCAGACGTAGCTCTGATACCATTTTTGTTGGGGTTTTGGGCGAAGGACGCGTCAGAAGTGCGGTTCGGGCGAAATCGTAATTTTAAAACTTTTTAAATTACCGAATGAATTATTCAATATCCAATATGAATAATTCATTCATATTTCACCTAAACATATTTATTCGATATCAAATAACGACATAAATAAGTAAGAAACTTCGCGAAACTTTTACAAAAAATGTTTTTCCGCAAAATGGCCTAAAATATGTTTTTGACCGAAATGACTACCCAACACTTATTGGGACTGCCCAGGTCAGCCTCAATAGTATTAGGGCAGTTCATAGGCTTCCTGAACAATGATAAATTCACTGTTTGGACGGTCGTCACCCGGTTGGCTCAAAAGTCACCCGGTAACGCCGTTTTCCACCGTTTTCGCTTATTTCAACTCCGAAATAATTTTCGGCAATTGTTACAACACCCAAAACACATCCAATATAATTATATGACATAAAATTCATCAACATGAACCCAAATTTCCAGAACTGATCCAGAAACCAAAAATGCCAATTTTCATGCTTTAAATCCAATTTTTCAAGTAATCCAATTAATCAAAACACCAATCAAAGTCACCACATATGAACCACCCAAGAAATATTCTAGGCATTACAAAAGTGTTCATAACACTCTAGAATGGAAACATATCATCAAATGATTAAATTGGACAATAATTACAATAGTTTCATCCAAATCAACTTCACACATTCACTTCACTTCTAAATCCATCCAACAAAACCAAAAGCCCCAATTTTAAGAAACAAAGGAACCCTAGAACTATTCTAACAATTCAAGAAAACAAGAAACTAATTTTCAAGCTTAGGGTTGTAGAAGATCACCTTTAATCTCTTGATTTCCTAAACTTTTTCTTGAATTTTCCATCATTTTCTCATGATTTGATCAAACAAATCTTAGGGTTTTTCTTTCTTAAAGTTTCGGCCATGGTTGGTTTCTTATGAAAGAGAAAACAAAAATTCCTAAATTATACAAGCTTGCCGACTTTTGAGGGATAAAAAAGTCATTTTTGCAATTTAAATCAATTAAATATATTAAGCTTTAATGTTAGCAAATCAAATTTGCACACATTAGGCTTAATTAAAATCATGTCATTTGTCACCAATAATAATTAAACATTTATCATAACAATTATGTCAAATGGATATCATTTAATTATTCAAATATTTAACATTTTAATATATAAATAATTAATTAATATAAATATTAATATATATATATATATATTTTTATTTACATTAAATAACAAATACATATATTAATGGCACGTGTCAAAGCCTCATTTGACAATTAATTAATGTGTATCTAATCAAATTATGTATCAAATATAAATACACAATAATTATTAAATGACCAAAATCTCATAGTGCATGTGTTATCGTTTAACCGTTTAAACGGTTCGAATTAACTCACTTAATCCGATGAAGTATTCTGAATAATCTGTATTATTCATAATGTATTGCCCAAGTGCTCAACGAGTACACTTCATATTGTGGGACTCTCTAAGTTTAGGTTTATCCGTCACGAAATCCAATTTTGTGTCCATAATTCACCCACTCATGAATTATGACGACCACGGATAATCTCGCTAAACTATGCAAGTCGAGGTCATTGCATACGTATAATCCCTCCGTCACAGGACATCCATATTATACCTGGGATATAGATAAGAACGTCAAATGCATTCGGTATAATATAGTTGACTTTCAATTTACGATCTCTAAATAGCACTTGGAACTGATTTCCGAAGTTATACCACAGCTATGGATTTACTAGATCGCAAACACGTGTAGGATGCCTATGCCCTAAACACATGACTGATGGATTCTATCTTGATACGCACTGGATATCATGAGCATCAGTCCACACCCAACGAACATGCGGAGGTCTGATCATGAATAGATCGGTGACATGACTGCCATCAAAGTGTGGAGGATAACTCATATATCCCACTGTGGTATCTCAAGTCAAATGACCACTATGCTCGCTCAACTCGAGAAGATTTATATTGACGTTGGTGTACCATCTATTAGGAAATCTGCAGTGAGTCGTTCAGTGTTTATCAAATAAACACATATATGTCTATACGAGTCTCCCGAGACTCATGGTTCGTTGGGATAAACCATCGGACCAAGTCACGATATACGACATGTACTGGTCTCAGTGGATTTTACTAACCGATTAGTGTTAGCAAATCTTGACCATGAACTTTATTTAAGGATATACATCTTATAGTGCTTCCCAATGTCAATTACAAACTACGTTGTAACTGCGCACTACATTGTAAATCTTATGGTCTTTGTCTAATATACATGTATCACTAAATCAGATTTAGTTTCAATCTAATCATAATTAGATATCTAATCGTAATTGGATCGAATATGTGTATAAAAGACAAGAGGTGCCACCATTAAATAAGTAATATTATGGAAAATGATATTGCTCGTATTAATGAATCAGACATAAATACGATCTGGATTGGCACTCCGAGCACCAACCCTAACACAACCAACATATATCCTTCCAACCTTATTCCTCCCCACCCATGGTAAGTCAATATATGTCCTAGGTTTGGCTTAGTTTATGCACCAACATGGGGTAGATAAACTCGTTCTCTCATATGCTATAAGGTAAACCTTGTCTACTTTTGTTCCGTTCCATCGTTAAAAAATAAAGACCACCCATTTATAAAAAAAATGACTAAGCCTAATATAAGGATCGTGCCATTTTCTGAAAATGACAGATTAGACTCTTAGTAATCTTAATTATTTTAGGATGAGCTCAGAAATATTTAGAGATATCCAAAAAGGAAAAAACAAGGCGTAATTTTTCTGGATGAAAGTCAGCATAGGTATCGGACTCATGTTTTAGCGCTTTTGGATCCTAACTAAATGTTTTTGGGCCAACGCGGTTTTCATACAAGGTGGCCCATTATCATTTCAGAGTATTTGGCCCAATTATCATGAAAATGCAAACTTATCTCAGTTGAAAAAGCCAACAAGTTTTACATCTCATGGTAAATAATTCAAATAACTTCAAATGATTGGGGCCCAAATACAAGTATACGAGAGGCTTCTTTAGGATAATACCTATAGGCTTTCATATGGGCTTAAAAAGACAAGGCTTAGGCTCTCATCAGCGAAGGGTTACCCACAACTAGGTCTCCTCACTCAATGGTCTAATCGATCAAGTGAACAATCTTTTTATACCTAATGATATAAAGAATTATCCACAACTAGGTCTCCTCACTCAAAGATTTGATCAACCAAGTGAATGCACCTTAATACCCAAGGGAACGTGCCAATAAGTGATGGTTATTATCACATGTCAACCCACCATCTTGAGTGAAAGTAATTTCTCGGTATGCAACGCCATCAGGATTAAAAAAATGATGTAAAAGATGAAGACATGATTCTGCTTAATCTCTCCATAAATACTACAAGGTAATTTTTCGGGGCATATTCTCTATCCCCGGTGGAGTCACCATCTGCGAGAGCGAAGCATGGTTTACCACTATGTCTATGACGTTGGAAACCACTACACTATTGGGCTCGTAGCCCGTAAAGAGTACAGATAATTCCGCGGGGGGATTAACCGGAGAATAATGGAGTCGCCACCTAGTAAGAAAAATGGGAATGATTTAAGGTCATACTACACCCCTCGCAAAGTCCAACCTTAAACTTATTTGGGTTCAGAATGGTCTCTTACTGATGTCAGTATAATATTTACGTGTAAAAGAGGTATCCACATGTCTTATAATGTAAGAACATACCAAAGTAGTTTAAAGGCATATAAGGTGCAAACATGAATTATAACAACAATACATAAAATAAATATCCATAAATTATTACAACATTTATAAAATAAAATATTTAGGGAAGCATCACGTGGGCCTGGCCTCGGAGAGGCCGACTGGATATGGCCATAGTAGGCCGAATATATTGTTTAAATTTCGACCGTACTTGATGGAAGTCTTGTCGGACATGATGCGTAACTAAAAACACATGATCAAAATAACAACAGGTAAAATAGCATAATACACAATAAGTAACCCTAAAGTCGTACCTTTGAGTCGTAGTGGCTCTGAAGATCCTCATGAGTGTTGGATCGCTGCTAGATTCGCACCAGAAAGTATTGAACTCTAAGGGAAGATAAGTATTTTTCTCACTCGCAAGGTTACTATTTTTTAGGTTTCTTTAGGGTTACTCTCTCTTGCTAGCCTAAAAAAAACCTCCCAAAGCCCCCCATTGTGAAATGGAACCTCTCATTTTATAGCTAAAGAGGGTAACTGGGAATGGAAAGAGGGGACAAAATCCTCTCCCATTCTCTACTGATTGCCAATCTTCTGGGTTAGTTACAGTCCGAGACATATCCGGCCGAATGTATTTTGGTATGTACCTCTGGTTGGATGTAATCAAGCCTGTGATTCTTGCTATTTGAATTTTACATGTGTGTTGACAGCTCGATACATGTCTAGCCGGATATTCGATTTGAATTATATGTCCGGCTGGGCGTAATCACGTTCCTTAACTTCAGTAGTTGAATTTGCTTATTCACTTACAGTTGTATAATGTTCAGTCAGAATTAAGGTTTTAAAGGTATATCCGGACAAATGTTCTAGTTAGATAGAAAGTAGGCCGGACATAGGTGATGTCCGACAGACTTTATTTGGCTTCGTTGTTTGGCATTCTCTGAAGACGGTATGACTCTCATGGCTATTTTATGTGCTTAGTTTTCTTTTTTGGATTTTTCTGTGATTTCATGTGTATTAAAAGAAGTTTGTGGGTGTTGTCACTATAAGCCCTCACGAGACTATTGTAGGGGTTTTATTGTTGATATCCGGTAACGCAGCGGAACAGTGGAAAATCAGAATTTTCCGATTTCAAAACTTTTTCTCGGATTAATAAAATAAACTTATTTATTTTATTATCCAATAATCAAATTATGAAATAAAACACTATAAATCAAATTTATGTGAATTTACCGAATTGCCCTTAAACATAACATTTTGTTTATTTTAATCCGAAATTGTTCAAAATAATTTTAAATGATTCTAAATCATTTCTAGGATGAGTTTAACATGTCCCAAATGTCAAAATACAATTTGCAACAAAAAACCTAAAAAACTTAGCCAAGGCCGAGAGCCTCCAAGGGTGGGATAATTGTGCATTTTGTACTTCCAATGTTCAAAACACATTAAGACAAAATCCAATCAACCCAATATTTTACATGAATCATATACACATCCAAATACACCATATAAATGAAAAGCCCCAAATTTGGAAGTGGTCTTAAACCCTAATTTTTCAATTTCTACAAATTGGACAAATTAGACCAAATTAACAAAATCCAATACTTCAATCATGTTTCTTCCATTCAAATCAAGTCTCAACACAATGAAATAAATATCCGGATAATTCCTCCATCACAGGTATCCGGATAAATCCCAGAGATATAGATGTAAACGTCAAATCTCTATAGAGATTATCCAGTCGACTATTCTATTAGCAATCTCAAAAAGAACATTTATAACTAACTTCTAAATTGTACCACGGGCCCATGGTTTTTATCTGATTACTAATCATATGGACTACCTATGCTCTGATACACAGAACTGACAGATCCTATCTTGATACACACATGACACCCTGAGGATCTATCTACACCCAACGAACAAGCGAAGGTCTGATCTTAATAGATCGGTGACATGACTGCCATCTAAGTATAGAAGATGTCTCATGTGCCCACAGTGGCATTTCAAGTCTAAGAATCACAAGTGCTACTCAACCAGATAAGATTCTTATTGACGTTGGTGTACCATCCATTAAGAATCTTCGGTGAGTCGTTCAGTGTTTATCCGCTATAAACACCTACATGTATATACTAGTCTCCAAGACTTATGGTTCATTGAGAAACCATTGGAATCATATATTCTAGTATACGACATGTACCGGTCTCAACGGGTTTACTTTACTGACCAAGTAGTGTAAACCTTGACCAGGAACTGTCTGAGAATGACAACGTCATGATACTACTCAATGTCAGTTGTGACGCTTTTGCAACAGCACCATGACTAGTCATTCTAAGGTCATTACGTCTTTACCATATTAAAAGATAGATTATATTATAGATAGATTATATTATAGAAACTGCATATATTATTCAAAATAATAACGTTTTACAAAAGTATTCATAAAGAAATACAACCGGGAATTAGAGCTATGAGCACCAACCCCAACAACTATAACTCGTCGGCCCATGGGTTTAAAGGCTTGTTTCATACACTAAATGCAATCATGTGGCTTAGGTTAATTATTTTGAGTTTATTTTATTTTATTTATCTTTGTTTTTTGCTCAAGGACTAGC
Source organism: Zanthoxylum bungeanum (assembly GCA_019454045.1). Lineage (NCBI taxonomy): Eukaryota > Viridiplantae > Streptophyta > Magnoliopsida > Sapindales > Rutaceae > Zanthoxylum > Zanthoxylum bungeanum. The sequence continues at coordinate 813,374 of SKCR01049487.1, read as the reverse complement.
AAAATATTAAGTTTGGGGGTGTGATGAACGATTAATATATCCATATTTAATGCCACTTTTATCTTGCATTTTGTGGGTTATTTCGAGCCTTATAAGTATTTTGATGTGTTTTTGGTATGTGTTATAGGTCGAGATGAAATTACGACTAATACGGACTTATCGAGTGACAAATCAGCAAGTTCGAAGTAAATTCGGGCCAATTTCTAGACTTCAAGTTGCTCATCGCGACACGTCCATTTGTGTCTCGGCACATCACATTGTAATTTTGAGGCAAAACGTAATTTTTGTTCCGCGTCGCTACACATGTCAATGCGCATCGCGATGCCGCCATGATTCCTGAAACGTGAAAAACTCTTACTACTTAAGAATGAAAGCTCCAATTAGCCATTATATAAGAATAAGTCCGTCCAAACCCTAAGAGAACATACATTTAGAGACTGCAAGGTAGAGAACAACACCCAGAGTAGGCAAGAACTGAAGATTCAGAGAGAATTGAAAATTGAAGAAGAATAGGGGTGGTAAAACGAATCAATTAATCGAATTTGTATCGAATCATAAACGAATCGAATCAAAATGTGTGTCAAAAGACGTTTGTGGGTGTTGTCACTATAAGCTATCACGAGACTATAACTCGTCAGCCCATGGGTCTAAATGATTGTTTCATACAATAAATGCAATCATGATCCCTACGAAAATGGATTATGTTAATTTTTTTGAGTTTCGAGTTTATTTTATTTTATTTGTTTTTATTTTTTGCTCGAGGACTAGCAAAATATTAAGTTTGGGGGTGTGATGAACAGTTAATATATTCATAGTTACTGCCCCTTTTATTTTGCATTTTGTGGGTTATTTCGAGCCTTATAAGTATTTTGATGTGTTTTGGGTTTGTTTTGTAGGTCGAGATGAAATTACGACTAATGAGGACTTATCGAGTGACGAATCAGCAAATTCGGAACAAATTCGGGCCACTTTCTAGACTTCAAGATGCTCGTAGCGACACGTCCATTTGCGTCTCGACACATCATATTATAATTTTGAGGTAAAACATAATTTTTATTCCGCGTGGCTACGCATGTCAATGCGTATCGCGACGCGGCCACGATTTCTGAAACGTGAAGAACTCTTACTACTTAAGAATGAAAGCTCCCATTAGGCATTATATAAGAATAAGTACGTCCAAATCCTAAGAGTACATACTTTTAGAGACCACAAGATAGAGAACAACACCCAGAGTAAGGCAAGAACTGAAGATTCAGGCAGAATTGAAAATTGAAGAAGATTAAGAAGACCTCAATACAAGTGCTTTCTATCTTTTATTTTTTTCAGTTATATTTATGAATTATTGGCTTGTAATAATGGTTGATTTCCGTTTATTGAATGCCCTGTGTAGGTAAATCATTAATTTAGAGTTGAATGGATCCCAAGCATAACTATTTAATCCAAACTTGCATATTTTTATTCTTTTGGTTTTGTTATTAGAATGTTTATTATTCTTTGTGTTTAAAGTATTTTATTGTCTGACCAACAATATAATAGGTGTGGTAAACTCTTAGGAAGTTGAGAAATGGAATTTGAGTTTAGCCTTGAGAATAATAGCGTGTGATCTAATTATATTGAATAGATTTCCTTACACGATGGAAATATACATGTAGGGCATGTGTAGCCAATACTAGAATATGTTCTTAATGAGTTTAACTTGAGTTTATTATCATATAAATATAGGTAATTGACTTCAATTAAGCGTTTCTACCTGACCATCGAAAGAGACTTGTAGATAATTTAGTGTTGCAGGTTAATAATCATTAACGATAACCCAACTGAATGAAAAGTACAAGAATCCATTGTTTATATGCTTAGGTAAAGTTATAATTTCAGGTTCTTCTCTCGCATAAGGTTTTTCCAAAGTTGCTTATTTACTGTTTTCTTAGATTTTATAGTTAATTAGTTTAATCAGAATTCTCTCAACCAATTATTTAGTTTTAGTTAAGTAGGGTTAGTTTTAGTATTAATAAATTTAATAATAAGTTCTCGTGGAATCGATATTTTTTTATACTACTTCAGCGATACGTAGGCTTACGTAACATGTGAAAATCACGATCAATCAGTTACTATACATGTAACCGATGGAAACCCAATTCCTAAACAAAAACCAATGGCCTCCAAGTTCCCAACAATGGATTGATTCATAATCATACACTGGATTGATTCATAATCATACACTTATGATGTGGAATTGCAAAGAAATGAACATAAATCTCATAACCAAAATAGCACAATAAAGAATTGTAAGATACACAACAGACAAGAATCGAAATGAATCACATGAATTAAGAAATCAAAATACAAGTAAAATGAATATAGACTTAGACAATAAGCCATGAATATCCTTACTGCTATTGATTTATTGTGTTAATTCTGTATAGCGTCAGAACTTTGATAAATACGAACTTTCAATTTCGTATGGATTCTTTTTTTTTTTTTTATTAAAATAATATTAAATTGTTTTATTAATAATTTAATATTATTTTATCAATTTAAATAAATTAAAATATTTAAAAAAGTAATTAAAAATTAATTTACTAATATAATAATATCAAGCGTGAGTTAAATAAATAAATAAAAAGGCGCGCTAAATACGTTCCTTGAATTACACTCTCCCCCAAAAAAAAACAAAAACAAAAAAAATCTCCTTTATCAGTCTTTTCACTCTCTCTCTCTCTGAATCTGAGTTCGTAAATTCTGGACATTCGCTTGAAATCGAACGCCGATGACGAGACCAACTCAAGAAACAATCGATACGTTCACAAGCATCACCGGCGCGTCCGACTCAGTCGCGTTGCAGAAATTGGAGGTTCATTTTGTTTTTTGTTTTTTGTTTTTTTGTTTTATCTGTCTTTTCTTCTTGATTTACTCCACTCTTGTCTTTATCAGCTCTCGAATTAATTTATTATTTATTTTCAAGAACGTTAAGAATTTGGCCTTTTTTCATGAGTCTTTATTTAATAATTTTTAGCTTTATCATGACTGTTTTGGAGTTGTTTAATTACCGAGATCAAGAAACAGTTCTCAATTCGTTTTCTAGGGTTTTATTGGTTCGATAATCAAGCAAAGTGTGTATATTCTTGCAAATTGTTTGTTTAATTGCGGTGCATTTTCTAATTGTAACCGTGTAATTTCTTGCTTTATCCCAGCTTAACATTTTTTTATCCAGTTCATTTGTGTAATGTGATCTACAGGGCATTTTAAAATGATTTTTTGGATTGATTTGATCAACTTTGGGCTGTGTATATTTTGAACAGTGCTGTTGTTTTTCTAATTTTGCATGCGAAACGAATTATACTGGTTTGGTTTGCATTATACATCCATAGGCGACCTGAATTATATAGATAAAATGTTATCTTTCTGGGCTGTTTTAATATATTTGAGAGCTATTCAAAATATTGCGATTATGTTTCTTTCCATGTTCTCAATTTATTTGACTCTGTCGCATTGTTATGGGTAAACAGGAATATGGAGGCAATCTCAGTGCAGCTGTGAATGCATATTTTAGTGAAGGGCACAGAGACATGTATGGCATTGTTTCTTTTATTCTTTACTGCATGCTTTTCAAGTTTCATTTGTACGCTTTTATTTGTCGTAAATTTCTTTTGAAGTTACTAAGGAATTGAAACAACCTTTTAATTTTGTGTCTGCTTGTCTGGTCTTCCATTAATAAATATTTCCCCCTCTTCTTTCCAGCACAAACCCAACAGCTGTCGCTTCCCCTTGGCTTAGTAATGTGGACATGAATTATAATAATAACAATATTCAAGCTGGGCCAAGCAGACTTTCACAACTTCTCAATGCTGCCAGAAGTTTCAAACCTTCATCTCTACTCGACCCCAATTACAGGAGAAGTCTCTTAAATGAGCTTGGTGCTTCTGCTTTCACTACTCGCCCACCACTTGTTCCCCCCACAGGAGGGGTGACGGGGGTCCCTTCTGAGTTCAATAGTTGGAATGAGCAGCCTCATCATCCAGGAATGCCTTATGGCTATTATGGATTAAGTAATTCATCAAATCATGGTCTCGATAATCAGGACAATCTTTCGAGGGATGACGGTTCACACTTTTATGGCAATGATGTAGAAGAACAAATGGTACAAGCTGCCATTGAGGCTTCAAAAAGAGAGGTTGAAGAGGGTTATCTGACTTAGCAATTTGTTTTCTTGATTATGCATTACAGCTTATTTTACTTACAGCCAATTTCCTTCCTATCATATCCTATTGATGCAGGATTCATCTGGTAGTGGACCTGTGCAAGTGCAAAGGCAACTAGACTTGGCAGAAGATGATGATTTTTCCCGTGTACTTTCCTTGTCCGTGAAGGTTTGTAAATATTCTTTCCTATTCATATTTTATACTTTTCTTGACTACTTGCCTTACTGGCCCTTGGTTCTCGTGAACTTGGATCAGACAGCAGAGCAAGAGAAAACAATGCGAGAGCAAGGGGTGAAACTATCGCAAGTCTATGATTTAGTTACAGAAGATGAGAAAACTACCAGTAGCACCAGGAAGGTGTGTACTCTTTCCTACTGGTTCTGTTTGCCACTAACTACACCAGGGTTTACTGACATAGTATCATATATCCGTATGATTCTTCTAACAAAAGACATTCTTTAGGTTCAGTCTGGAAACTCGTCAGATCATGATGTTGCTACCCATACACAGCAGGAAAAAGACAATTTTCCTGCTAATGAGGTATTCTTCTATGCCTAACAACAATGAACAATGACAATTGGCTCTCATAGAAAAGAAAGTAAATTTAAAACGTTTATATCGGTATGGATGTTGAAGTGGGGTGGCCTTTCTTCTAAAGAGCTTGATGAAGCAGTTATGCTTGAGGCAGCAATTTTCGGTGAAGCTACTAGCGATAGTTCTAAATATCTACAAAGTGGACTGTACGGAAATGCAGGTCCTAGTTCGTCATCAGGTTCCCATACATCACCTTCCTCTGCAATGACACAGCAGTCACTACGAGAACAACAGGTTTCAATTTTCTTATATCGACTACATGTTTAATGTTGCATTATCTGTGGCATGATTGTCTAATTTTAATTGTAGGATGATGAGTATTTGGCATCTTTGTTGGCCGACAGAGAAAAAGAAATGAATGCTCAGAAGAAGGAATCCGAATCTCAGAAAATAATCCTGGAGGAAGAGGTAGTACAACCGTTGAGTTTTGGGTACCTCATTTGTTCACCACGTTCCTTTGTGCTTAAAAACTACCTAGCTTTGTTATTTGAAGACCTTTACAGCTTGATGCCCCATAGATAGAGGTAAGAATGACGTGTAGATACATAGATCCCGATTTGCATTAGCTCTTTTTTGATCTGACATTGAAAAGTAATGAGTCATGGAAGAAGTTGAATGTGCTTCAACTCCTTTTAGATTGATTATCACGGTAGGATTGTTTTTAGAGGATCAGAGCTCTCAACTTTAGAAGCATATGAACATGATCTTGGACGATTTGGCATGATTTTTGTTGATCATTTGATGGACTGCTCAAGTACAATTATGGACCATTGCCCGGTGTGAACTAGAATAGATATCTCATATCTATGTTTGGTGAGATTTAGATTAATTCCAATTCTCCCCTTATACAAGGTAAGTTCTTCATTGCGTGGTTAAAAAAATGAAGTGGTAGTTATATGCTTTTTTACTCTTTTTGATGGGAAGGGGCCTGCTAGTTTGATTTTTGTTGTCCAAATCCAGAACATTGACTTGATCATTTCTATATTCACTATGATAGAAACTGGAAAGATGTCTAGCTGCAAAAGAAACTTCTCTTCCTCAGGAACCAGCAGTAGACAATGAGAATGCAGTATCTCTTCTTGTTAAAATGCCAGATGGCAGTCGGCGTGGCCGTCGCTTTCTCAAATCTGACAGGCTTCAGGTACAATGTCAGAAATTTACAGGATAACATACTATGGTCTTGTGGCTTAGTTGGCTGCTGTTGGTTCCTTTCTTTGTAGGTTCTATTTGATTTCATCGATATTGGTAGGGCAGTGAAACCTGGCACTTACAGAGTGGTAAGTCTTCTTAATCCCCTCTTCTTAGACCAGTGGCCTTTGTATTCCCCCATTCATTTCTTTTAATTCTCATATATTCTGATGATTGCTCGTTTTCCGATGAACAGGTGAGGCCATACCCCCGGCGTGCTTTCAGTGTTTCCGATGGATCCTTGAGTTTGAATGAACTCGGCCTGACCAGCAAACAAGAAGTCTTATTTCTCGAGCTCGTTTAGTGTTGCCAGCTCTTTGAACATCAATTGAATACACCAGATCTCGGGCGGCCTTGGTTTTAGGAGTTCTTATGCGAGTTTTTAAAATATGTGGCTCTGATTTTTCGACTTCCTTGCTGTGTTTTAACTTTTAGTAAGTATCAATACTTGATAAATAGACAACTCTAAAGATACTTGATACTTCTCCTCTCATGGAGCTTACATTCTTATAATCTTATTTAAATTGTTTTTAAAGAGGAAGATTGTCAATTCCTTCTTTAATATTTATAACATAATATATCATTTACTCTCTGAATCAAAAATTCACAAGACTATTCTCATTTTAGTATTGTTTTGACATATTTATCATTTTTATAAACAATTAACAATTTTGCATTGTTATTTTAATGGATAATAATAAATCTAATATTTTCACAGAAAAATATTTTATTTAATTATTTAAATAAAATAATTCTAATTATACTTTGGTCTAGTTCTATTATAAACGCTTCTATTTTTAATTTTATTCTAAAATATAATGAATAAATAAAATAAAACTAGAAATATAATTTATTTATAGATCAATAAATTGACATTCAAAATCATCTCCCTAAAGCCATATAAAAAAAAAATTGCAACTCAAAAATTTATAGGGAATATGTGAGGTGACAATTTAATGTTATTTTTGTTGTAAATTGTGGTGATCCCAACTACTTAATCTTAATCTTGTAATTATTATATATTTATTGTTTTGTAACTTATCTCTACCATAACTCCTCTCTATAAATATAGAGGAATCCCCTTTGTATTTTGGTATCAAAAACCATTCATTCTAAAAATCAATAAGAATAAAAGCTTGCAGCTTTACAAGGTATTATTTTCTCTTCTTCTTTTCGCTTATTTTATAACACGTTATCAGCACGAGTAGTTCTTATTTTATTTTTTTTTAAAGCGAACCTGAAGTTTCGCAAACAACTGTTGCATCAATAAAAACAAAAGGCCGAACCTGAAGTTTAGCAAGCAATTGTCATTTTTTTCCCCTTATGATCATTACTGAAAAAAAAAAAGGTTGAATCATCGATTGTCATTGAATTTTGTTGCTGCTGTTGAATTGTTCATCTCCTGTTTTTCGTCTTCATTCTAAATGAATTGCTTGATGAATATAATTAACGTCATGGTTTGTGTAATTGCTTAAATTCAATGGCATCTTGGCCTAAAAATAAAATAAAAAAAAAAAAAAAAAAGGTTAAAAAAAAAAGGCTTTCAAATTTGATGATGATCATCAAGTGACGTAAATTGCATTTGATGACAATGATCCAATGGCATACATGTAATAAGGCATGATCTGAGATTTTGTTTTTTTTTTATTAGTTTTCTTTTATTGCAATTTGAAGTTTACCGTGTAAATAAATCAGAACCTGAAGTTCTGAATTTTCAATCATAATATTAGAATATGTAGTTCTGATTCAGAATCTGAAATTCTGAATCTCAATATTATAATTAGAACCCGTAGTTCTAATTCACAGCCTGAAATTATGAATCTCGGTACTTAAATTAAAAAAAAAAATCATAAATCTCAAATCAAGTATGGTGATGATGATCAAAACAAGGCCTGAAGCCTTTGTTTGCTACAGGCGGGTGATTGTAAAATGTATGATCAAATAAGCCATGATGATGACATGGACCGTCATGATGATGATATAATATCTCCAAAATTTGGATGTTGATAAGCCTTTGTTTGTTGCTTATAAAACCTTTATCAAATTGACAAATAACAAGGCCTGAAGCCTTTGCTTGCTGCTTGTGAATTTGATGGATTTGGCGTGAATTTAATGACGTTTATTGGAGTGGGCATGCCTTTAAACGTGGCCATTGTACTTCGGCTCCAATTTTTTTTTCTTTAATTTGGTTTCGTATGATGATCAGCTCATCAATTGATTTGGTTATAAGATGATAATTGATATTGTTTTATGATTATATCAATATTAATTATTTAAAATTCATATTATAACTTGAAGTTTTGTAATATGATCAAAACCTGAAGTTTTGAATTGTAATCTTAAAATTAGAATCCGTAGTTCTAATTCAGAACCTGAAGTTCTAAATCTCAATTTTAAATTAGAAAAGTAGTTTTAATTCACAACCTGAAGTTATGAATCTCAATATTAAAATTAGAACATGTAGTTCTAATTCAGAACCTGAAGTTCTAAATTTTAATCTTAAAATTATAACTCGTAGTTATAATTGACTATGTTATTCTTTTATTTATTATTAGTTTAAGAAATTAATTATTTTTATGAGTATGCTATGTGGTTGCCATTAATTTGGATCCTCCACATCAGAAAATAGAAATTATATTTTTGTTTTCATTTTACAATTTATGTTAATTTCTTTCATAATTGTGATCAACTATTAGAGGTAAATTAGAGCCCGAAGTTCTATATTAATTAATTAATTATTATATTAGAACCTGTAGTTCTAGATATATAAAATAATTATAAAACTCGAAGTTCTATAATTACACTACAATTAACGAACTTGAAGTTCTAACTTTAATTAATTAGATTTTAGATTAAAACCTGCAGTTTTAAATCTACCATGGAATCTGAAGTTCAGAATTCTAATAGCATATTTATGAACTTGAAGTTCTAAATATTAATATTATCAATCGGAAATTAAAAATGTGAAATATAATTACTTTTTAGGACCTGATATTCAAAATAACAATGTAAGATTGTAACTTAAAGTTCTAGATCAACAAATTAATTTTCAAGAGAACCTGAAGTTCAATATATGTATGTAATTTTGGTTCATATATATTTATGTGATGTTTTTAATTTTTGTATTATATTTTATTGTATATTTATTATTTTGAATTATATTTATGTGACATGAACTTTATTTACAAGGATATGGATCCTACAAATAAATTATCTATTCTGGAAAATAAATGTGGGGATATATGCTTGGCTGATAGTGCAACCACACACACTATCCTTCGAGATAGAAAATATTTCTTGGACGTACAATTACGTGAAGGAAAGGTAAACACTATATCTGGTCCTGTAGACCTAATTGAAGGCTCTGGAAGAGCCATAATCTTATTAGCAAGTGGAACAAAATTATACATTGAAAATGCTTATATTCAGGCAGGTCCAGTAGAAATCTGCTAAGTTTCAAAGATATTCGCAGAAATGGGTATCATATTGAAACTTTAGATGAAAACAAAATAGAATATATATGTATTACCAAAAATATCTCAGGTAAAAAATATATATTGGAAAAACTTCCGGCTTTCTCATCTGGATTGTATTATACAATCATAAATGCAATAGAAAGTTGATGAACCAGAAGTTCAATAATCCAAAGATGTTTATGTTATGGCACAATCGTCTTGGTCATCCAGGAGCTACGATGATGCGTAGAATAATTGAAAATTCCAATGGGCATAAATTAAAGAACCAGAAGATTCTATTGACAGATGAGATCAATTGCACTGCTTGCTCACAAGGCAAACTTGTGATACGCCCATCTCCATCTAAGATTGCCCTTGAATCCCCATCATTCTTACAAAGGATTCAAGGAGATATTTGTGGACCAATTCATCCACAAAGTGGACCTTTCCGTTACTTTATGGTTTTGATTGATGCATCTACACGGTGGTCACATGTTTGTTTGTTATCCACACGTAACATTGCATTTGCCAAGCTACTTGCCATGATGATTAAATTAAAGGCACAATTCCCAGATTATCCAATCCAAACCATACGATTAGATAATGCTGGTGAATTTACATCCAAGACATTTGATGACTACTGTACATCAGTTGGAATCGATGTTGAACATCCAGTTCCACATGTACATACACAAAATGGATTGGCAGAATCATTGATCAAACGAATTCAGGTAATTGCACGCACTTTATTGTTACAATCTCAATTACCAATTTCTACATGGGGTCATGCTATACTACATGCAGCTGCATTAATTCGCCTTAGACCCACAGCTTATCATCAATATTCTCCAATCCAACTTGTTCTTGGTCACCAACCAGATATTTCTCATCTACGCACTTTTGGTTGTGCTGTATATGTTCCAATTTCACCCCCACAACGTACAAAGATGGGACCTCAACGTCGTTTGGGGATATATATTGGTTTTAATTCACCTTCCATTATCAGATATTTGGAACCTTTAACAGGTGATCTATTTACCGCACGTTTCGCGGATTGTCATTTTGATGAGACAATTTTTCCACCATTAGGAGAAAAGAAAAGGCCTCCAGAAGCAAGGCATGAACTTTCTTGGAAAGTTCCTACCATGTCTCACTTAGATCCTCGCACCAGCCAATGTGAAAATGAAGTGCAAAGGATAATCCATTTGCAACAAATTGCAAATCAATTACCAGATGCATTTACAGATGCTGCAAAAGTAACCAAGTCTCATATACCAGCTGCTAATACACCAGCTCGAGTGGTTATTCCTATTGAACAATCTAGTGTAAATGCAGCTAATGAATCATCTATTACACGTCAGAAACGTGGTAGACCAATTGGTTCTAAAGATACTATTCCCCGGAAGAGGAAAATGAGAGATTTAGATTCTGTTGAAAATAATGCTCGAGCAATGACTATACCCACATCTTCTCAATCACCAGTTCCAGAAGAACTGATAGTCCCTGAAGAGATATCAACCCCTGAAGAGGCTCAAAATTCCAAAAATGAGGAAAAATCTACAAATTATACTTATACAAGAGAACTGTGGGATCGAAATGAAATAACCATAGACAATGTGTTTTCATATACAGTAGCTGCTGAAATTGCAAATGATTTTGAACCTCAAAATATCAATGAATGTAGACAAAGACACGATTGGCCTAAATGGAAAGAAGCAATTCAAGCAGAATTGACTTCTTTAGCCAAACGTGAAGTATTTGGACCTGTAGTCCAGACACCTGAAGATGTCAAACCCGTTGGTTACAAATGGGTGTTTGTACGAAAACGTAATGAACATAATGAAATCATTAGATATAAAGCGCGACTAGTTGCACAAGGTTTCTCGCAGAGACCAGGTATTGATTATGAGGATACATATTCTCCAGTGATGGATACCATTACATTTGATTTCGATTTTTAATCAGTTTGGCAGTCTCTGAAAGATTGGACATGCGTCTTATGGACGTAGTGACAGCATATTTGTATGGGTCACTTGACACTGATATTTACATGAAAGTCCCTGAAGGATTGAAAATGCCTGAAGCATATAAATCAATTGATCGTAAACTATGTTCAATCAAGTTACAACGATCTTTATACGGATTGAAACAATCTGGACGCATGTGGTATAATCGTTTGAGTGAATATTTGATGAAAGAAGGATATATAAATGATCCTATCTGCCCATGCGTATTTATTAGAAAGTCCGAAATTGGATTTGCCATTATAGCAGTATATGTCGATGATATGAACTTAATTGGAACTCCTGAAGAGCTTCTAAAAACTGCTGAATACTTGAAAAGAGAATTTGAGATGAAAGACTTGGGAAAAACAAAATATTGTCTCGGCTTGCAGATCGAGCATAAAACTAACGGAGTATTTATCCATCAGTCTGCATATATTGAAAAAATTCTCAAACGTTTCAACATGGATAATGCTCATTCATTAAGTACTCCTATGATAGTCCGATCTCTCGATCCTAAAAAGGACCATTTCGTCCTAAAGAAGATAATGAAGAGATACTTGGTCCAGAAGTACCATATCTTAGTGCAATTGGTGCCTTGCTGTATTTAGCTCAATGCACCAGACCAGATATTGCATTTTCTGTTAATTTATTGGCAAGATTTAGTTCTGCGCCAACTCGAAGACATTGGAATGGTGTCAAACATATCTTTCGTTATCTTCACGGCACTAAAGACTTGGGATTGTTTTATTCAAATGAGCAAACACAAAATCCAGGCATTGTTGGTTACGCTGATGCAGGATATCTCTCTGACCCTCATAAGGCACGTTCACAAACGGGGTATGTTTTTACCTATAATAATACAGCAATTTCATGGCGATCTACAAAACAATCTTTTGTTGCTACCTCATCCAATCACTCAGAGATACTTGCATTACATGAAGCAAGCAGGGAGTGTATATGGTTAAGGTCACTTATACATCACATTCAGAGTACATGCAACTTAAATTCTGCCACAGATATTCCAACAGTTATATATGAAGATAATGCTGCATGTATTGCCCAAATCAGAGGAGGGTACATCAAGGGAGACAGAACCAAGCACATCTCACCTAAATTCTTTTTACTCATGAGCTCCAGCAGAGCAAGCAAATTGATGTCAAGCAAATAAGGTCAACCGATAATTTTGCAGACTTATTTACTAAAGCTTTACCGACGTCAACATTTGAGAAGCTTACATATAGCATTGGCATGCGCCGACTGAGCAAATTATCTTGATGATATCTCTCATCAGGGGGAGCATATTCATTGACATGACATAAGTACATTGTACTCTTTTTCCTTCGACCAGGTTTTGTCCCACTGGGTTTTACTGGCAAGGTTTTAATGAGGCAATGTTATTCCGCTCAGAAGTCAAACAAATTATTTATGACTAAAGTAGTCGGGCTCAAGGGGGAGTGTTGTAAATTGTGGTGATCCCAACTACTTAATCTTAATCTTGTAATTTATTATTATATTTATTGTTTTGTAACTTATCTCTACCATAACTCCTCTCTATAAATATAGAGGAATCCCCTTTGTATTTTGGTATCAAAAACCATTCATTCTAAAATCAATAAGAAAAGCTTGCAGCTTACAAGGTATTATTTTCTCTTCTTCTTTTCGCTTATTTTATAACAATTTTCTTTTAGTCAATTTTTTTTTTCATTTTAGTATTGTTAATTAATTTAAAGAAACTGTTTGTAAGACTTGACATGATGACTTATACATTGAAATTAAAATATCTAAAACATGCGAATTTCCTTTCTTCAAAACTTAATTATTAAAAAATATTAATTAACAAATACTCAAATACAAAAAAACAAAAACAAAAAATAGAGAGGCTAAAAGAAAATATCATTATATTGGCATCTCTTAATATTCCCTATAAATGTTTGAGTTGTATTTTTAAGATAATTAAAAAAAAATATTTTTCCATCGAAAAATTAGATTTTGTAACAATTTTTTAAAAAAATATAAATTAAATTTTATAATTTTTATTTGTATGTTTTTAATTATTTTAATAAAGTAATAATTATGTAAAAAAATTTAATTGTTTTAACATAATAATAAATGTATACAAATATTAATTACACTTTTTGACCCTAGGAGGGTGTGGCATAAGTGGTATACTTTGTAAATATTATAAGAAAAAATGGCAATCATCCTTTGAGTTTGAGGGATGCTTAAAAAAAAACATTATTTTTTATTAATACAGGCCCGATGGTAAAGAGCTAAGGCTCGTATAGAAAAGTTCAGGCCTGATTTAAATTTATTATTTTTATTAAATACGTATTCAATTAATTTTTTAATCGATGTGTCATAATTTCTTATAATCTATGAATTGAGTTTTATTAACCAATGTAATAAAAATGAAATTCTTGAAAAAAAAAAAAAAAAGAAAGAAAACCAAAAAAAAAAAATTAAAAAAAAAAATGAGAAACGTACTTGGACTAAAAGAAAAGAGAGGGATTTGTCAAATCTCTTACGCAAGGAGCAGATTTCACCATAAACTTTTGTAATCTATGGATTATTTATTTTGAAAATAAAATCTAGGCATGTAGTTTTATTAGTGCACGTGATAATCAAAACTTCAATTTAATTATTTAATTATTAATAAAATGTGAAATTTTTTGGGTGAATAATAGATTTCGATGGTTTTTTTACTCTTTAAAACTAGGGGTGAGCAAAATCGGTTTCGGTTCCGGTTCCGCATGGAACCGAACCTACCCGGAAAAATTTGGTTCCGCACTAAGTGAAACAGGAACCTACCCAATTAAACAGGGTACCCTATTATTCGGTTCCAATATGGTTCCGGTTCGGTTCTGGTCCGATTTCGAATTACCTTATTTTAAAATATTTTAATGAAAACTACATTCCAATACGAGTCCGTAGGAAAAAACGGGGACCAAATCGAAGTGCGGAAGCTCAAGAACGAAGAAAATGAAGTTTTATACTTTTAATGTTTGTCAGCCTCATTACCCTTTTTGTTTTCATTTACAATTAGGCAAGCTATCAGTACATTGAGTTGCCTAGTTGTGAAACCTTGGATATGCTATGTTTAAAGTTTATCAAAGTAAATTAAAAAATAAATGGACAATCAATGAGAGAAATGATATCGTTTCATTTAATCTCTTTACATCATCTGTCAGCTCATCCATCAGTTTGTAGAGTCCTGCAAGCAACAACATAAAAATGATCAAAATGGATCAAATGGATGATATATTACAACAAAAAATTTATGCCATTGACCTTCAAATTCATTTCTAAGTTCTGCATTTTGAGATTTTTGCAAAGCAAGTTTCAATGACAATTGATGCGTCTGCATACCAACATTCAGAAACAGCAGTAAAAGAAACATCAACTATATTTTCCTCCAGTTCCTTCACTTTTTTGTCATTCTCCTCAACCAAATTCTAGTATTGTGGAATCAAAGAGACCATTAACATGATGAGCAAATGCCAAATAGCAGACAAAAGCAAGCACACGGATGTTCAAATTTTTTGAATGCACCTACCACTCAAATAGTAGTGAAACCGGTTCTATATTCGATTCCAAAAACCGGTTCCATGGTCTGGTTCCGGTTCCGATCATTTTGGAACCGGAACCTACCCGGATAAAATCGGTTCCTTCATTTTTGGAACCTGAACCTACCCGATTACAACCGGTTTCGGTTCCAAACCCGGAAAATCGGTCCGGTTCCAACCGGTTCCGGGTAGACCCGGAACCGTGGCTCGCCCCTATTTAAAACCCTTTAAAATCAAGCCTTCAATAAAATCCTTTAAAATCAACGGAATTTTGAATATCTTTATAATTTAATAGATTTTTTTTAAAATTATAATTGAATACTCATAAATTTTTAAAATATAAAATAATTATATATAATTTAAATGGAATACACCCTCCTTATAATTAATTTTTTAAAGTCGCAATCCAAAATATCAATAAAGGTTAAAAAAATTATTTTTTATTTTTTAATATATATATTTTAAAAATTATTTTTAAAATAAAAAATCCAGATCCGAGCCGGGCCAGACCCCCTAGTTGTGAGGATCGTGATTCGTGACAATAAAAGGGGAAATTTTTCATACTTTCTGATTAATTAAAAGCCCTTTGCATCTTTATAGTTTGGTTAAATAATCCATCACATCTGTGTAGTTTGATAAATACCTCAAATCATTCATCTCTCTTAATTTTATGTATAATTTTATAATTTTACCTCTATTGAATTTAGATAATTCAAATAAATGATAAAAACTTTTTTCAAACAAAAATTATTATGAATTATATTTTTTTAATAAAAAATTTAATTTAATTTGTAAGGGAATAAAACATATACTATTTATCGAAAGTTTTAACTTTTTTTATAAATATAATAGTTAATCTATACTAAATTCTAGTAAATGAAGAAAATATATATTTAATTTGGAAAATTAAATACCTAACATTAATATTCCTGAACAAAATTTTATTTTCCATTAGTATTCTAATTGTATTCCTTATAAAAATATGATTTACATGATTAATAATTATAATTTTATTATAAATAACAATTTAAAATGATTCTTTTCCCCATAATTTATCAAATCTAATTTAATTATTTCTCTATTTTTTTTTTAGATATCCAAATCATAACGGTAAAACTGTCAAATTGAGCCAAAAATTAAGAAGTAAAGATGTGTTGGAATTTTACAAATTAAATGAAATAATATTATTAATCAAATGTATTAAAGGGGTTTTGAGGAATTTGCGAATTTTGTGTGTGTTTTTTCTTTCACTATGGGAATTTTTAGGCACTGTGTTTGGATTTCTTTAAGTTGTAAGTTTTCCCTTAGACATAGGGTTACATTATTTCAGTTGGTTACTTAAAATGGAGAATCGATTTGAATTTTTGAAATGGCTTCATAAATAAGAAAGCAATAAATCCGCCGCCAAACCACCTCATCCGGACTTAAATCATGACCTCAAAGTGAAATCATGAGCCCTACACCACCAAGTCTCATCTCTTGGGGACTCCACTTTATAATAAATGTTGACCAATAATAATGGAGAGAGAAAATTTATTAAGATATGACATATATTTATTGGATAGTCCCAAAATAGTGTGGTTTGGTGGTGTAGGGCTAAGTATCTCACCTTGAGGTTCTGGGTTCGAATCCAAGGAACACGTTTCTTATAAGAACCTGGGATAGCCCGAGGTTATCGGAGAAGAGATTGATGGCTTATTTTATAGGGGTGGGCATCGGATCGGATCGGATTTGCCTATCGAACCCAATCGAATCATGTTTGGTTCGTTTGTCGAATTTCGGATCAGATCGGATAAATTTGATAACTATCGGATCGAATCGGATTTTATCCGATTTGATAACAAATCTGAATTCGATAAGGAATCCGATTTGATAACGGATTCGAAATCCGATAGAGAATCCGATTTGATAATAAATCCGATAGTAGATTCGATTTGATAACAAATCCGATTTGATAACGGATCCGATTCGAAAAATTTATCTGAAAATTTGTAAATTCGTAACAATTTTATCGAATCGGATCGAATAACTTAAAATTCAAATCAATTTTATCAAATCAGATCCGTTATCGAATCGGATTCGTTATCAAATCGAATCCATTATCGGATTCACTATCAAATCGGATTCTCTATCGGATTCGAATCTGTTATCAAATCGGATTTATCCGATTCGTTAAGTATTCGAATCGGATCAAACAAATCCGATCTGATCCGATAGTTATCGGATCGGATCGGATCGAGTTTGATAAGACTATCAAACCTTATCGGATCAAACCCACCCCTACTAATCGGATCGGATCGGATCGGATTCGGATTCGATCCGATCCGAATCCGAATCCGATAATGCCCACCCCTATTATTTTATATATGGTTCGTCTCTTAGCTCTATTTTTTTAAATTGGTCTTTTTGCTACTCATGTAAATTGAGGCGAACTTTTTCAGTAATGATGTGTTTAGTTATATTTTATTGAATCCTTAGCTATTTTCATCAAAATGTTTGTGTGATTTAGGAGTGTTCACGGGTCGGGTCGGATTTTTTTAAATTATGCGAAACTCGATCGGGTCGCCGAACCCGAAATTTTAAATTGCAAACCCGAGCGGTCGGGTTTGGTTTGTAAAAATTATTTTTTTAAATGCATTAATTATTTTGAGACATAAATATTAACTTTTTATGTCTCGAAACTTGTCATACATATAAAATTTCAAGACAATAAAAATAATAAACAACTGAAATAATAGTAAAAATATAAAAAATAATAAAAATATATTGTATCGGGTCGGATCGAGTTTGATTTTCAAACCCGTGACCCAACCCGGGAAAATGAGTCAAGTCAGGTTAACCCAAAAATGCATTATTTTTAATTGAAATCCGAGCGAGTTAAGTTGAGTCACGGACTGACCCGAAAATATGAACACCCCTAGTGTCATTGACGTGCTTTGAGTTCCAAATTTATTAATAAAGTCCCATCAAATGTAGATAACATTAATTTTTCTGTGATAATTGCTAATAATTTATTAAATTTTAATTGAAAAATAACAACTAGCAAAAGAAAACAATAAACGAATAAGTGAACTCAAACAAATTGATACATTTATTACTCGAATCAATTTTTCTAAATCCATTTTCTCTTTAATATTTTCTTACTATTTTAAAACAGCAGAGTGAATCTGACACCAAAGTTGCTAAATGGAGAACTTTAATGTCATCCTATAAGATTTATCCAACATGTTTGAGTAATTTATTTTAAATGACACTGAAGCTTGTGGAGCAGAACTGGCTTTCTCTAATTTCAGGGAGCCTTGGCTTTTACTGGATCTGGAAGTAACTGCATCACAGAAAGCAGAAATCTTAATCAGAAAATGAGTAGAGCCATGCCAAATCTATATTTAACTTTAAATTTACCAACTAAGCAAGTCAAAGTCAATTAGTGTAGTTTATTTTTCAGTCTACAAGGATCAAGATCAAATGAATTTTGTACAGATTCATGATTGATTAAAAAAATACTTGATGCTTCGCATTCATCTTTGTTCAAATCAGACCATTGTCAAATCTAGTGTTGTCTTTTGTTGGATATATTCTCGCCATCGCACTTGATGTTTTATTTTCTTATATTTCATAGTTCACAAGTCAATATAGCCAAATACAGTATTGAAGATATCAACTGAAATTAACAGCGTCGAATTTGATACCTGATAACAAGAGATGAGAGAGGTAACAAATCCAAAGGCTCCTGTTACACGAGGAGTGACTTTCTTGGGGGCCAATTGAAGCAGCCCAACTGCCACCACAATGTCCATGGCTGATTTGATCAGTGCTAGAGACCTCTCGTTTGATTTTTTAAGTTTAGTGCGGTATTGCTCGTTCTGCATTAACAAATGCGGATTAAAAAAAAGGGATGGCGGGAGACAGCATTTAGTTTGATATCATGTACGAGCAAAAATGTCATAGTTAACATATTGTGAAAAACATTATATTGGCGTACTTTATACTTATCACTGTCTTCAACCTCCTTCTCTAACTTTTTCATTGACGCAGAAAGCCTCCCAAGCTCTCCAAGCTAGCATATGAAGAGGTAAAGTGGATTAGACAAAACTAACAAACGGGAAATCATTCCTATAAATAGCAACATACCTCAACCAATGTGCTACAAACTGAGGAACCCATCCAACAAAAAAGAGATATTCGGCCGATCAATTCAACACGTTCTTTGTTCTGTTGCAAAAATACTTTAGTTGATCTTAAAAACATTTCTGACAAACCAATAAAGAACATATGGAGTTGCCTTTACCTTATAGATGCCTGATCTGCCCAGCCAAACAATTTGATCAAGAAACAAGAAAGTTGACAGCAATGCATTTTTTGACTGATACAAGCATGGAATTAAGGAGTCATAAATCATAGAAGAAAAAAAAGTTGGTTGTACGAAAGCAATTGGGCAGACCATTTATACCTTTCCGAGCAAAACAAGTGGAAGGGGAGTTCCTTGTGGAACTGGGCTGATAAGACCGTGCAAATCATTAACAAACTGCAAATTGGAGGAGTTGAAAGCAAATCAAGTCAATATGAGATACATAAAAATGTAACTTCAATATCAGATTCCTACAGAAGAGGTACAAGTTCAACTGTTCCAATTCAAAATCAGAGAGAAAATAAGAAAATGCTATAAAAATGCTTCTTTCTTAAGAGTTTTCTTTCGTTTCCGATCCTTTCTAAAATTGAACAAAGTATACAGCACCTCTACTAACATCTGTAAGAGGGATATGGTGTGTAAAAAAAAACAAAAACAAAAACAAAATCAAGCAGTAACTTATGCTATTGTTACTTCATAAAAGGGTACGTATATAGCCTAACCTTGAAAAGACGGAAAACTTTCCGAGCTAAGCTGGTAGACTTGTCAACATTTTGGGCCGTACCAGGCTGTCCGTCACTCAAGAATTTTGAACCATATTGTATAGCTCTGCATATCTTGTCCCTGGCTTCAGCCTTATTCAAATACAAAACTACAAGAGCAAGTTCTGCTCTAGTTGCATCCAGTGTACTCATTTTTTAACCTGTAAATCAAGGTATTTGCAGAGAGACAAATGTTAACAACATAAAATGCATAACTGAACTCTGATTAACAACATAAAATCAGAGAAACAAATGTTCAAAACATCATGAAACAAGTATAAAACAAGATCGAAATAAGTCGATCAAACCAACAGAAAATAATCCAAGTCAAGCAAGAACTAAACTCTGAAAAACAATATTTATCCAAGGGAAGGTGCCATATGAAATAACCATTCTCAACAAATAAGAAAACTACTGGGTAAAAAATGTTCAATACTTCAATTAGAAGATAAAAAGTACACAAACAAAACTCGCAAAATATATTTTGAACAGCTCGTTAACAAGAACATATAGTCAAGATAAATTTAAGACGTATTAGTAATCAAAATTTGCACTAAATCTCATTACACCTTCAAATTTCTATTCAATCATCACCATGATCCATTACCATTAGCCACCCGATTAGCTAAATGAGCCCATCCCCAGCAGAGATCGTAAACATCCATAACAAATTCTTCATCAGAAACCAATTAGCCAAAAATAGAAATAGAAATAAAGGGCGAACAGTGAACTAACATGTACTTTGCAATGAACCAAACTCTAAAAAGCCCTCTCAGCAATCCTCAAACCAACAGCAATAGAAACAGAAAACACACAAAAAAAAAAAAAAAAAAAAAAAAAACTTGGTTCCAAATTTTTTTGCCTTAATCCTAAAAATCTTATTGGCTTTACTTCAACAGCTAATAAGATGAGTAATAATTCACCAAATCACAAAATCTCAACAACCCTATTCAAAAAATCAAATCAATTCATCGTAAAGGAATCAAATCATGATACCCAATTAAAAGTAAAAATCCATAACTCAATAATCAAAGCAAACAAACTGTTGCAGTCCACTTTCACATAAACTTAAACAATAATCTATTTTTAGATATCTAACTAAAGTATCCAAAAAGAAAAGATGAAAAGGGATTCTATTTCGGAAATATGGTACCGAAAAAAAGTGCCCAACGATTTGCCTCTTATGCTGTTTGATTAAGAAAAATAGCAGAGAGACTTTTCTTTAGCTATCGTTCGTAAATGATAGACTTTGATAGGGCTTGTTTGGTCCTCTCATTTTTCCATTGCAATCGAACAAAAAGCATTGCTTGATTTATAAGCGTTTCAAAGAATTAATATATTTAATATTTGTTGTTTAAAATTGACTATAATTACTAGTCTATTACTCTACTGTACATTAAAATTGACTAGCATTACTAATCTTTTAGAGAAATTATTAATTTTGGGCAACTAAACACTCAATTTTTTTTTATTTTTTTTTGAAATAGTTGGAAATACCGCCGCTAAACCATCCATTCCGAGGTTTAAGTGGAGCAAGTCAAACCCCCGACTGTCTCAGACTCATTATAAAAAACACATTTATTGGATTCGAATTCAGGACCTCAAGATGAGATCCTGAGCCCTAAATTATTAATAATAATAATTTTTCATTTTCCATGAAATTGATAACAACTTGCTATAGTTTTTGTGGGAAAAAAAAATTTAAGAGCATCTCTAAGGGATTAAAAAATTGAGAGAATGTTATGAAACTGATAGTAACTGCATTTAGTATAAGGTTAAGATATATCAGGACCCAAATCATATTTCAACTCGTAATCAATCCATAGATACCAATAGAAAATTAATAGGCACTCAAAATATGTACATGCTCGAGTATCATTGACCAACTCTGATTCATTTAATGGCTTTGAGATTGGAAACTAAAATGTCATTTGCCGGCATCCGTTTATTGAACCCATTTTTAAAGGACTAAAAAAAATCATGTCATATTTTAAATTTAGGGAGCGAGATAAGATTTTAATCTCCAATAATAAATCTCAGAAACAAGATTTTCTTAACAATTGCTTTTGCATTAGCCCAAAAAGTTGTAGTAAGCTTATTATTTTTCAATCATTAAAAAAAAATTGGAAAAAAAAAAAAGCCAACTAAGCAATGTACTCATATAAGCTTCAAACTCAAACTGTTGATGATGCAATTGAGAATCATCTCCAGTAAGTTTGATTTTTCTTTATCTCATTCATTTGGTTGCTGATGGATATGCTTTGAAGTAAAAACACAACAAATTAATGGGGTTAGGTCTTAGTGCTGTATTTTTGTATCACAAATTATATCTTCTGGTGTTGTTTTTTCAATCTTTTTTTATAATAAACAAATAAAACAAAAGCTTTTTCCAGTTTGTGCACTTCTTGTAAGAATCTGGGACAGCCGATGGTTTTACCTGCGCCGCGGCCCAGAATGAGTGGTTTGGTGGCGGAGTTTCCATCGTTTCCAAAAAAAAAAAAAAAAAAAATGTACATTAAAGACTTGACTAGAAGTGCATAGGCATCATCATAAGAGCTAGAAGCTAGGACATGCATGAAGCAACTTTTTTTTTCAGACAAGTCCATTATGACTTCCTGTTTACTAAGCAAGTTCTAAGTTAAAAGTGTTCAAAAGATAAATCATAATCCCTCATCTGGAGTAAACGATTAGATGAGATAATTACAATTTTTTTCCTTACTAAATAAGGATATCAAGAGAAATCGCCACCGTAGTAATTGTAATATCAATTTGATGGCCGATAAGCAATCTTTTTTTGTCGAGGAGAAATCCAGTCTGTCAGGTCCATCATAGTGGTATCCACCTAATGGGCGCATGGTGGCCCACAATTCACGAAACCCACTTAGATCACCTAACGGGTCTATCAGGTCCATCATAGTGATACCCACCTAATGGGTCGGTAAATCCCTAAGGAAACTAGCGTGGCGGCCCACAATCCACGAAACCCACTTAGATCACCGGTTTGATTCCCATGGAGAATCAAATTTGAGATCGTACATTCCCTACTTTATCCTTATCACTCGTCCTTACCACCGAGATAACCCGAGGTGGGTTGATAAGCAACCTCTCTAGCAATAAAGCTACAGAACAGGTTAATCATAGGAAACAACAGAAAAGGAATAGAGTAACCATGGATAAACTTCATTATACCAGATCATGATTGCTACATGTTTATTTACAAAGTAAGCTGTTTAAATGTCACTAGCAGAAAAGATAAATAAAAAGCAACCTTGTACATTTATATGACATTGGTTGCAGGGCTTAGCATGGTTGAAACATTATGCATATTCATACGGATAATGAAGATAGAAAATGCTTTGTTACGCAAAAGGCGATTATCCTGTCATTCGCTAATTTCTGATGAACAAACTTCTCAACCTCCCTCTTTCCAATCGCTCGAGTAGTTTCTTTGCACCTGGGATGTCCATCTCTATAAGCTTTTTGAGATACCCTATTGCTCCATATGAAATCATCAGCTTCTTACATTTCTTACTTGAAGCAAGAGATGCCAGGCAGGTAACTGCATATTTCTTTGCAGTGTTTTGTGGACTTGGGTCGAGTAATTGGACCAAATTTGGCACACTTTGATCGACCCTTTTGACTTCTCTGCAATTCTGGGAAACGGTCACCAAGCTTGAAATTGCCTGGGCTGCAACTTCTCTTACACTGTTTGACTTGGCTTCGAGCAACTTGATAAGCAGAGGTATACACCCAGCTTCGCCCACCAATTTCATCATCTCTGCTGAGGTGCAAACCCTACTAATAGCCGATGCAGCAGCTTGTTGTGCTCCCGATGATCCAGATTTAAGCACGTTAACTAAACGAGGGAGGAGATTAAGAGAAATCAAAAGCTCCTCAGAAACTGAACCAACCAAATTCCTCAATGCTGCAACTGCAGACTCTTG
The DNA here is from genome assembly GCA_019454045.1 of Zanthoxylum bungeanum. NCBI lineage: Eukaryota > Viridiplantae > Streptophyta > Magnoliopsida > Sapindales > Rutaceae > Zanthoxylum > Zanthoxylum bungeanum. The sequence continues at coordinate 789,535 of SKCR01049487.1, read as the reverse complement.
GGGCAAAGGACCATCAAGGTATGCCAATAAGCTACGTATTCCACCTTCTGAAACAACAGACCTTCTTAGATTCTCATTGCTGGCAGTGAGATTCTGCAAGCACTCTGCCGCATATTCTTTAGATCCCAACAAAATTCCACAATTGAGGAGTTTGATCATGACCTTGACAATCCCTTCTTCAGCAAGCATTTGACGAACCTCAGGAACCGCTGATATATTCTTCAAAGTACTTGCAGCTGCTGCTTGCGAAACAGAGTCACCTGTTTGACATATCTCAAGAAGAGGTCGAACACCACCATGCCCTGCAATTGCTCGAGCTGTTTCTGCTGACACTGACAACCTCTGGAGCGAAATTGTAGCCTTCTCTTTACCAACAGAGCTGCCTGATTCAACAAGCCTAATGAGAGGTGGCAAAACACCTTCTGAAACAAGCCAATTCTCACAACTACCTGATACAGCGAGTGAGCATATCACAGCAATGGTCTTTTCCCGAATAAGAGGAGAAGTTGCAGTCAACAATTGGACTAAAGCAGCAATATTGCTCCGCCCCATAACCGCCAAAACATTCTTTTCATTCTCTTTCATGACCTCGACAAGGTTGTCAAGAGCTTTGTGCTTTGCCTCCAAGTGCCCGATCTGAAGACGTGCTAGCAATTCCCTTATATTGCCATGTGTTGCAGCTTTAGCATCTGTTGAAGGACCAGCCACAGACAAATGCAAAGTAGCCTCACCAAGCACCCCTGTCTTGATTAAAAGTCCACAATCTCGCAAATTCAAATCCAATTTGCCTGATAATGAGTCAAGATAACTCTGCATCCGAAGCTTCCCTTCATACTTCTCCTTCACACATAACTCTGCCAAATCAATTGCTTCCTTCAAGGTCTTTGACACTGCCTGCAATTGCTCCTTACATAATGCATTTTTAGAAAAGCAAGGATGGGTTGATAAGTCAGATAAATGAGACGGGATCTGCTCCAATTTCGAAATGATCATCTTCCACCTACCAGGAAACCCCTTAACCTGTCTTGCCTTATCAAGAGCCACAGGAACAAGCCCTTGTGCATGAAACAACCACTCATCAGCCGATTCAATATCAGTCAACGCCCCATTGCCGCCATCTTCTACCATGATTACAAATCTGGATTTGATCAAACAAATCAGCAGTGAGTTGTTTTAACTGAATTCTAGAGACAACCAAACCTTAATACAATGACCCAGATGAGTAAAGAAAATGATATTTGGGATAGAAAATTTGAAGGCAGTGGAGCAGTTGCAATCATAAAGCATGTAATATTATAAACTAGGATTGCAGACAAAAATTAAAAACAAATAGACCAACATCAAGCCTCTCAAGAATCTTGTATGATCACACGATGCTTGTTTGCTGAAAACAAGACCCGACCAACGTAATCAAAGTACCTAAAGATGCCCCCACTGAGTTATTTCTATCGTTTAGCCAAGTGTTATCATTAAATGCTAACCATAATTCAATTTTCTAATACACGTACTCATGGAGCCACAAAAATTTAAAAACTTTTGTTAATGACAATGAAAGAAGTTACATTTAACAGCCTTAATAGTGTCGTCACCGGTGAGTAATGTTGAGGAAAATCTAACGCTGAGATGAATAAATGAACTCAAAATATAAGTTAAACCTCTACTCTCGAACTAGTTATGCCCGTGAATTTCGACATGATATCACAGTCACACTCATGCACGAATGAGCCACACGGACCAAACAAAAAACCAACCTATAATGTGACACTTGAGGGGAGTGTTGAAGAAAATTTTACATATGAAGCAGTGAGGACTACAGTGATTGTGATGGGCATATTTGTAAGAGAAAATGAAACCGACAACTTTACTTTTAAACAAAGAAGATTTGATTTTGATTTTGATCTACATCCAACGGTCGAAATTCCGAGGAGAGAGTATAAAAGTAGGAATCTTGGGCGTATTGCCATTTATACCCCTTACCTGGTTCAAGTGAGAAAGAGACTTCACTTTGAAGAGAAGACACAAGTCTCTATCTACAATTGTAGATATGTAGAGTGTTTTTAAATTCTCCTAAATGGACCCAACTCCACTGAAAAATCAAAACATTACAAAATAAATTGGAGAATTTTTCAAAATTGGCGTAATTACATATACAGACAAGAATATGGCTCTGAGTAAGCATAAAGAAACACATTAAGAATATGAAAGTACATAAATTTGGTCAATTTTTAAGAACCCTGATGAAGAAAACAAAGAGAATCCATTTGAAGAAGAAAATGGGAAAATGAACAAAATTATTTTTCATGTTTTTGTTGTTGGTGTTGTTGTCGTCTCAGAGCAAGAATCAAAGAAAGCAAGCAAAAACAAATTCAAGAACTGACCTTTAAGACTCAGAAACTGAAATCTTGTTCTTTTTCTCAAGAAAGCAACCCGATATAGCTTGATCTTCAAACTTCGGTCGGCCTCTCTTTAAGTTGCAATACAGAAATGCTTCCAAGAATTGGCAACCGAGAATCTCTTTACCTGGTCAGTAATGCTTCCAAATTCAGCAATCAACAGCAGCTAGATCATTACCAAGAAATAACAGTTGCTTTTGTTTCTTAGCAGAGAAACAGACACTACACTGTTGAAATCACAGAGGAAAGCTAGAGAAAATGAAAGAAACCTTCAAGTTTGAAAGAAATAACAAAACCCATTAAAGAATTTGAGATTTATAACAGAACAACAAACACTGAGAAAAATAATATGACAATCAGAGTCGCATTCAAAAATCAAATATTACTTCAAGCCTCTCTTTCTTCTTTTCTGCTCATATAGAGAAGTTATGTCAGGTCTGTCTGTCTCAGAGATTCTCTCAGTAAAAAATAAACGCATGAATTATTTTATATATTTTTAAAATATAGGTAAGTAGTAATTTGAGAGAGAGAGAGAGAGAGAGAGAGCTGACCAAGTGTATCTGTCCAATTTTGTTCTATTGGATAATAGTCATTTGATAAAATAATGAATAATTCTTTTATATTACTGTTTTAAGGATAAAGTCATGCAATCAATTAATAATTATTTTTTATTATTTATCATACATGTTAAAATTATTTTAAATGATTAAAAACTAATTTTTCTATTTAAAACAATAAAGCTCAAACTGAGTTTGACTTTTTTATAACAAAATCCGACACCAACCCGAATTTTAAAAAATTACCTTTAGGTCAGATTTATCGGGTCGGATCATGGTCGGGTTTTTCTATTAGGCGTGAAATCAATAATTTTAATTTAAAAATTGAAAAAATTATCATAGACAGTGACACCGTATGATAGAGTTGTGCTTGCACACCGGCTCAATAAATGAAAACGGCAGCCCAACACCAATTTTTCTAATGTTTCGCAAAGATGCATAACTGTCGAGCATCATTACAGATCGAACGGCTCTGATTTTTGCTTGGACAGGCTATTCGATCGTTGAGATTGGTTCGAATATTTACGTCACTGAGGGAGATGACGTGGCGGAAATGCCACGAGTGATGTGGGGTCGGGTAATATTACTTCAAAATCGTTCATGGTTATTGGTTAGTTTAGACGGCACGTGTGTGAAAGAAAAGTTCTAGAAAGCTGTGTGGCTGCAGAAGAATTTACAAACATGGACTAAAACTGGATACAGAATTTCGAAACTACCACTCAAAAAGTGGTTGTAGGGATGATAATTTTTGTCGTATCCTATTTGTATTGGATTTGGGACAAAAAAAAAAAATATTAAGTTTGGGTATCGGATAGAATCTCTCTCCCGAATTTGATCTATGATTTCTCCGGTTCCTTAACAAGCACCGCTCGGCTAAACTCAATAAACCAACTAAGATGAGGCAGCCGTGACCGTCAATGACGGTACCACCAAGTCGTTTAGATGTGTCTAATATAAGAATATGTATAGAAATAGAGGGAGTAGTCTCAAATCTAAAAAACAGGTGGAAAATGAAGAGTTTATAAATGTTCTCTAAATATTTATATCAAATTGGAAAGCAAGGCTTGTGCTTGGATGTGTGGTTCAAATATGGGTTGGGCTCATGGGGATTCATGAAATGTCTTGCTAATTTTAAAACGTTTTTTCCTTTTTTGAATTTTGGATTTGAATCAGAAGGGTGTGTCTGATCAACACAACCCTTCAGAAAAATTAGAAAAATGGTTGCACCATTTCACCTAAAAACAGTTTCCATATTTGCTTATATATAAAAAGCATTTTTGCAGAGTGGAAGAGATAACATTTTTTCTTGAAAAACTATTGTGATCATTGAAAACGAAATAAGACTCGGTAAATTCGTCAGGAATCGAACTTTCAATGCAGAATCTTCGATTTTCAGATTGTTGAATCCTGATGGCAGACGTCCACTGAGCTACAAGCACACGAGTAGGGGCGAATTTCTACTATAGGACATAGCATTATATGCTAGCCTCAATCTTTACAAGTCAGTGTTTTGTTATTAATTTTAGTTACTTACATTGCAAGTTTCTGTGTTGATTGCAAATTTCTGTGTTGATTTGTAAGTTTCTGTGTTGTTTATAAAATTTTTGTTTCAATAAAACTATTGCATTCGTTGATTGTTCTTAACACCTAAGACCACGTCAGCAGTGAGAGGTGACCTCCAAGAGCCGTACGGGATGTTGCTTTGAAGCCATTGTTTTGAAGCTTTGTTGCTACATGCTTCTGCTTCTTAGGATCTATGATTTCTTTTGAAGCTTTTTCTCTCGTGCGGTGATTTTGTAATTGTTTTCAAGCCATTGTTTTGAAACTTTGTTGCTGCTGCCTCTTAGGATCTGTGATTTTGTATGAAGTTTTGTTGTCTGGAATTGTGATTTTGTCTTATGTGGCTATGGCTGAGAGAACCATTTGACTAATGACTATCGAATACAGAGAGTAGCAAAAATTAAGGTTATCAAATTTACTAAATTCGGATCGTATTTAGATTCAGATCCGTTATCAAATCAAATTTATCCAATCTGTTAAGATTTCAAATCGAATCGAATGAAATTCGATACGATAGTTATCGGATTGGATTTGATAAGGACACAAATTTTGATCAAACCAAACAAGTCAACTCTTATTGAAAAGAATTGAATTCAGATTCGGTCTGATCCGATCTGATCTGAATCTAATAGTGTCCACCTCTAAAAAATACGTAATGTTTTAAAAACGAGATGGGACATGACAACAGAATGGGATGTGATTTAGCGTGATAAGACGAGATTTAACGGATACGGGACAAGATTAAAACATTTTTGTCCCTGTTTTATAGGCCGGTGAGGTCAGGATGATTTTTTTATCCCGATTTCATAAATGGGGTGGGAAAATCCCGATATCATCTCGTCCTATTGCCATCACTAGTGGGTTGTTTGAATGTGACTAAGCAGTGTTTTCATAACCGAATCGGTGATCAAACCGGTGATATAAAAGGTTCGATAGGTCATTGGTTCGACTAATTGAACCATGCCTAAAAATCGGCAAAACTGACTTACATAATAAATAATTTTATTTAATTAAAAAAATTATAAAAAATGAAAAAAACTAAAAAAAATTATACCGGTCCGATCCGGTTTACTGATTTTGACCGATTTTTTCCGGACTATTTTTTTACCTTTGGCTTGGATTAGATTCATGGCAGGTTCCCGATTTGACCGGTTGAACCAACCGGTCCATTTTTAATAACAATGTGACTAAGACTCTTAGTAATTTGGCCCGGCCTGGGGTGAAAAAAGTTCGGGCCGGGCTTCAAAATGAGAGCCCGACTCGGGCCCGGCCCAGGCTTAAAATAAATAATTAAATATTTTTATTTATATAATATATATATTTATATAATAAATTTTTTATATTTATACTTTTTTATAATAAAAAATTGGGCCCGGGCCTAAATTTTTTTTGCCAGGCCATCCCTATTAATGTGGCTGTTTAGAAAATAAATTTTAATTTTTTAAAAATTAACTATTTTTTAATATGAGTGTCCACTTGACACTTATAAATATTGTATCTTGTATTATCTTTTTAGATGTGAGACTACTCTATCTATTTCTATACAAACTTCTTACAATATCCCACATTTGTATAGCAAATAGAGGCAATATTGTACATAACATGATCTGGAGAAAACTTAAAATTGATATTATGAAATATGTCTTTTGACTTAAACATTCCTTAGTAGTACTTATTAGATTTACCGATGAGTCATTGTTTATAGGAGACATTGAACTGTACATCATATATTGTAAATCAAGACAACAAATATCACACATCGAATTTTGACACATTTTGATTCATACAGTTGTGTTCATTTCAATCCTGAAAAATCTTGGATTCATAAGATTTTAGAGAAATTGGTCATTTCATTCTCATAAATACGACCCCACATTACTCATAGGTGACACAATGATTATAAGTATCTTATAATACTAATATATTCTTCTGTTAGTGTCATTAAGCATGATTAATCATTCATCCTTATCGTCACAGGTAGCATAACTTTTCTTATCATAAGAGTGAGTAACTTGTTATGCTCTATTACTTGAATTTTACCCAACTAGGTTTCCACATTGAACCTAGACTTGGTTTACCAATTTGCTAGGTTGGGTTTCCGCTAAGTTACTTCTCATTGTGCTGGCTTTAAGCTCATTCCCATTGATAAATATAACATTTTCTCCTTTATTATACCATTTGTTAATTGATCTGCAATATTCTCTTTTGATTTTACAAAATCAATGGAAATAATGACAGTCGAGAGCATGTGTTTTATAATGTTATATCGACCTCTTATGTGCCTTAACTTCCTATTATACATATGGCTCATTGCTATCCCAATAGCAGTCATACAGTCACAATGCACACATATGATCATAACAAGTTGAGGCCATATTGGAATATTTTCCAAGAAATTCTTTAGCCATTCTGTTTCTTCAACAGTTTTAGCCAAGACTATAAATTATGATTCCATTATTGAGCATGCTATAAACGTTTATTTTTTTGATTTACAAGATACCGTAGCCCCTCCAAGTGTAAAAACATAGCTACTGGTTGCTTTTTTCGTTTCATTTGAAATCCAATTGGAATCACTATATCCTTCCAAAATTGATGGATATTTTGTATAATGCAATCCATAATTCATTGTGTATTTTAAGTATCTTAATACTCTAACCAAAAAATCTCAATGATCATTTGAAGGATTACTAGTATACTTTTCTGACTTATTCACTGAGTAGACAATGTCTGGTCTAGTATAATTTATGATGTACTGTAGTGTTCCAATCATACTAGAGTATTCTAATTGTGACACACTATCACCAACATTTTTCTTTAACGTACTCTTAGGATCAAAAAGAGTTTTAGACGGATTGCTTTCAAAATGTCCAAATTTATGAAGAATTGTTTCCACATAGGGAGATTGACTAAGTATATAACCATCACTATTTCTTTGAATTCGAATTCCTAAAATAACATCAGTTTTTCCCATGCATTTCATATCAAATGTCGAATTCAATATTTTCTTTGTGGAGTTTATGACATTTAAATTTGGTCTAATGATGAACATATAATCAACATGCAAACATACAATGACATATGAATCATTATTTATTTTCTTGATATAATCGCATTTATCATATTCATTGATCTGAAATCTAGGTGATAACATTAGATGATCAAATTTCTCATGTCATTGTTTGGGTTCTTGTTTAAGTCTATAAAGTGACTTTACAAGTTTACATACTTTTTTCTCTTGTCATTTTACTATTAACTTTTCAGGTTGTTCCATATAAATTTCTTCATCTAACTCAACATTTAAGAATATAATTTTTACATCTATTTGATGTTTTTCCAAATTATAAATTGCCACAATCGTAATTAACATCCTTATAGATGTTATTATGGTTACATGTGAGTATATGTCAAAGAAATCAAGTCCTTATTTTTTACGGTATCCTTTACCTACTAGTCGAGCTTTGTATTTATCAATTGTACTGATAAGTGCGGTTTATACCCACTTATTCCTGCATTCTTAGCTTACTATTTTATTAGATTTCATGTTATTTAATGCATTTTATAGTTTATTTTATGTTTTATTGGTAGGATGTATTGGAACATGGATCTTGGAACAATTGGACTTGTTTTGAGAGCTTATGGATGCATCGGAAGCACGCGAGAAAAGCGGAAACAAGCTGAAAATACTCATCCTATGAAAATGAGTGGCATCACTTCTGGTGTCATACAATTATACCGAGGATTTGACACCGCGACGCCAACTTTTGGCGTCGCAACGCTGCGACGAAAATTCAAACTCTTCAGAATAAGCAGTAGCATATGCACAGCAGAAATCCAGGATAACATGAGGCAATTGCCTCTGTATTGACCGCTAGAATGAAGGAAGACACATCAGTCCGAGACCATGTGTTAAGGATGATGGCTCATCTTAATATGGCTGAAACCCATGGTGCACATATCAATGTGCAAAGCCAGGTGACAATGATCATAGAAACCCTTCCGAAGAGTTTCCTGCAGTTTAAAAGCAATTTTTCTATGGACAAGTTGACTTTCACATTGACTGAACTGCTCAATGAGCTCACCAATTACGAGTCCGTTATGAACGGTCCTCGTAGGCCCAATGCCGAGGCAAATGTTACCGAATCTTCTAAATCTGCAAAGAAGAAGAAGAAATGCAATTGGAAGGCAAAGAAAAAACCAATGAAAAAGAAGAACAACAAAAGCTCCAAAGGAACCAATGCCAAAGGAAAATGTTTCCATTATGAACAACAAGGGCATTGGAAAAGGAATTGTCAAAAATATCTTGCAGAGCTTAAAGAGAAGAAAAATACAAGTAAATACGATTTACTTGTCATTGAGTCTCTTTTTGTGGAGGATGATAAATCCATATGGATTGTTGATTCTGGTGCCACTAATCATGTTTGTTGTTCTTTGCAACTATTTGACTCATGGAGGGACCTTGCTGAAGGTAGCTTTACCATGAGAGTTGGGATAGGGGATGTTGTTTCAGCAAAAGCAGTGGGAGATTCCAAGTTAAACTTTAATAATAGTTATTTATGTTTAAATTGTGTGCTATATATTCATGGTTTTCGCATGAATCTTATTTCTGTAACAAAACTTATGTAATGTAGTTTTTCTATTTCATTTAATAATAAGTCAGTTATTATTAATGGAAATGGATTAAAGATATGCACGGGAAACTCCGAAAATAATCTATATGTATTAAGGCTGTTAATGCATGAATCACTGCTTAATACTGAAATGTTTAAGATTGAAAGATCTAAAACTAAATGGAAAAAGATTTCTCATGATGATACATATTTATGGCACCTTAGACTTGGTCACATTAACTTTGACCGGATAGATAGACTAATTAAGAACGAAGTTTTAAATCAGTTAAAACTCGGTACTTTACCTGTCTGCGAATCTTGTCTAGAAGGCAAAATGACCAAGAGACCTTTTACTGGAAAATGGATAAGAGCCAAAGAAACACTTAAGCTAATACATTCGGACGTTTGCGGACCGATGAATGTAAAAGCCCGAGGTGGTTTTGAATACTTCGTCACTTTCATTGACGATTATTCCATATATGGGTATGTTTACCTAATGCAGCACAAGTCAGATACATTTGAAAGGTTTAAAGAGTATCGTGCTGAGGTTGAGAACCAGTTAGGTAGAGGCATCAAAATTCTACGATCAGATCGTGGAGGAGAATACCTTGTTAGAGATTTCGAGGAATTCTTAGTTGAGCATGAAATTATTTCACAGCTCACAGCACCTGGAACACCACAACAAAATGGTGTTGCAGAAAGGAGAAATCGCACCCTACTAGACATGATGAGATCAATGTTTAGTTATAGAACTTTACCTAGTTCATTCTGAGGGTATGCATTGCAAACTGCAATGTATATCCTAAATGTAGTTCCTTCTAAGTCTGTTTCTAAGACTCCCTTAGATTTATGGAATGGTCGTAAAGCTAGTTTGTGACATTTCCGCACATGGGGTGTCTGGCACATGTGCTAAAGAACAAGACTACTAAGTTGGAACCACGTTCACAGGTGTGCCTATTTGTAGGCTATCCTAAGGAAACTAGGGGTGGATTCTTTTATAGTCCAGAAGATAATAAAGTATTTGTGTCGACAAATGCTACATTCCTTTAGGAGGACTATATGAGATAGTTCAAACCTCGAAGTAAAGTGTTACTTGAGGAGTTACTTGCTGGTACGACCAGTACACCATTGTCAAATGTTGACAAAGATATTACACCTTCTACATCTGAAAGTCAGATGCAAGTTTATCAGGATACCATACCACTTAGACGTAGTGGGGGGGTTGTAAGACAACCTGAACGCTATCTAGGAAATGGTGAGGTGCAAGTTGTTGCATCTTGTGATGGTATATATGATCCATTGACCTATCATAGTGCAATAGATGATACTGATAAAGAAGAATGACTCAAAGCCATGAACTATGAGATGGAGTCCATGTACTCTAACTCAGTCAGGGAACTTGTGGACCAACATAATGGAATAAACCCAATAGGTTGCAAGTGGATCTACAAGAGAAAAAGAGGAATAGATTGGAAAGTACAGACTTTCAAGGCTAGGCTAGTGGCAAATGGTTATACCCAAAAAGAGGGAGCTGACTATGAAGAAACTTTCTCGCCAGTAGCCATGCTTAAATCCATCAGGATTCTTCTTTCCATTGCCGCATATTATGACTATGAGATTTGGAAAATGGACATCAAGACTGCATTCTTAAATGGCAATCTTGATGAGAGTATCTATATGGTACAACCAGAGGGGTTCATTACCCAAGGTCAAGAGCAAAAATTTTGCAAGTTGCAAAGGTCAATTTATGGACTTAAACAAGCATATAGATCTTGGAACATAAGGTTTGATACTACAATCAAGTCTTATAACTTTGAGCAGAACATCGATGAGTCTTGTGTCTACAAGCACATCATTGATGGGAAGATGGTTTTCCTTGTGTTATACGTCGATGATATTTTACTCATTGGGAAAGATGTATAGATATTATCAGACGTGAAAATCTGGCTAGCTAACCAATTCCAAATGAAAGATTTGGGAGAGGCAAGTTATGTGCTTGGGATCCAGATCATTCGGGATCACAAGAAATGACTGTTAGCAATGTCTCAAGCAACCTATATCGACATGATTCTTGTGCGATTTGGTATGTAGAATTCCAAGAAAGGTAATTTACATTTCAGGCATGGAATTCATTTGTCTAAGGAACAATCTCCTAAGACACCTCAAGGAGTTGAGGAGATGAGACATATATCATATACTTCAGCAGTTGGAAGTCTTATGTATGTTATGTTATGCATGAGATCAGACATCTATTTTACAGTGGGAGTAGTCAGTAGGTTTCAATCCAACCCGGGATTAGATCATTGGGTAGCGGTGAAACATATTCACAAGTATCTTCGGAGAACGAGAAATTATATGCTTGTATATATAAGTCAGGATATGATTCTGATCGGATATACTGACTCTGATTTTTAGACGAATGTCGAATATATGAAATCAACATCTGTATCAGTGTTCACCCTAGGTGGTGGAGCTATAGTATGGATGAGCATAAAGCAATCTTGTATTGCTTACTCCACCATGGAGGCTGAATAGGTAGTAGCTTGTGAAGCGGCTAAAGAAGCAGTCTGGCTCCGTAAGTTCTTGGCAGATCTGGAAGTTGTTCCAAATATGGATAAACCACTAACACTTTATTACGATAATAGTGGTGCAGTGGAGAACTCAAAAGAACCAAGAAGCCACAAGAGGGGTAAGCATATTGAGAGGAAATATCACCTCATCATGGAGATAGTGCAGAGAGAATATGTCACTGTCACGCAGATTCCATCCGCAGACAACCTGGTTGATCCGTTTACAAAGACCTTATCAGCTAAAGTGTTTGAAGGTCACCTAAAGGGTATAGGATTACATGATATGTCTCATTTGCTCTAGTCCAAGTGGGAGATTGTTGGGATTTATGTCTTAAAGCTTCATGTATTGTAAATGGAATTGATTATTGTAATAATAATAAATGCATTATTCATTTTATCAAAGTTATTTGATTTATATCGCATATTGTCCAATTGTCTTGTTTACATTGATTACTATTGTACCTTCAGACTTAGTGTATGTTTGATGCACAAGAGGATTTAAGTCTGAAGTTAGTAATCCAAATAGTCCATAAAGAGCAAACAAAGATGGTACTTTATTTGTGGTTTATCTATAGCTGCGGTCCATTCTATACTTGTATGACGACCTTGATCCGGGATCGTTCATGTAGTGACATGGGAATGAAGGCACATTGTATGATGAGATCGTATAGGACTGGACTCAGATAAATACGAATTTCTTTTAATATCCGTTAACCGATGAAATTTATTTTATCTAATAAATGGTCATACATGGATTCGATCTTAATTCTGAGTGTACTACGAACTCCTGCATGACAGGCTATGTCCTTGATTTACTATGGTGAGGCTGGTGTTGCATTCCCAGCCAATAACTACGTATTTTGGGGATATGATTTGGTATGTAGCTGGGAACGTTTTACATAGATATGGAATTCACTCATTCTTACGATAAGCAGATGAGACATATATCATATGCTTCAGCAGTTGGAAGTCTTATGTATGTTATGTTATGCATGAGACCGGACATCTATTTTGCAGTGGGAGTAGTCAGTAGGTTTCAATCCAACCCAGGATTAGATCATTGGGTAGCGGTGAAACATATTCTCAAGTATCTTTGGAGAACGAGAAATTATATGCTTGTATATATAAGTCAGGATATGATTCTGATTGGATATACTGACTCTGATTTTCAGACGAATGTCGAATCTAGGAAATCAACATCTGGATCAGTGTTCACCCTAGGTGGTGGAGCTATAGTATGGATGAGCATAAAGCAATCTTGTATTGCTTACTCCACCATGAAGGCTGAATAGGTAGTAGCTTGTGAAGTGGCTAAAGAAGCAGTCTGGCTCCGTAAGTTCTTGGCAGATCTGGAAGTTGTTCCAAATATGGATAAACCACTCACACTTTATTACGATAATAGTGGTGCAGTGGAGAACTCAAAAGAACCAAGAAGCCACAAGAGGGGTAAGCATATTGAGAGGAAATATCACCTCATCATGGAGATAGTGCAGAGAGAAGATGTCACTGTCACGCAGATTCCATCCGCAAACAACCTGGTTGATCCGTTTACAAAGAGCTTATCGGCTAAAGTGTTTGAGGGTCACCTAAAGGGTCTAGGATTACATGACATGTCTCATTTGCTCTAGTCCAAGTGGGAGATTGTTGGGATTTATGTCCTAAAGCTTCATGTATTGTAAATGGAATTGATTATTGTAATAATAATAAATGCATTATTCATTTTATCAAAGTTGTTTGATTTATATCGCATATTGTCCAATTGTCTTGTTTACATTGATTACTATTGTACCTTCAGACTTAGTGTATGTTTGATGCATAAGAGGATTTAAGTCTGAAGTTAGTAATCCAAATAGTCCATAGAGAGCAAACAAAGATGGTACTTTATTTGTGGTTTATCTATAGCTGCGGTCCATTCTATACTTGTATGATGACCTTGATCCGGGATTGTTCATGTAGTGACATGGGAATGAAGGCACATTGTATGATGAGATCGTATAGGACTGGATTCAGATAAATACGAATTTCTTTTAATATCCGTTAACCGATGAAATTCATTTTATCTAATAAATGGTCATACATGGATTCGATCTTAATTCTGAGTGTACTACGAACTCCTGCATGACAGCCTATGTCCTTTGATTTACTATGGTGAGGCTGATGTTGCATTCCCAGCCAATAACTACGTATTTTGGGGATATGATTTGGTATGTAGCTGGGAACGTTTTACATAGATATGGAATTCACTCATTCTTACGAGAAGCAGATGAGACATATATCATATGCTTCAGCAGTTGGAAGTCTTATGTATGTTATGTTATGCATGAGACCGGACATCTATTTTGCAGTGGGAGTAGTCAGTAGGTTTCAATCCAACCCAGGATTAGATCATTGGGTAGCGGTGAAACATATTCTCAAGTATCTTTGGAGAACGAGAAATTATATGCTTGTATATATAAGTCAGGATATGATTCTGATCGGATATACTGACTCTGATTTTCAGACGAATGTCGAATCTAGGAAATCAACAACTGGATCAGTGTTCACCCTAGGTGGTGGAGCTATAGTATGGATGAGCATAAAGCAATCTTGTATTACTTACTCCGCCATGGAGGCTGAATAGGTAGTAGCTTGTGAAGCGGCTAAAGAAGCAGTCTGGCTCCGTAAGTTCTTGGCATATCTGGAAGTTGTTCCAAATATGGATAAACCACTCACACTTTATTACGATAATAGTGGTGCAGTGGAGAACTCAAAAGAACCAAGAAGCCACAAGAGGGGTAAGCATATTGAGAGGAAATATCACCTCATCATGGAGATAGTGCATAGAGAAGATGTCACTGTCACGCAGATTCCATCCGCAGACAACCTGATTGATTCGTTTACAAAGACCTTATCGGCTAAAGTGTTTGAAGGTCACCTAAAGGGTCAAGGATTACATGACATGTCCCATTTGCTCTAGTCCAAGTGGGAGATTGTTGGGATTTATGTCCTAGAGCTTCATGTATTGTAAATAGAATTGATTATTGTAATAATAATAAATGCATTATTCATTTTATCAAAATTGTTTGATTTATATCGCATATTGTCCAATTGTCTTGTTTACATTGATTACTATTGTACCTTCAGACTTAGTGTATGTTTGATGCACAAGAGGATTTAAGTCTGAAGTTAGTAATCCAAATAGTCCATAGAGAGCAAACAAATATGGTACTTTATTTGTGGTTTATCTATAGCTGCGGTCCATTCTATACTTGTATGACGACCTTGATCCGGGATCGTTCATGTAGTGACATGGGAATGAAGGCACATTGTATGATGAGATCGTATAGGACTGGACTCAGATAAATACGAATTTCTTTTAAGATCCGTTAACCGATGAAATTCATTTTATCTAATAAATGGTCATACATGGATTCGATCTTAATTCTGAGTGTACTACGAACTCCTGCATGACAGGTTATGTCCTTTGATTTACTATGGTAAGGCTGGTGTTGGTGTTGCATTCCCAGCAATAACTACGTATTTTGGGGATATGATTTGGTATGTAGCTGGGAACGTTTTACATAGATATGGAATTCACACTCATTCTTACGAGAAGCAGATGAATATCTCTTTTAAGTGTTGATTCGGGACTTGAACAATTTGAGCGCTCAACTTTTGTATACGAATAGAAAATTTTATATTGATAAATGTTATGAATTAATTGTTCATTATAGAATCAATGGTTCATTATAGAATCAATGGTGCTTAATAGACAAAATATTTAGAGGGGTTTAACGAACTATGACCCGGCTCTATTTATGAAATATTCGTGAAGGGTTATATCCATATGTAATGACTATATCGATGGACACCGAAGTTGTTCAGTTTATTTAATCCATCTACGGTAACAGGAGTTCAACTTCGAGCTTTTAGTGGAATAACACAGAGTTAATAATTCGTAATATTTGATTAAAGAGTTTAATTAATATTTCAAAATTATTGGAGCTCGGAACCGTAGGTCCATTTGGTCCTCGTGCTAGCTCGATTAACTGTAGCAAACCTAATATATTAGATTAGTTGTTAATTATATGCTCACATTATATTATTTATATATTATTAATGAGATTAATAATATTTATTGTCACAAATGAAAACTATGTTAAATTAGTTTAACTTAATGTTTTCTAGAATTCTTTGATTATGAGATAATCAAGTCTTGATTATGAGATAATCAAGTTAGTAATAATTATGAGATAATTACTACAACATAATTGAAGGTAAATAAATCATTATTAATATATTGATTTTTATTTACCACTGGAGACAAAGCCATATGGCTTACCATGTCATCCAAGCAATTATGTCTATTAGGTGGCTTGGATACACCTAATAGTTTTGTCATTAGCTAATGCATTTTATGCTTTGGTATGGCCTCCACATTTATGTGTTTTCCATTGAAAGAAAGCATTGAATGCTTAATGACAAAGCCATTGTCTTTAGCTTAACATTTCTTATGCTTTAGTATGACATTCACATTTCTGTGTTGGCCATTGCAAGAAAGCATTAGATGCTTAATGACAAGATTAGTTGGCTTGTGTAAGAGAATATAATCTATACCATTTATCTCACTTCCTAAGGTTAACACTTTGCATTCATTCAGACAATTGTTGTGAGAAAATATTTGAGAGAAAATAGAGAGAGTTCTAGCATTCACAAGTGTTGTGAAATTCCTAAAGCCAAACACGATTGTGACATCCTAAAATCTCTAAATAGTTTAGAGGTTTAATCTTTGTGAGTGAAGCCCACACTTCGGTTTGTTGGTTTCGAGTTATAGTTCGGAAGATCGAGTGGTTGATCCAAGTGTTGGACACTAAATGATTGATCTTGGCTACTACAACAAAGGGAGAAGGCAAAGAAAATTTTGAAGATCCATATCGGACCGGTGCCACCACAAGCAACTTCTGCCACTCTAAGGAAAATCGTTTCCTACATCTAGATCATCAGATGATCTTGTATCATTTGATGGAGTGGGTCGCGGCTTCCTTTGGTCTCCTCCTCATCTGGTTTTTGCTTCTGACATTTCATCATGCACCCCATCATTATCCGTGGCCACTTGTACTGGTGTTGGGGGTTGTGTCTGGATTTGAATTAGTTTTATCGGCACTGGAATTAGAAGACATCTCGGGGTTTTCAATGTCTTTTATTGTCTGGTCTTCACGCTACATCTTTGTTTTTGATGATCTTCTTTTCATTCAGGTCCATAACCAGTATCCGAACTCCTCTCTCTATAGCCTATGAAGATACATGGAGTAGTCCATGC
The DNA here is from genome assembly GCA_019454045.1 of Zanthoxylum bungeanum. NCBI lineage: Eukaryota > Viridiplantae > Streptophyta > Magnoliopsida > Sapindales > Rutaceae > Zanthoxylum > Zanthoxylum bungeanum. The sequence continues at coordinate 772,549 of SKCR01049487.1, read as the reverse complement.
ATCGAGCTTTTACTTGAGCTCTTTAGATACATATGCAAAGGATAAACAGCTGAATGCTATAAGGTAAGAGTATCAGAGATTCTTACTAGACCACACTTTCTCCAGAATCTCAAAATTCAGTGGTACAGATGGTGATATGTTGATCAGGTAGTATACGACAAGAACAGCTTCTCCCTAGAATAGATTTAGCAGCTTAGTCATACTGATCATGTTTTAGAATTTCTCCATAATGGTGTGGCTTATTCTTTCAGTTACACCATTATGTTGTATGGTGTGTGGAACAGTCTTTTAATGTTGAATGTCGTGTCTTCCGCGGTAGGCATCAAACTCTTTGGAAGTGTACTTGCCTCCATTGCCTATTCGGAGGTACTTCAGTTTCTTCTCTATTTTACGTTTGACCATGACAAGGAACAGCATGAAGTGATACAGGACTAGATCCTTCATCTTTTAGAAATACACCCACAGTTTTCGAGAAGCATCGTCAATAAAAGTCAGAAAGTACTTGTTACCACATAGTGAATTAACCTCCAATTGGCCACAAATATCATAGTGTACCAGACTGAGCAACTTTGATATTCTCATAGAATAGAAGTTAAAGGAGACTCTATGTTTCTTACCAAATAGACAGTGATTTCAATGATCTAGGGTAGCATTCTTGGAGAGAGTGATTAGATCTTTTTTGTCAAGGAAGACAACATTTTCTCACTCATGTGACCGAGTCTCTGGTGCCACAGATTTTGAGAAGCCTCTCATTTATCTATATTGAGGCTCTTCGCACACATCTTCACATGAGTCTTGTAAAAAGTACTGCAAATATATCCTCGGGCGATAACCATGATACATTTTATCATTCTCCATGTGTCATAGCTGAAGAGACTAGCATAACCTTATTTGTCAAGGGTTACCCCGAGAGTATATTGAACTGAAGTTCTGGGACATGTCTGACATTATTCGGAGTTATTATTCACCATGTATTTGTTCGCATCAAAACATCACCAATTCCCATGATTTCATAGAAATTGGTATTTCCCATCTTCAATGCACCAAAGTCTTCTACATTGTATGTTGTGAAGAAATCTCTGTGAGGAGTGACGTGGCAAAATGTTGTTGTATCTACCACATATTCAACATCTTGGGTTGCGGTGTGAAGGTATGTCCATGAGCAAATGACTACATCTCATAAGACAACTACTAGTGTTTTCGCATCGTTGTTCTTAGGATGGGAATTGCCTTGGCCCTGCTCTTATTGTAGCTTTCAATAATTATTTTTTAAGTGGTCTTCTATGCCATAATGGTAGCACTTGTAAGTAGGCTTTCTTCCATTTGTGGATTTGTCTTTTCTTTTTCTTTTACCTCTCACTCTACCTCGATTTTTACCTCGTTGTCTTCCTCGATTCTCCGTGATGAGGGCTTGTGTCTGATCTATGCCCAAGTTTTTTTTCTTTTTCCCTCCTCATTTGATAGGGCATCTTTAACTATATGCTTGGTAAGTTTGCCTCATAGATCCAAATTATTGAGAGTAACCACCAATATCTTCCAGCTATCATGAAGAGAATTGAAAAGTAAAAGGGCTTGAACTTCATCTCCCAACTGCATGTATACTACAACAACTAGTTCACCAGGCTCTAAAACTCGTTGGTGTGTTCTGCAACTGAAGTCCCACTCCTTAACTTCGAGTTCACCAAATGCCTCATTATTAAGGCTTTGTTCCGAGCAGTCTTGGCCTGGTATATTCCATCCAGCTTCATCCATATTTCATTAGCATGTATCGTGTATTACGTGGTGGAAGACAATGTGTCCAATCCACTGCCTAATTTGTCTGAGAGTTCTGTTATTGAGTTTATTTCAGTCACTATCTTTGACTGAATCTGATTTCACTCAATTTCCCTCAATCACATCGAATAGATCTTTGCGATGCAAATAATCTATCATTCGAGGTCTTCAGAGGGAGTAATTAGTTGTTGTCAGTTTAATCATTGCACTAGAATGTGAATTATCCATTTTCATTTTAAAATAAAGTTTAAATTAAAAATATGATAAAATTGTGACTGATTTTCACAAATCGGAGGTCACTGTTGCGTCCATAACGATAAAAAATGATGGATTTGACTCTTTGTTGGTCCAAATCCGATATGTGGACCAATTTATAAATTTCAGAAACCTTCTAGGGCCAAACTATAAATTCCAGATACTTCAGAGAGCTCAATGAAATTTACAAGTATACAGACGTGTCAGACACGTGGCTGCCGATGTGGCAAAGCGGGACTGACTTGCTGATGTGGCCGATGATGTATCATATGATGTGTCTGATAACATGGCAGATGTCTGGACTAGCAATGCTGACGTGGCTATAGACGTGGTGAAACGTGGCTGCTGACTAGTTGATGATGTGGTGCTGACGTGTTACTGACGTGGCACTGACATGTATCGTCTTCAAGCTTTAGCGAGCGCGTGAAGGCGCGTGGAGCGCGTGAGACAACTTATGGACCGCTTGTTCGGCGTCCTTGGATTTCTGATTAATCGACAGAAAATACCACCATGCTCATCTTGACGTGGACAAGCTGATGAAATGCTCAAAATTGATTTTTGAGAATATTCTCGAAACTCAAATTTTTTGAACCGAGTTCTGTTCTTTGGTTTTGTTGGAGTTAGTGCTTTGAGCGCTAATCTAAATAATATATTGTACATTATATTTTATTATTTATTAAAAAAATGACTATATTTGTATTTCAAATTTTACTAATGGTAATGTCATTATGCATATTAGATTGATATATATATATATATGTTAAGAATGACATCGACGTTAGAATAGTCATGTAGTAATACTAGACACTGGGTGGTCCGACATTGGGATAATATTACTATTATAAACTAATCTTAAAGTAAATATTCATAGTCATTGATTTTGAAATACTGTCGAATTCCTATAACTTAGAAGACTAGTGAAGTCCATGTTGGGGTTTCGGGCGAAGAGCGCGACAGAAGCGCGGTTCGGGCGAAATCATAATTGTAAATTTTTTCAAATTATCGAATAAATTATTCAATATCTAATATGAATAATTTATTAATATTTCACATAAACACATTTATTTGATATCAAATAGCGACATAGATATATATATGAAACGTCGCGAAACTTTTACGAAAAATGTTTTTCCGCAAAATGGCCTAAAACGCGTTTTTGACCGAACCGACCACCCAACGCTTATGGGGGACTGCCCAGGTCAGCCCCAAAAGTGTTAGGGCAGTTCATGGGCTGTCCGGATAGTGACAAATTCACTGTTTTGACAGCCGTCACCTAGTTGGCTCAAAAATCACCCGGTAACGCCGTTTTTCACCGTTTCGTTTATTTCAACTCCGAAACACTTTCCAGAAATTGTTCCAACTCCCAAAATACATCCAATACATTCATATGATATCAAATTCATCACAAAATTTCCAATTTTTCCAGAACTGATCCAGAAACTGAAATTACCAAATTTCATGCTTTAAATTTATTTTTTTAAGATTAATCCAATTAATCCACAACACCAATCAAAGTCACCACACATGAACCACCCAAGAAAAATTCTAGGCATTACAAGAGTGGTCAAAACACTCTAGAATGGCAACATGTCATCAAATGAATAAATTGGACTAATATTACAATAATATCATCCAAAACTACTTCACACATGCATCAACACTTCTAATTCATCATCCACAACCAAAAGCCCAATTTTTTCGGAATTAAAGGAACCCTAGAACCTTTCTAGATCATCAAGAAATAAGAAACTAAATTTCCAAGCTTAGGGTTAAAGTAGATTACCTTTAATCTCTTGTTTCATAAACCTTTTTTTCTTGATTTTCCTTCATTTCTTCATGGATTCTTCAAACCAATTTGAGACCCATTTTTCTTGATATAGTTCGGCTATGGTGGAGTGTTAGGGTTGGTGCTCAGAGTGCCAATCCGGATCGTATTTATATCCGATTCACAAATACGAGTAATTCTTTTTTTCCATAATATTACTAATTTAATGGTAGCACCTTTGTCTTTTATACACTTATTCGATCTAATTACGATTGGATATTTGATTATGATTAGATCGAAACTAAATCTGGTTTAGTGATACGTGTATATTAGACAAAGACCATATGATTTACAATATAGTGCGCAGTTACAACGTAGTTTGTAATTGACATTGGGTAGCACACTATTAGATGTATATCATTAAATAAAGTTTCTGGTCAAGATTTACTAACACGGGTCGGTTAGTAAAATCCGTTGAGACCAGTACATGTAGTATATCATGACTTGGTCCGATGGTTTATCCCGATGAACCATGAGTCTCGGGAGACTCGTATAGACATGTAGGTGTTTATTTGATAAACACTGAACGACTCACTGAAGATTTCCTAATAGATGGTACACTAAAGTCAATAGGAATCTTCTCGAGTTGAGCGAGCATAGTGGTCCTTCGACTTGAGATACCATAGTGGGATATATGAGTTATCCTCCACACTTTGATGGCAGTCACGTCAACGATCTATTCATGATCAGACCTCTGCCTGTTCGTTGGGTGTGGACTGATGCTCATGATATCCAGTGCGTATCAAAAGAGGATTCGTCAGTCTTGTGTACAGAGCATATGCATCTTCACGTGTTTACGATCTAGTAAATCTATGGCTGTGGTATAACTTCAGAAATCAGTTCCGAGTGTTATTTCGAGATCGTAAATTGAAAGTCGACTATATTATACCGAACTGATTTGACGTTCTTATCTATATCCCAGGTATAATATGGATAGCCTGCGACTGAGGGATTATACGTATGCAATGACATCGGCTTGCATAGTTTAGCGAGATTATTCGTGGTCGTCATAATCCATGAGTGGGTGGATTATGAACACGAAATTGGATTTCGTGACGGATAAACCTAAACTTAGAGAGTCCCACAATATGAAGTGTACTCGTTGAGCACTTGGACAACACGATATGAATAATACAGATTATTCATAATACTTCACCGGATTAAGTGAGTTAATTCAAATCGTTTAATCGGTTAAACGATAACACATGCATTAGGGGATTTTAACCAATTTAAATTATTGTGTATTTGTATTTGATACATAATACAATTAGATACACATTAATTATTCGTCAAATGAGTTTTTGACACATGCCATAAATATATGTATTTGTTATTTAATGTAAATAAAAATACATATATAATAATAATTGTATTAATTAATTATTTGGATATTTAATTGTTAAATATTTAAATGATTAATTAATAAACTTTTTTCATAAATTTTATGAATTTGTCAAATTATTATTGGTTCACATGGCATGACTTTATTAAAGTAAATGTGTGAAAATTTGATTTGTCACCAAAATATTTACTTTAATTAATTGGTTTTTTATTGGCCAAATTACCAATTTAACCCTACAAAGTCGGTCAAGGAGGATTTTAAAATTGAAAATTTTTATCTTCTTCTTCATTTACACACCTTGGCCGAGAACCTCAAATAAGAAACATGAAAAATGGGTTTCATGGATGCTTGATGATTCAAGCACAAAAGTGAAGGAAAAATCAAGAAATAGCTTAAGGAACTTTGGAGTTTTAGAGGTAAACTTCAAAATCCCTAAAGTTTTGAAATTTGTTTCTTGTTTATTGATTTCTTAGAATGGTTCTAGGGTTTCTTTGCTTGTAAAATTTGGGGCTTTTGGTTGTGATGGATGAATTGGAAGCTAATGAAGCATGTGTGAAGTATTTTGGATGTAATTAGTGTAATTAGTATCCAATTTTATCATTTGATGATATGTTGTCATTCTAGAGTGTTATGACCATTCTTGTAATACCTAGAATTATTCTTGGTTTGTTCATATGTGGTGACTTGATTTGGTGTTAAGATTAATTTGATTAATGTTGAAAAATTGGATTTAAAGCATGATAAATTGGCAATTTCGTTTTCTGTTTCAGACCTGGAATGGATCTGATTTTTTTGATGAAAAATATATTTTATAAATATTTTGGATGTATTTTGGGTGTTGGATCAATTGCCGGAAAGTGTTTCAGAGTTGAAATAAGCGAAAACGGCCAAAAACGGCATTATCGTGTGACTTTTGAGCCAACCGGGTTACAGCTATCCAAAAAGTGAGTTATTCACTGTTCGGGCAGCCCATGAACTGCCCTAACACTATTGGGGCTAACCTGGGCAGTCCTCATAAGTGTCGGGTGGTCCATTCGGTCAAAAACGTATTTTAGGCCATTTTGCGGAAAAATATTTTTTTGTAAAAGTTTCGCGATGTTTCATTTATATTTATGTCGCTATTTGATATCGAATAAATAGGTTTTGGTGAAATATGAATAAATTATTCATATTAGATATTGAATAATTTATTCGGTAATTTGAAAAAGTTTTAAATTACGATTTCGCCCGAACCGCGCTTCTGATGCGCCCATCGCCCGAAACCCCAACATGGGGTGCAAAAGAGGAAGAAAATATTTTTTTTTTAATTAAACGTAGTGGTGACCGACATTATGGGGTTATTTTGGTCAATTTGGCCTTTTTAATTTCATTAAATTAAAAAGGAAAATAAGATAAGCTTTAGTTTGACAAATCAAATTTGAACACTTAAGCTGAATGAAGTCATGCCATGTGTGAAGGGGTTATTTAGGGGGTGAATCCGGTAACGCAGCGGAAACGGTGAAAATCCGATTTTCAGATTTCAAAACTTTTTCTCGGATAAATTAAATAAACATATTTATTTAATATTCCAATAATCAAATTATGAAAATAAATTCAATAAAACATTTTTAGGTGAATTTATCGAAATACCCTTGCTTTGTATTTTTATCCATTTTAGTCCGAAATTGATCCAATCAATTTTGAATGATTCTAAATAATTTCTAAGATGAACTTATGATGTTCAAAACATCAAAACACCAAAGCAACCAAAATCCCCAATTTCCCTTCACAAGGCCGAGAGCACCATTTGGTGCCATTTTGGCCATTTGGTCATTTCATGTCTCAAAACTCATCTAAATGAAATCCAATCAACATGAAACTTTATATGCATCATATACACACCCAAATGCACAACATATATGAAAACCCCCAAATTTGGAATTAGTTAAAAACCCTAATTTTTCAATTTCCTCAAATTGGACAAATTAGGCCATTTACATTAAATCAATTACTTCAATCATCATTCTTCCATCCAATTCAAGTCTCAACACAATGAAACAACTCAAGATCAAATCTAGGTCATTTAAGAGTGGGTCAACAACTCTAGATTAACAACATGGTTTCCAAAACCTTAAAAGATTAGTTACAACTACAATAGTCACAACATTTCCTTCATTACACATGCTTCAACACTTCTCCAAAACTTCCATCATCAAAAGCCACAAGAAACAAAGAAAGAAACATCATAAGAATATCATATATTAAAGCCTAGAACCTAAGGAACATATTCCTTACTAATAGCAAGTTTGAAAAACTTACTAAAATCCAAGCTTTTGATGTTTTAGCCTTTCTTCTTCTCACAAACTTCCTTTAGCTTCTTTCAATGGAGTTTATTTTTGATAAAGTGTATTAGGTTAAATTTATTATGAATGAAAAACAATTTATATCTCCACCAAAAGGCCTATGGCCGAATTTCATCAAATGAAATTCAATAAATGTAATTTGATTTTTCATTTCACTTTAATGTTGTCAACTTGCACAAATATCTCACAAACACCTTTATTAGATATTTACCTTAGTCAACAAATGCAACTATCATCATTAACTTTAAATATCCTAACATAAGATATTTTATTTTAATTAATTTAATCATTTAACAATTAAATAATTAATTAATTAATCAAATACAAATATATTAAATATATGTATAATATTTACATTAATATTAAAAACATATATTCATTTAGGAAATAAGTCAAATACTCATTTTGACTATTAATTAATGTGTATTTAAATTAATCAAGTATTAAATGTAAATACACAATAATTAAGCAAATGACTATCTAGTCTCTTTAGCATGTATCTTGCGTTTAACCATTAAACGACTTTATAAATAATCAATATTATTTATTAATGTTGCTCTAGTGCTCTACGAGTATGTTTCATTATTGAGACTCTCTAGGTTCAGGTATATCCGTCACGAAATCAAATTTCGTGTCCATAATCTATCCACCCGTAGATTATGACGATCACGGATAATCTCGCTGAACCATACAGGTCGAGGTCATCGCAAAATTATAATTCCTCCGTCACAGGTATCCGGATAAATCCCAGAGATATAGATATAAACGTCAAATCTCTATCGGGAATATCCAGTCGACTATTCTATTAGCAATCTCAAAAGAATGTTTAGAACTAGCTTCTAAACTTTACACCACGGCCCATGGATTTATCTGATTGCTAATCATATGGACTACCTATGCTCTGGTACACAGAACTGACGGATCCTATCTTGATACACATAGGACACCCTAGGGATCTATCTACACCCAACGAACAGGCGAAGGTCTGATCTAAATAGATCGGTGACGTGACTGCCGTCTAAGTGTAGAAGATGTCTCATGTGCCCACAATGGCATCTCAAGTCTAAGAATCACAAGTGCTACTCAACCCAAGAAGATTCTTATTGACGCTGGTGTACCATCCATTAAGAATCTTCGGTGAGTCGTTCAGTGTTTATCCGCTATAAACACCTACACGTCTATACTAGTCTCCAAGACTAATGGTTCATTGAGAAACCATTGGAATCATATATTCCAGTATACGACATGTACCGGTCTCAACGGGTTTACTATACTGACCAAGTAGTGTAAACCTTGACCAGGAACTGTCTGAGAATGACAACGTCATGATACATCTCAATGTCCGTTGCGACTCTTTTGCAACTGTATCATGACTAATCATTCTAGGGTCATTACGTCTTTACCATATAAAAGAATAGATTATATTATAGAAACTGCATATATTATTCATAATAATAATGTTTTACATAAGTATTTAACAGAAATACAACCGGGAATTGGCGCTCTGAGCACCAACCCCAACAATGTGAACCAATAATAATTGGACAAATTTCATAAAATTTATGAAAAAAGTTTATTAATTAATCATTTAAATATTTAACAATTAAATATCCAAATAATCAATTAATATAATTATTATTATATATGTATTTTATTTACAATAAATAACAAATATATATATTTATGACATGTGTCAAAATCTCATTTGACGAATAATTAATGTGTATCTAATCGTATTATGTATCAAATACAAATACATAATAATTACGATTGGCAAAAATCCCATAATGCATGTGTTATCATTTAACCGATTAAACGATTCGAATTAACTCACTTAATTCGATGAAGTATTATGAATAATCTGTATTATTCATATCGCGTTGTCCAAATGCTCAACGAGTACACTTTATATTGTGGGACTCTCTAAGTTTAGGTTTATCCGTCATGAAATCCAATTTCGTGTCCATAATTCACCCACTCATGAATTATGACGACCACAGATAATCTCATTAAACTATGCAAGCCTAGGTCATTGCATACGTATAATCCCTATGTCACATATTATCTATATTATACCTTTGGTATAGATAAAAACGTCAAATCTGTTCGGTATAAAATAATTGACTTTCAATTTAAGATCTCTAAATAACACTCGGAACTGATTTCCGAAGTTATACCCCGGCCATGGATTTACTAGATCGTAAACACGTGAGGATGCCTATGCCCTGTACACATGACTGGCAGATCCTATCTTGATACGCACTGGATATCATGAGCATCAGTCCACACTCAATGAACAGACAGAAGTCTGATCTAAATAGATCGGTGACGTGACTGAGTGTGGAGGATAATTCATATATCCCACTATGGTATCTCAAGTCGAAGGACCACTATGCTCGCTCAACTCGAGAAGATTCCTATTGACTTTAGTGTACCATCTATTAGGAAATCTTCAGTGAGTCGTTCAGTGTTTATCAAATAAACACCTACATATCTATACGAGTCTCCCGAGACTCATGGTTCATCGGGATAAACCATCGGACCAAGTCATGATAAACCAGATTTAGTTTCGATCTAATCATAATCAAATATCTAATCGTAATTAGATCAAATAAGTGTATAAAATACAAGGGTGCTACCATTAAATTAGTAATATTATGGAAAATAGAATTGCTCGTATTCATGAATCAAACATAAATACGATTCGGATTGGCACTCCGAGCACCAATCCTAACAGTTCCAATGGTTGAACTCGATGTACCATGAGCTGGGGAAGCTGGTATAGACATGTGGTTATTCGTTGGAGCGAATATTGAATGACTCACAAGTGATTCCTAATAGTTGGAAGTACACACCACCGACAATAGGAATCTCCTCGAGTCAAGTAGCATATATGATCCTTTGACTATAGAATAACATTGATTTTGTGTGTGATCCTTCACACTTTGATGCCATTTATGTCAGAGACCTTTCATGGTCTGACCGTTAAATATTCGTTGGGTGTGGACCGATGCACTCGTTAATTAAGTGTGTATCAAGATGGGATCCGCCAGCCCTTATGTGTACTATAAGATATTAGTATTTATGTAAGTAAGTCACTATTCTTAAGACTTTGCCCAAAGCCGATCACCTAGGGTAGATCGCATATATCAGAAATAGTTTCTGATTAGTTGTAAAGAATCGTGAACATGCCGACTTGAGATGTATGCCTCATAAACTTGACGGTACAATCTATGTTTCCTAAGCACAACTCTGATAGCCTCTGACGGAGGGATTGTTAAACATATATGATGACCTCGACTTGTATAGTTCAGAAAGGTCGTTCGTGTTCTTCGTGAATTTAGAGGTGGCCAAATTGCGTACATATAAGCTAGGCTTATATGACGAACGTGTCTGAACTTAGAGAGTCCCACAATATGAAGTGTACTCGTTGAGCACTTGGGTAGCCGATAATATTTGATATTATCAACTAAAATAATTAAGTGTTATTGGATAATATTAATTATTTACTTTGACCTAATTGGATTAATCTAAAATCGACCAAGGGCTTTGTTGTAATTTCATAAATATCTCTACCATTGGAATATATTCTGGTAATTACAAATATGTAATAATAGGTGTATTTGGCTTGATTTAATTGGATTAAATCAAAGTGGTATACATGTAACTAATCCATTAATTAAACTTTATCTTGATTTAATTGGATTAAATTAAAGTGGTAGACAAAAGTGATTAGTCACACCTAATTATACATATTTGGACAAATTGGATTAAGCTCACATAAAAGTTGATTATAATTTTTATTAATTAAAAATTACCTAAGTTTTGCTATAAATAGTAAGCTTGAGCAATGTTTTAATCAAGCTTGAGAAAACTAAAAATAAACAAGAGTTATAGAAATTAGCCTAAGTTAGAGAAGTATTTAGAGAAGCTTTGAAAAATCTCTACAACATTTCAACTAGGATAAATCAAGATTGAACCTTGGAGTGAAGCTTGCTAGCATTGGAATCAAGATTGGATCTTGGAGTCAAGTTTGCTAACTTTGGAATTTCTCTATAATATTTCAACAAGGGGGAGTAGATTGGATCTTTGAATCAACCTTGCTAGGTAGGTTTTATCTTCTCCAAAGCTATGTTTTTCATTAGCGAGTTATCATGAATGAGACATATAGTGATGAATTAAGTATTAGATACATAATATTATAGCTTGATGTTGAAATTAGGCTAATTAATTGTGTAAGGATGTTTTGGAAGTATAAACACAATATGTTTGTAATTGAGTCAAAATGTTTATGTTAGACATAGACATAAAATTAAAGTTTGGAACTTTATATAATAACTTAAAGTTATGACTACTATTCTAGAATCATTTGATCACATTTGGGTGACCTAGAATTGTTATGTGCGTCATTTCATTGTGGGATTATATTTTGGTTTGTATTTTGATTTAAAGAAATTTATGTGTGTGTATATATATATATGTTTGTTATATAACATGTGTTGTAGTTGGTTTTGAAATTAAAATTATTTTGGGTGATTTTAAAAGTGTTTAAGATTTTTAAAAAATTAAAAAAAAAATGTGTTGTCGTTGCTGCTTCAGCGCGGCATGCTGGCTGCGCAAGCAGCTACCTCAGCCCGGGCGATGCGCGTTTTTCCGATTTTCTCATGTTTTGGTTTTTTCGGACTTCAGTTTTTCCCTAAACACTCGTAATGGAATATGATATTTCATTAAAATATTTTAAAAATATACTCATGCTAGATATCCACGGGTTAGACCCACTTCCGCTGCACGGGGCACCGATCCGATCCTATAGGTTCCATATCCACCCTAATTGGTTTTACGACCCCAATGTATAATTAAAGCTCTGATACCACTTGTTATGATTCTCTGATCACTGAAGAGTGTTTATGAGAAAAAATTGAATTATATTGCTATAAGAACGAAATTTACAAGTGTTTGAAACTTTATAAAAAATCTCACTCTTTATACCCTCTAAGTTTTCTTTACATAAAGCTTGATTGTTGGGATGCCTAGAGTTGAAGAATGAACTTTGTATTTATAGCAAAACTTAACCTTACAATTCCAATAAATAAATAGTGCCCATCAAAAGTAATTTTGTAAGTTTGTACCATTTTTTCAAAGACCACCTAAAAGGGATTTGGTGGTTTATAAAAATAATTGGCAATTCATACATGCTATCAACCATGCAGCCGGATTTTATTTATTTTTTTTTATTTATTTTTTTTTTTTTTGGAAACAATGGAAATCCCGCCACCAAACCACCCATTCTAGGCCGCGGCGCAGGTAAAACCACCGGTTGTCTCATGTTCTTACAAGAAGTGCACCCCCTGGATTCGAACCCAGAACCTCAAGGTGAGATTCTGGACCCTACACCACCAAGCCACCCCCATTGGGGACTGCAGCCGGATTTACATATACGTCATTACGGAAGTAGACGTCCAATAAATAATTAGAATCCTTCAATCATTGATTATATAATAATAATTATTATTTTTTTATAATTGGGAGAAGTACAAATCTCTTATACGTACCCATTAATTAACTGTGATTTAGACTAATCCAATGTTTGTCTTTTGTGTCGTTTTGTTCTTCCGTCAACCGAAAACGACCTCCATTAAAGCAAAATCACTCTTACTACATTCCTTGGGTTAATTAATTAACTATTGCTAGCTCGTTCCTTAATTAATTAATCATTATTCTTAAACATATGTGCATGGTTACACCTTTTTAATCAAAAGAGAGATTTGATGGTGGGTGAATTTCTTCTTTTTTATATTGGAGTGATCACGTTATCTGTACAATAACTTATCATCATTTAATCATGCAAGTAGCCTAGTTTTGATTATAATCGGTTAGGCACCCGCATATGGTCTTTGATTATTTTTTTAATTATAGTTCTAAATAACTTAATGATCCAGAGCTAATTTTTTAATATAATATAATATTATATTTGTTTTGAGTTCTATAATGTCACCCACCAAACTACTGAATTTTGAGGTCTTGTACGAATTTTTAAAATATATAACTTATTATGAATAAAAAAAAAATTATTAATTAACTTTTTTATTACGATGAATATTCATTTTTTATATTTAGAATTCCTTAATTTTTACCCAAATCTAGAGGCTCTAACGTATTTGCTGTCCCTAAGGCCACCCTTGCACTAAACGTTGGTGGAACAACAACAGAGGAAGAAACCTTGAACCTCTTACTCCTCGAACCCTCACTGCTCGTTGGATGAACTTCTCCGATATCCGACCCGTCAGAGTCCAGCCCATGTTGCCGGAACCCGACCCACTCGTTGCTGCAATCCGAAACAGTAGAGCTTGATGGCTCGTGATGATCGGCTGCTACATGTGGCACGATGATGCTTGGTTGCACAACTTTTTCAATTCTCTTCATATCCAGTAGTACTGGGCTATGGTTTTGGTATTGGTATTGGTTGCTCCTACTAAAATGGAAGATACTAGCAAAAGTAAAATGATCACTCACTCTAGTACTCTTTGTTGATGATGACTTATTATTATTATTTTCTGATGCCCTAGCCATGATTATACTTTGTAAGTTCTTACTCAACTTGGCTTTCAAGGAAGAGAAGCTAAGCCCGTCGTGGCGGTGGCGCCCATGAGCCATGAACCCTCCTTCAGATTGAGATGATGATGCAAAGTTGGTTCGAGCATTATCACCACGTAGGGCACGAGCGGCTTCATCATAGGCTCTTGCGGCTTCTTCAGGGGTATCATATGTGCCTAGCCATAACCTCACACGTTCAGATGAGTCTTTTATTTCTGCTACCCATCTACCCGACGGCCTTTGCCGGACTCCGACGAATCTACGAGCTGCCGGTTTTTTCGTTGTCGTTGTTGGTTGAGCTTTGGTGTTGGTGGTTGTTGGGATCTTGGTTGTTTCAGATCCTGCCATCAACTCCTTAATTATAATTAAGTTTTCAAGTTAAATTTAGATGTGGTATTTAGGGTTATCTAATGAGTTTGGTGAAATGAGAAATTTGTTTTATGAAGCGCAGATAGTACTTGATTGATGGTATTTATAAAGAGTTTTTTTTTTTAACTATCACGTGGTAATATTAACTAATTAATAAACATATGACATGTGTAATTGTATGATATATAACTATAATTTAATTGATAATTTTTTAAAATTTTAACACACATGGCAATTAATAAGTATATTGTAGGGATTTTTATTTATAAGAACTAATTTGGCTATTTATTTGCTGAGTAATGTTTTGGTATAAATAGATCTATGAATAATGTGATACCACTAACTATATAATAAATATTTTTTTAATATTTCGACACGCGTGGTAAGATATTATTAGATTGTCATATGAGTAACACAATACCACTATTGCATTGTAGAAATTTTCCTATTTACTAGGGCTTGGGTGAGTATGTATGGTGAGTGTGATTAAGGAAAAATTATAGAATTAATGCAAGATATTGTATGGGCAAAGACTCAAATATCATTATGTCTCAGGCTCACACATCGGGTTTGCATCAGAGCATGACTCATGGCCTTCATCTGGCCCAAAATAACATCTTCGGCCACTACCCAGACCCAATCAAAGTTGGTTTCAACCATTGGATAATCAAACACACAAGGCTTGCTTATAGACCTGTGAGTCCATCATACATCCCCCAGGGGATATGATCCATACAACCAAAAAGATCTCCAGCAAATCCTAATCATGCAACTCAATGTCCCGGCCGACAACACATGAGTAATGTCCCCATCGATGTTGCCTCATATTATGCAGTGCACAAGTAGACATTGTCCGCCAGTCTACATGCAACTAATCCATTCTTAATAAGGAAACCAAGTATTTGGATCAAGTCGAACCATTTACAAATACGATAGTACAATTCAAGTACAATAGGAATAAAACCCAATCCAATATATCTAAATTATATGTTTTGAGTTATCTTATTGTGTCTCATTATCCCCTCTAGTGTTTTGCACGAACTATGTATTTATATGGAAGTTTGGGGAGTCCTTCTGCATGTAGAAAATGGATTTCCTAATATGAAAATCATCTGAGGCGTCGCGACGCCATCTTCTATGGAAAACATGTGTTCTTCATGGCTGATGATGGCGTCGCGATGCTAGCTTCTCTGCTTGCCTTTCCCGCATGTTTCATTTGCATCCTTAAACTCCCAAAACATGTACATTAACCTTAAGATCCGTGCTCTAATGCTTCCTATCAATAAAACACAAAACAAACTACAAAACACATAAATTTTCATGAAATCTAACAAAATAATAAGCTAAGAATGTATAAATAAGTAGGTATAAATCACACTTATTAAACACCTCCAAACTTAAGATTTTGCTAGTCTCAAGCAAAAGACTAATAAAAATAAACAAACAAAAGTAACTAAATTAACTACACCACTTTCGTAGGGATCACAATTACATTTGGAGTATGCAGCAAGCCTTTAAACCCCCAGACGGCCCTAGTGGATGAGTTATAGTCTCGTGATAGGTTAGAGCGATGACACCCACAAATGTCTTTTAATCACATATACAAACATGCAAAAAATAAAGAAAAAAATAAAACTGCCCTAGTAGTTACAAATAATATTGTCCTCAAAGAATGTCTATCAATGAAAACATAGAACCTTCAAAGTACTCAATGCAATATAAATTCAAGTTCTTGATTAAATTATTTAAGCTAGATTCACAGTGTGTGTGTAAAGGTTCAGTTGCAGCTCGACTCCTAAGTAAGCCAACTCAGTGATTTCGTGTCAAAATTGGGATCTGATAAGTCTAACCAACCTAGATATTTCAAAAAAAATACTTTATATTTGCCCATTAAGCTCAATATGGTATGACTTTTCTTTTTCTTAATCTTTTGACTCACCTAACCTTTAAGGTAGCATTTTCCTCATGGTGATCCTAACACTCCCCATTGGTAGCTTCACGCGTATTGGTTATAAGTGGTTTATCCCTTTTTTCCTCAAAATATGTTTTCATTCTTTTTGCTATTTTCATTTTTTTTTTCAAAATTTCTCATTCTTTTTTCTGCGCGAGTCATACCATATAACATAAATAATTACAAATATAGACATATATCTAAGCAAATAGTCATTCATTTTCAAATAATTTCTTCAACTAGTCACTTTGTCAATTACCTAAGTTCTTACTGTTTGAACCTACTTTGAAGTGCTTACGAGTCTAACCTACATCACCTACTTAAGACGTCTGATAAGAGTCAATGTGGCACTTATTGTTTCTAAGATTTCACCCTAGAGAAAAGTTTCTAAGATTTCACCCTAGAGAAAACAAACTCATCATTAAACTTATGTTTTACTACCTAGGAGTAATTTTTTTGTTGATTTTGTTGATTAATTTTTTATATAGTAGGAACTAACACCAATATATACACACCTCCAAATTTAAAACTTACATTGTTCTCAATGTAAGATAAGTGTAAAGAAACAAGAGTGAAGAACAACACTACCGTGCATAAAATTGATCAGGCTTTTGCTGGTTATTTGGCTCAATGAACTGTGTATGTTGTGCTAATACTTGTATAAATAAATATGAAAACTATTTAACACACAAAAATGAAAAATAGAAATTGAAAAAATAAAAATAAAAATAAAATACTTTGGTTGCCTCCTAGCTAGCGCTAAGTTTAACGTCTTCAGCCAGACGTAACCACCCAAGTGGTCATGGTGGCTTCAATGTAGCGGACCGGGTAGTCTCATGTGCTTTCTTCTTTGTTATCTATCGGTGATTATGACATGAAAAATACTACTTGGCGAGATGTGGCAAAGTAATTTTGGAAGGTCTGCCAGGATCTTTTAATGGTTTAGTTATTGACTCCGTCCTTGGGTCAGAATCTGTAAATTTTCTGCCGTTTTGAAAGTATGGACTGCACATGTGGCAAAATTGGCTCGACCATTTTTTTAGTTTTTCAGAGATTATCTTCAGGTGAGCATTGACTCTTGAGTTCCTTTTATTGCGGTGCCTTAGAAATGGCTTCAATTTTGGCTTCGAAAGATCTTCTTTGCATGGCTCCATTTTGTTCGTTGGTTGCTTGACTACTAGTTCACCCTGCCTGTTGGATTGGATACGTAGAGATGTATATAACACATGGTTATTGTCCATTGCAACTTCCATCTCTACAATGTCTATCATGTGACATTTTTCATCACCTCGATGACTCGGCATATCTCTGAAAACACTAAAGGTGACTTCTCAGTTCTGCACTCGCCTTGTCAGTTCATCTTTCTGCACATCAATGATCGCTCTGCCTGTTGCTAAAAAATATCTTCAAATGATGATTGGGACGTCATGAACCTCATACATATCAAAGACAAAGAAATTAGTAGGGAATTAAAACTTATCCACCTTAATCAACACGTCATATATTATTCCTCACAGGTAGGTGATGGATCTATCTGCTAGCTATAATGTGACGGTGGTTGGCTTCGCCTCTCTTAGGCCCAATCATTTGTAGATTGATAAGGGCATGAGATTGATACTCATACCCAAATCGCATAGCGCCTTATTAAAATCTCGATTTCCAATAGTGTGGTATGTTAAAACTATCAGGATCCTTCAGCTTTGGAAGAAGCTTCTTCTGTATGATGGCACTACACTCCTCTGTGAGTGTTACTATTTCAAAATCTGCCAACGCTTCCTCTTCTTGGACATCATCTCCTTCATAAAATTCACATAGTTAGGTATTTGTTCTAACGCGTCTATGAAGGAGATGTTGATATGGATCTTTTTAAAGATGTCAAGAAACTTGGAAAATTGAGCATCCAATTTCTCCTTTGAAAGCATTGAGGGTACATAAAATGTGTCTTCGGGATGAGGATGGCTTATACGGAGGATTTGTTACATTGTTCTATTTTTTCGTTATTATTTCCACTTGAAATGACGCTTCATTATCTTGACTGCCTTCGTCTTTAGGGATATCTCTAATCTCTAATCAAATTCTGAGCATAATGGCCTGACATTTCTCCTCAGGGTGACCTCGGTATTACTAAGAAATACTCATTTCTGTAGATTCGTAATAGAAGAGGTGAGCTGCCCAATCTTGACTTTTAAAGATTTCATCGTCACCCTTATATTTCCCATGTGGATTTCAATGTTTTGTTCAGCCGCAACTAATTCTTCTCAAACCTCTCTGAAGTTTTAGCAATAAACGTGCTCATAATGTCTTCTAAGGATGGTTTTTGCTCAGCCCTTTGATCGTTGAAGCCAGAAGAAGGTTGCAAGACATTCTCTGTGTTCACAAATGACAAGTTCGGATGATAATAATTAGGCATATGATTACCTCTAAAGTTGTTTAAGTTTCGATTATTCATATATTGGGCTTGCTCAAAACTTGTTCCTTCATCTGGGTACATCAAACCAGCCGCAACAACAACTTCAATAGATGGTTGGGCCCTTTGGTTGGTCAATACTCATTTATGAGTCATGAGAGATTAAACTTGAGCTATAAGTACAACAATATGATCTACCTCATGTATCCCAGCCACCTTCGTCACTGTAGAACGTTCGCTTGGCCATTGGAAATTATTAATGGCCATTTCCTCCAATATAACATAAGCATCTTCAGCAGTTTTCTTGAAAAATATTCCTCCAACAGTTGCATCAACCATAGTAATGTTCGGACAATTCAACCTAGTATAGAATAACTGAATATGGAATCAGTCTTTATAATTATGTTATGGTCATCTTCTGAGTAGATCTTTAAAGCACTCTCACGCTTCGTACAGGTTCTTGGTCTCTAACTGCTTAAAGGTGTTAATCTCTTTTCTCAGTTGGGATGATTTAGTTGGTGGAAAGAACTTCTCAAGAAATCGTGTGGTCATATCCTCCCATGTCATGATTCTCCCCATTGGTATAGATTGCAATCAACCTCTCGCTTTATCCCTTAAAAAGAATGAGAACAAACGCAGTTTGATGGTCTCTTTAGTTACTCCATACATCTTAATGATATCCGACATCTCCAAGAACATCCTTAAGTGAATGTTTGGATCCTATTTCGTTACACCATGTTGATAAGTGCAGGTTTCAACTCTAAATTATTGACATTGATCGATTGGTGCGTAATCCCAGAATAATTATCATCAATGATCGGCTTAAAGTGATCTTGGATTGCCATATGGCGTAGGTTAACCTCTGTTTTCAGCTGTTATTGCTTCTTTTTCAATCCTCATTTCTTTCCTTAGTCTTCTCGTTGTTCTCTCTATTTCAGGATCAAACAAGAGCGAATTGAGACTTATAGATCTTCGCATTCACTGTGAAACATGAAAGGAAAGAAATAATAAAATTTTTAAAAAAAATCTAAATTAAAGTTAAGCTTACTTGGTAATAGTACTAATTTGAATAGGATTGAACAATCCTCGATAACGGCACCAAAAACTTGGTGCGAGATTATCGTACCGTAAGTATACGATGTCAAGTTTTAGCAAATGATATATAAGAATGTCGAATCCACGAGAATTGAAATCAAATTCACACTAAGTACTATAATTAATAAACTTAATTTTATTTAGAAATAAATTAAAATTAAAAACTAAAGAAGCGAAAAGCAATTTGCAAAGCAATTCTCCTTCTCCCCTCTAGCACTATGTATTTATATGGAAGTTTGGGGAGTCCTTCTGCATGTAGAAAATGGATTTCCTAATCTAAAAATCTTTTGGGATGTCGCGACGCTAGATGTGGCATCGTGACGCCATCTTCTCTGGAAAATATGTATCTTCATGGCTGGTTATGGCGTCGCGACGCCAACTTCTCTACCAGGATGTCTTGTTTTGCATATTTTGCATTCATGTGTCTTCTTTTGCATCCTTAAGCTCCCAAAACACATACGTTAGCCTCAAGATACATGCTCTAATGCTTCATATCAATAAAACATAAAACAAACTATAAAACACATAAAAAGACATGAAATCTAATAAAATAATAAGTTAAGAATGTATGAATAAGTGAGTATAAATCATATTTATCAGAATTCATAATTCAGTCCTTACTCGACTACCCTTTCCTAAATATGATTTGAGTACGACACTTCCAAGGAACCCTAAACCTGACTAAAGGGGCTACTTCACAGCTTATAAAAGAAGAGGGGATCCAAGTGATCGATTCATTCAAGCATACATTACTCCATAAACACCAACCTATCGCCCTCAAGGTAAAACTACGCATATCAAGGTAACCATTTGTCTTGCTTTTCCCTTTCTTTCTACTCATCATTGTCATTGACTTAAGCGTTAAAGTGCCTACGACATCCGCCAGACCGGTGGGTAGTTACTCCACATTCACTTTGTCTTTATTTTACAGGATCGCTAGTGCCCTCATCATACAAATTCTCAATTATCGGCCGAATGTGAAATTCAACGTCTACAAATACCACTTGATTCATCTAATAACCTAATAATATCTTATCATGCGTGCTAAAATATTACAAATTACTAAATAAATTATTGTTATAATTAATTCAAATACATATATTATATGTTTATTAATGGATGGTACATCAAACTCATACTTTCATTGTCTAAAAAAAAAAAAAAAAAAATTGCTTGTGATTAATTGTGCAGTACCTACCAATATGATTTGCTTGTCCTTTTCCTTGTACAATTTTAAAAGCTCCTAAAATTGTTTGCATGATCAACTTTGCAAATTGCTTCGACTTGGCCCCATATCCATGCAGTACTCAGCTTATGAAACTCCGCCATGCAATTCCCATTTGAATAATAATCTGAACCCTAATAATTAAACTGAGCATGCATCAATATTTATTCTCACGTTGCTACAAAGCAACTCCAATAAAGTTTTTCCTTCTTTTCGTTGCAGAGTGTGGCAAAAAACTCATCCCCAATGATGTGATTTGGTGATATAGGGTTCAGTATCTCACCTTGAGATTCTGTGTTCGAATCCAGAGAGTACGTTTCTCATAAGAACCTGAGACAGTTTGGGGTTTTAAAAGTTTCGCTTAAGGCTGGAAGATGTGGTTTGACGGTGGGATTTCCAACGATTTCAAAAAAAAAATTATGACAACAACTCCGATGCTTGCGGAAAATATAGATGGCTTGCAGCGAATGTGACTAACAGCAAACCTAATCCATTACACAGAGTCTGAAAGAAAAAAGAAAAAAGAAAAGCAACCCAAACAACTTAGTAAATTTATCAATCCCTATTGTTTAAATTTTGCTAATTATATAACATAGGAAACTGCTATGTGCTAATAATAATGTTATTAATATTCAAGTACAACTAACAACAAAATGTAAAGAACCCACATGGATTATAATGGTTCAGTAATTATCTACATCCACTTTTTTATAGTTCTAGATTTATTAGTCACTAAACTATTAAAGTTACAATACTGTATTTTTAACATTCCCAAAAATACTCAAATTGTACAGCGGGGCTTCACCCGGCATCCCCACTTAACGCTATATATATATTGGCGGAAATATATATAAATTATTGGAAATCTGATTTTTTTTTACTAAAATGAAGAGTTTTTATCACTTTTTGTGAAAATCAAATTTTGTTTCATTGAATTAATATTTTGACTCCGACACTACCTCTATATGGCTCTATATGTTTGATACATTTATGTACCTTTCGGTAGAAAATATTGATTGAGAGTATAAACTAACTTATAAGTTCATCAAACTTTATATGAAATGATATATAATTTAAATACAAACTATATATATATCCCAATTTTACCATTCTAGCTAATAATTTAAATTCACTAGTTGGATAGTCACTATAACCCAGTTGATGCTAATCTCTTGCAATAAAATAATCCCACAACAGACGGTATCTCAAATCGCATCTTCGAGAGCCGCCGCCGGTTTAAATACGTACGATCAAAGAGACGCGAAGTGACCATGCAAATTACAGAGACAAAACGACAGAGAAAAGGCGGTCCCATTTTGTCAGGTTGTAAATGATGACCGGATTCCGAACGTTGGATTCCGAATTTTAAAATCCGGCGCGAAAAAAATTAGTTTAATTAAGAGTGGCGTGTACTGTAGGTTACCGTTGGAATTTAGCACTTGTTTATGGAATTACCCGTGGGCTCCACAAACCTGGGTTTTGTCTTTTGTTTTGGTTGCTAGTTTCCTCGCCAATTTGAACACAATTATATTAATTCCCGACTTTTGATGGGAGTTTGAAATCATGTATTATAAAACTCATGATTTTTTCTTCATTCAAAAATTAATAAGAATTTGAGTTAGAAATTGATAAATTTTGATCCGTGGATCCGATTGTTATATCTAACAATTATATTATTACCTATGGACGTTAATTTGTTTTAGCTTAAGATCGGTGGGTTGCATGATTTTAAAAATTGGATCGGATTGGCCGGTTAAATCAATTGAATTGGAAACCTATGATGAGTTGGGTTCGGTTGAATCCTAAAAATCGGAATATTAAAAAATCGGTGAACCAAACCTGTCGGTTCCTAATTTTTTTAAACAAAAAATTAAAATTAAATTTTTTTTATTTATTAAAATTATTTATGATGTCATCTGATTTTTCCGGTTTAACATGTCGAATCAATGACCCATAAATTTTTTTACATTACCGGTTCGATCATCGATCTGATTTTTAAAAACACTGATTGATAATTACGCGATCAAATTTGACTTGATATTTGTTGATGATGACTTTTTACCCCGAGGAAGGTTCAAATACCAATGAGAGATATGATATAGATTTGTACTAAGGCAAAAGTAGATGGCAAAGGCCCAAGAGCCCATAAAGATATGTGGTTTGATAGAGAGACTTGACTTAGTGATAAAGAGGATTTCTCCCAAGAATAGGATCATCGCGAAGGATGAAGTAAGTTGAGATATTGACCCGATCACATGAAGGGTGTTGATTTAGGGTTTTCTGAAAGTTTGTGGAGCCCGACCCGATGAGGTCCTTATGTGTCAACCCAACCTGGTTGAGAGAGTTGGGTAGAGCTTCGACAAGTATCATTTGCCTCTGTATGCCGACCCAAGTAACGAATAAGGGATCACAGACTGACCAGTATTGGAGTCATGTGACGTATGTCCTACTTGAGAATGTGTGCTTCAAGAAAGTTAATGATGATAGAAGAAAAGCAGTGGTTCTCATTGTAAATAGCTCATGACAGTCGTCATATGTCGGTGTAGTGGCAAGATAGTGGCAGAGTAGAGCCGCATAGGCCGGTGCAGTTGTAGAAGAATATGCCAATCTGATTGGTCATATTAAGGGAAGTTGGAGGTGGTAGCAACTGTAATAATGACCTTGTGACATGGGATGACGTAAGTGGTGGTGGAATAATGAATTTGGAAGCCTATATAAAGGGGTTGAAGTCTCAGATTTAATGAATGGTTGGAAATTTGAGTTAGCAATTTTTACATTTCACAACTTGTAAAAGCAAGAACTCAAGAACTAGAGATAAAGATAGATAGTTGGTCAGTTACCCGATCACTTGAGAGAATTGTACTGGGCTTGTGTAAGACCCGATGTGTTTAATCACTTTGTGAGTTCATTTCCCCATTTATAGCTCGGGTCGGTCTTGACCCCGAGCAGTAATAAAATATCTTTATTTCTCCTGTGGACGTAGGTAGGAGTCACTCTCCACCGAACCACGTAAATTCTGTGTTTATCTGTCTGCTTGCTAAGTTTGCTTTGGTTCCCTATTAACCAAACAAATTCACTGATGAGAGAGATTTGTTCGAAAAATTAATTTCTCATATTGCCCTTGCAACGAAAAACAGTCGTCAACAATATTAAATTAAAACCATTGGATTATGACTATAGTCACGTCATATGGCCATAGATTCCCAATAATTTCATTCCCTTGCTGGTGGAAACCAGAATTTTGTTTATCAGTCGGTGTATTTTTTGGATCGAGAAAAAAGAAAAAAATATGATTTGGTTCGGATTCCAAACCGAACTGAAACGGAACCATACCGAACCTTAAGATTAATGTTCCAAATTATGTGAAACCGTAACCAAATCGAAATGGATTTCGGTTCGGTTCCGATTTTGAAATCGAAACCGGATAAAATCGTAATCTTATAGTTCCATCTGGTTCGATTTCGGTTCCGAACTGAAACTATGGCCGGATCTACCGCTGGATTGTGACAATTAGATATTAAACCTCCTTTAATCATCTAATAATTGCCTATTTTGTGCGTGAATTTTTAACTTCATTATCTAAAGAACCCAATGCATTCAGTACTCCCTATCATGTGTTTAATTTGAAATATCATTTTATAATCTGTCTCAATTCGGATGAAGATTGTGTTAAGTTTCAACAATCAACATTGAATTTATTGAGTTTTACGATATATGGATCTTAAATAAAATGATGCTAATTCTAGGTCGCTTTTTTTTTTTGGAACGTTTTATAGAGCATAACAGCATTAAATTATTCAGTAACCGAATGAGTTAAAATGAAGCAATATGTTTCCCTTTTGGTTTACTCAATTATTTTTGTCACGTAATATATCCACGTTTGGTAGCAAAAGTTCATCTTCTATAGTTCGATGATTCCAATAAATTGAGAGTTGAATTAATCTCCTTCTTCTATTAATATCAGAAAGCTTCTAAATAAATATAATTTTTTTGACCATATATTATAACCTTATTATTCCATTATTGGTGGTTTTTTTATAATCATCATTTTGAAACATAAACATATGCTCCAAATATTTTGGAACGATAATTCCATGATGTTATAAGGAAATTATCTAATAAATAAAAAAATTATTAGTAATGACCTATTTATTTGTTCTAATATCATAAATAACCCAACTCAAATTTTCTATCAACATTCACTAAGAAAACAACTTTCTGATCTTTTTATTTTTTTAATTATTATTATTTTTTATTATATTGAATAAGAGAATCTGAACGATTCTATCGTTTCTATAAAGACTAACTTTCTATTAACGGATCATCAATAGTTAGGTCCTGAAATGGATAAGAACAAAATTAGAATGATAATTGAATAAGACCCGTAACTAACAGAATAACTAACAGAATCATACTCAAAAATTAATAATTACATAAATTAATATTCACTTACATTAATATAAGGGTGGCACCAGCCGTGCAAACAATTTGTACGTATTTTTTTTTTTGGAGATTTTTGAGAAGACGAGCATTTTGATCAGAAAATTTGAACATTGGTCAATATAGATAGAAGATTTGAGTTGAATTATTTATGACATTAGAAAAACTTAATGGGTCAATTTTTATAACAAATTAAGGACATTTATTTGTTGAGGTAGACCGAAAAAAATGTTGTATTACAATTTGTAGAAAGTTTTGAGCATTGATTGGATCTGGTATCAAATGAAAGATTGGGTGTTAGATCTATCTTAGTGGGCTACTGGGCCTTCTAACAAAATCCCCAAAGAGGTACGTAAAATGCCTTTAAAATATATATATATATATATTTTGTCACACCAAATGAACAGAAGGGCAAATAATGTTCTTGGCTCAGTGATAAGTGTTTTTATGTCCAGGAATTGATTCTAGACTTGAATAGTTTATTCTCTCGCAGGTTTAAGATCGAATCTCATTAAAATAATTTTCTTGGAGCCGTGCCCCCGGTGTAAAAAAACCAATGACTTATCATGATCTGTGTTGGGAAATTTCTAAAGACATGTAACATAGGTCCTAGAGATTTGTTGAGATACGCATAAACTGACATGGACAGCCCAAAAAAAACAAATGAACAGAAATGCTGTCAGTTGGCCAGTTACAAAAGAACTGCAGTTCTATACACAAAAAGATCTATACGAAATCTACAATGGTACAAACTTGCTCAATGCCAGAGCAATCTTCTCAATGCTTTGTCAATGCCTTGTTTCTGATTCTCCAGAAACATGTTCCGGGTTACCGGAGGAAACAGAGCGAAGGTGCCCTTGATTGTTACTACTCCCCTCTGAACGGCCAACACCAGCAGGTAGCAGCAACTGTCTAGAATAAGTGATTGATTCCTCAGGATTATGTACAGCTTGCCTCGTTTGCTTGCTTTCAAGAGAGTCTTGTAATGGTAATCGACAGACAGGACATGTAGTCTTTTTTCTTAACCAAACATCAATGCAAGCCAGATGAAAGCTGTGTCCGCATTTGGGCATTATTCTCAGTACTTCTTTATCTTGGTACTCTCCCAAACATATCGAGCATCTGCATAACAAAATGTACAAAGTCTCAATCTCTAAACTATTTGCATAAAGCTACATGTCAAACTTAATCAAAAAGGCATTTGGGAACAGACGTATACAGGCGTGCGCGCGCGTATATATATATTCATTTACACAACGTTCTACCCCAAAAGTACTTTGCAAATGTGTTTACGTCGCGACGCAAAATAACTTGCGCGTCGCGACGTGTCACTCATTCAATACAATGATGACACGTGTCCGGCCTCCGAATTATTAGCTCGGCGTTGCGACACGTAAAGTTGTTCGCGTCGCGACGCACACGTAAGCAGTGTTGTTTATTGTCGGCAGCGTGAGATGATGACACGTGTCCGACGCACGTTAGCACGACTGCTGTGATATTGACAAGTGTCTAACACATGTTAGCAAGTGCGCATGATAACAAGCTAAATATGAGATTAATCAGTGATTTATTAACAACACACTCTCTTTACAAGCCATTTCTATCCATTGGTTCGTGACACCACCTCCCGCTTATAAACCTAGCTATCAATATACATAGATGATAATCATACTAATTAAAGTGAACAGTAACAATCTTGTAAATGTAGGTGGCCGGTGGTAGATGAGCAGGAGCAGTAGCTCCCGCTAAATCTAAAAATTTATTAAAATATATTATTTATCGACTATTTTGTGAAAATCAAATTTTGCCCAATCTATTATTACACGCTACTGTAGGTGGATACACTTACAGTGCATCTTCTACGGATTTGAATGTCTCTTGATTGAACTTCATAGTAGGGATTGCAGAAACAAGCACTGGTTCAAGGTCATTAATCCGAAGCTCTGGCTGCCAGCAAAGGACAAATTGTTCAAGGTCCAAACCCACAAACAAACCCCCAAAGTAAATATATTATCATAACAAATTGGTGCTTCGAGTTCCAGGGTTCCATAACAATCAAACCCATGTGAAATTTAAGCGTGAATTGGGTAAAAATATTATTTTAAAACAGAACAAAAAAGCTGGGTAAGTAAGCTATTCATAACAAGAAACAGAGAAACATTTATATATATATATATATATATACCTGTTCAAGATCAATTCCTGAGTCAATCTCAAGCATTGGCCTTGACTCGACCCCACGAATCCTTTTACAAACCATTCTTGTACAAATGAACACAATAAAAGTTGTACTCACCCCAAATCCAATCACAGTTGTTATCATATTCATACTTGATCCTAACATATGAAACTCCTCCCTTCTTGAGCCCAATTAAAAAAAAAAAAAAAAAAAAAAAAATTAATTAATAACAAGAAAAAGTAACAAATACCCAAATGAAAATTACAAAAATAAAATTATAAAAATAAAGGAATCCTAATCGGTTTGGGTAGAAGATTATTGTTGTTGAAAGAAAATGACGGTTGGGTGGTATTTGCTCTTTGCGGTCTGTATTTATCGTGGGCCCACTGGATTGAAGGGGTTTTAATATCTGACGGTTCAGATTGAGGCGGGTTGTCAGTTTTGGCGGCAAGTCAAATAAATCAATATAATATAACAAATGATGGATTCTTATTTTTGCAGTTTTAAGGTAGAGAATCTCAGAACTCTGCTGAGGTCGGGGATTATGAATTCCAATAAACGTAAGATTCTATTAAATGAGAAATTCGTCGTTAATAGACGTAGATTTTTTTGTGTATAAATTTATATAATCTTAGTAGATTTCATGTTATGTATTTGAAAATTTGTGATGTATTAAAAAAAAAACAGAAGTGTTGCGACTGTGATACTTTTCTTCACATTAACATTGTTACCGGAGATTGAGGGCGCTAATTTTTATTTTTATTTTTATTTTTCAATTCAGATAATAGAAAAGAGTATGAAATTACAAATTTAACCTGAATTTGGATATGTTAGTTAGCAAACATGTGGTGCGGCCAATTGTTATTAAAACAGTTACTGCCATTTCTTTATCCTTATCTGCAATATTTTATTCCATAATTTGCTTTTTATGGTAATCTTCACGAGCAGATCGACCACAAGGGCTGGCGTTTAATGATTTGGAATCGTTCATCTCGGGACTCGTGTTCATGGTAACATAGATTTTTGTCCACCACTGTTCTAAGTTATCCTGAAACGTCTTAAATAACGAAAATTATATTATGTGCCGGGTGTATATGTCATCTCTCTCACAGCAGGCGGACCCCACACTCCTCCTGCTGTGAGAGAGATGACATATACACCCGGCACATGATATACCACCTCCTTAAATAGGGGTGATAATTTGAGTCAAAATTCGTTTATTCGTTTGATTCGATATTCGCTTTAAAGTAAATATGGGTTTGAAAAAATTGATTCGTTTAATAAATATGTCAATTCGATTCGATTCGTTTATTAAATAAATCGAATACGAATTTAAGTTCATTAATTCGTTTTTAATTAAGATTCGAGAAATTATTACTAATTATCATACATAAAGTAATATTTTCGATATTTGTTGAGGTATTTCATATGTTTATATTTATGAATAATTAATGTAAATCAAATGTGATAAATTATTTTATTACATAATATCATAACTAAACGAATATTCATATACGAATCCTGATATTAGGATTCGTTTAATAAATGAATCGAATACGAATTCATCATATTTTGATTCGATTCATTCAGAATTCGATACAAATTTGATTCGTTGATTCGTTTTGTCACCCCTAATCTTAAACAAGTAAATAAAATAAGACCAATGTTGATAAATAATATAATTATAAATGTCATACTATTTGCTTAAATTTTTGATTTGTTTTATAAGATTTGTGATTCTAATTTTAGATAAAATATTAGTCACAGTCAATCACCTGTGTTATATTCTCACGTGTCTGGAAAGATTTGGATTCCCTTTATTATTATATTTTAGTTTACAAGAAGTGAATTTACGAGCCAATTGTGTAATCTAGTCCAGTTTGTTTATAATTGTATTGAGTAAAATTTAAGTAAACATGGATAAGAATAATTTAATAATTGTGTTAAAATTCTCAAATATTAATATAACCCGCTGATTTTTTATTTTTTTTTTTTCAAATTATTAGTGTTAGAGATTGAGGTGAATATTTTTTTTATTTCAATCTGAATATATTTACAATATAACAGCTTTTATATAGGTGATACAGGAAAACTAAAATAGTAAAGAAATTCTAAATATGTATACAAATAATATAAATCGTCAGTTGCCTAGAATATAGATTGATAATAGGAATGTAATTATAGTTTCCGTTTTGATAATATTCTTAACACCCCCCTCAAACTCAAGCTTGTGGAAGAGAAGCAAGCTTGAGTTTGGAAACCAACTCGTGAAAGCGTCCTGGAAGCTAAGGTTTGGTAAATAGATCAGCAGGCTGCTCTGCAGAAGGAATGTCACAAAGTCGAACAGTGCCTTGACGGATATGATGAAGAACAAAATGACAATCAGTTTCGATGTGTTTCGTGCGATCATAATAGACATCATTATGCGCTATATAAATGGCACTTTTGTTGTCACAGTAGAGAGGGGTAGCATGAGATTGAGGAACACCCATGTCACCGAGAAGCCAGCAGAGCCAAATGATTTCTTGAGTAGCATCAGCAATCGCACGATATTCAGATTCAGTACTGGAGCGAGAAACCACTGATTGTTTCTTACTACGCCAAGAAATAAGGGAGTCGCCTAAGAAGATGCATAAACTAGTTGTAGATCGTCGATCAGTGGGATCGTCGGCCCAACTAGCATCAAAGTAGGCACGCAGCTCAAGAGATGAATCAGCGGAAAAATAAAGACCATGAAATAACGTTCATTTGATGTAGCGGAGTAAATGAAGAACATCATCATATTGAGCAGAGCGGGGGGCAGACATAAACTGACTAACAACATGAACTGCATAGGCAATATCAGGCCGAGTAATTGTTAAATAAACCAAGCTGCCAACAAGCAAACGGTAAAGAGTAACATCAGGAAGAGAGGTACCATCAGTGACATCAAGTTTAATTTGAGGATTCATAGGGGTATGAGTGGTCTTGCTATCAGTCAATCCCGCCAGAGCCAGTAAGTCAGAAGCGTACTTAGCCTAGGATAGATAATAGCCAGTCTGATCAGAGAGTACCTCAAGCCCAAGAAAGTAACTTAGATTACCAAGGTCTTCCATCTCAAAATATTGTTGAAGAGAGGTATTAAGTTCAGAGATACCGTGCGAATCATCCCCCGTGATAATCATATCATTCACATATAGAAGAAGAAGAATAATAAAGCCATGATCAGTTTGTCGAATAAAAAGTGTCGAGTCATAGGCACTGGAAGTGAACCTAAGTGTATGAACAGTGGTGCTGAATTTCTCAAACCATGCCCGAGGAGCTTGTTTAAGACCATATAATGCCCGGCGAAGTTTACAAACCTTATTATGAGGATGAGGTCAATCACTTGTGTTATATTCTCACGTGTCTGGAAAGATTTGGATTCCCTTTATTATTATATTTTAGTTTACAAGAAGTGAATTTACGAGCCAATTGTGTAATCTAGTCCAGTTTGTTTATAATTGTATTGAGTAAAATTTAAGTAAACAGGGATTAGAATAATTTAATAATTGTGTTAAAATTCTCAAATATTAATATGACCCGCTGATTTATTTTTTTTTTCAAATTATTAGTGTTAGAGATTGAGGTGAATATTTTTTGTATTTCAATCTGAATATATTTACAATATAACAGCTTTTATATAGGTGATACAGGAAAACTAAAATAGTAAAGAAATTCTAAATATGTATACAAATAATATAAATCGTCAGTTGCCTAGAATATAGATTGATAATAGGAATGTAATTATAGTTTCCGTTTTGATAATATTCTTAACACCCCCCTCAAACTCAAGCTTGTGGAAGAGAAGCAAGCTTGAGTTTGGAAACCAACTCGCGAAAGCGTTCTAGAAGCTAAGGTTTGGTAAATAGATCAGCAGGCTGCTCTGCAGAATGAATGTCACAAAGTCGAACAGTGCCTTGACGGATATGATGACGAACAAAATGACAATCAGTTTCGATGTGTTTCGTGCGATCATAATAGACATCATTATGCGATATATAAATGGCACTTTTGTTGTCACAGTAGAGAGGGGTAGCATGAGATTGAGGAACACCCATGTCACCGAGAAGCCAGCAGAGCCAAATGATTTCTTGAGTAGCATCAGCAATCGCACGATATTCAGATTCAGTACTGGAGCGAGAAACCACTGATTGTTTCTTACTACGCCAAAATAAGGGAGTCGCCTAAGAAGATGCATAAACTAGTTGTAGATCGTCGATCAGTGGGATCGTCGGCCCAACTAGCATCAA
The DNA here is from genome assembly GCA_019454045.1 of Zanthoxylum bungeanum. Lineage (NCBI taxonomy): Eukaryota > Viridiplantae > Streptophyta > Magnoliopsida > Sapindales > Rutaceae > Zanthoxylum > Zanthoxylum bungeanum. The sequence goes on along the minus strand of SKCR01049487.1, from coordinate 740,481 downwards.
AGTAGGCACGCAGCTCAAGAGATGAATCAGCGGAAAAATAAAGACCATGAAATAACGTTCATTTGATGTAGCAGAGTAAATGAAGAACATCATCATATTGAGCAGAGCGGGGGGCAGACATAAACTGACTAACAACATGAACCGCATAGGCAATATCATGCTGAGTAACTGTTAAATAAACCAAGCTGCCAACAAGAAAACGGTAAAGAGTAACATCATGAAGAAGGGTACCATCAGTGACATCAAGTTTAATTTGAGGTCACGCCCGAGCCAGTAAGTCAGAAGCGTACTTAGCCTGAGATAGATAATAGCCAGTCTGATCAGAGAGTACCTCAAGCCCAAGAAAGTAACTTAGATTACCAAGGTCTTTCATCTCAAAATATTGTTGAAGAGAGGTATTAAGTTCAGAGATACCGTGCGAATCATCCCCCGTGATAATCATATCATTCACATATAGAAGAAGAAGAATAATAAAGCCATGATCAGTTTGTCGAATAAAAAGTGTCGAGTCATAGGCACTGGAAGTGAACCTAAGTGTATGAACAGTGGTGTTAAATTTCTCAAACCATGCCCGAGGAGCTTGTTCAAGACCATATAATGCCCGGTGAAGTTTACAAACCTTATTATGAGGATGAGGGTAACCATGCGAAGGTTTCATATAAACCTCTTTAGATATGTCACCATTAAGAAAGACATTCTTGACATCCATCTTAAACAAAGTCCACTATCGAGAGGCGGCTATAGCAAGAAGACTACGAACGGAACTCAGACGGGCAACAAGAGCAAAGGTTTCTTCATAATCAATCCCATATTCCTGAGAAAATCCCTTGGCAACAAGACGAGCCTTATAACGTTCAATAGAGCCATCAGATTTTGTCTTGATTTTGTATATCCATTTACACCCAATCACAGATCTTGCCGGTGGAAGAACAATTAAGTCTCATGTATGGGCTTTTTCAAGAGCCTGCAATTCTTCAGTCATAACTTGCTGCCAAACAAGGTTAGAACTATCTTCAGAGTAAAAATGAGGTTCATATTGAGTGAGAGTAGTAGAAAAATAATGAAAATCTCGAAGTTTGAAAGGAATTTCTGTCACTCTAGTAGAACGACGAAGAGACGGAGGATTACCTGAAAAGGACACGGGGGAGCTAGATGTGGCTGTGAGGGATCCGGCAGGCGATACAGACTGTGGGAGATCAACTGTAGAGGGATCATTTGAGGGAGGTACATCAGAGTCTTCATCGGGAAACAAATTAAGAGTGTTATCTGTAAAGAGGATACGAGGTGAGGAAGAGATAGAGTGAAATTTGGAAACAGAGGAAAACATGTGATTTTCCCAAAAGGTGACATGACGAGAAATACAGAGGCGATTGGAGATGGGATCCCAACACTTATACCCTTTGTGTTCAATGCCATAACCCAAGAAACAACATAGTCGAGCCCGGGGTTCTAATTTAGTGTGTTCATGAGGTTGAATAAGAACGAAACAAACACAACCAAAGAATTTAAGAAGAGTGTAGTTGGGAGATGTACCATGTAATTTTCCATAAGGGGATTGATTGGCTAGAACAGAAGACGGAAGGCAATTGATGGTGTAGACACTGGTGAGGGCAGCTTATCCCCAGAAACGTTCAGGACAAGAGGAAGATATTATAAGAGCACGAATTGCCTCTAAAATATGTATGTGTTTGCGTTCGGCTCTCCCATTATGTTGAGATGTACCGGGACAAGAGCGGTGACAGAGAGTCCCATTTGGTTAAGAAAGTGTAGAAAATCAGAGTCTTTATATTCCATGGTATTATCAATGCGAAAAATTTTAATGGTCGATTGAATTGAGTCTTAACCATTTTCGCAAAGGTTTGGTAAATTGAGGAAAGTTCATAGCGATGTTTCATAAGATAGAGCCAAGTGTATCGGGAATAATCATCAATAAAAATCACAAAATACTTTGAACCACCCATAGTATGAGTAGGAGATGGACCCCAAATATCATAATGGACCAGATCAAAAGGTGAAGAGGAAATTGAAGTACTATTACTGAAAGATAATGCAGTTTGTTTACCCAACTGACAAGGCATACAATCAAAATCTTTATTGGAAACAGGACCTAAATGACCACTAGATGCTAATAAACGTAATTGACTAAGAGCAGGATGGCCCAACCGAGAGTGCCACAGGTTGAGTGAGGTAATGGGTGAGGTAGAGGCTGCAGATTAACATGGAGAAAGGTCTTGAGGAAGATGAAGACTGATGAGCTCAAACAAACGACATTTCTTACGGCCTATCCCAAGCGTCCGACCTGTCCGCGGATCCTGCACATAGCAACCAGAAGCATTAAATAAGACATTAAGACAAATGTCACATAATTGACCGACAGATAAAAGATTCAAAGCGAGTTTGTGTATAAGAAATGTGTTAGAGACAGAGAGATTGAGAAGAGAAATGTGACCCAAATGACTGGGGGTCATGAAAGAGCCATTAGCAGTTTGAATAGCAGGAAGATATGATGGAGTAGATGTAGAGTAAAAGATACTTGAGTCGGAAGTCATGTGATTGCAACAAGCATAATCAAAATACCAAGAGGCAGTACATGGGATAGTAGAAGAAGCAGAGATGTTACCAAATTGATAGGCTATTGATTGAAAAATGGAGGCAAGATCATGAATAGGCTGAGAAGACTGAGACTGTTCAGTGTCACCCTGATCATCAGAAGCTACAGCAGAAAGAGATGGACGACCCTTGAAGGAATGAGCAGTGTGGCGAGTAGGACAGTCGCAATCAAAATGGCCAGGATGTTAGACAATTATGACCCATAGCGTCACTATTTGTAAAAGACATTGTGGTTTTTGTACAAATTAATTATGTAGCAATGGAAATTGCATTTTATCATTTTGTAATTTGATTACTTAAATATATAAATTATAAAAGTCCTTATGATTAGTTCCGAATTATAAGATATGAGACAATGTCAATCCATAACAGTTTAATCATTAAATAGCCATAGTCGTAGTATTATCGAGACAGGACATCGATAATACGGAATATACTAGTATTGCACTTGTGCGTGTTATGGAAGCGTAACATCATAGTTCTCATATATTTAAGTATTTGATACTTATGCAAGTGTGATAGGAGGTTGTGTTTACCGATGGTACGGAAACAGCTTCGCTCTGGATAGACCCCGCAGAATCCCATTGGTAGTATGACTATGTGTCTATGGGAGTCCGCATCAGGGTAGGTGTATTTGGTCTTAACCTGAGACTTGCATCGCTAGTACTTGCGACAATCAATACGCTTTGGTTTGGGTCGTCCAGGATTTTAACAGGTTCTATGTACGCCTCTTCTGGGTTTATTGAGAATCGTAGTGTATTGGGTGTGATGTCAAGATGGAAGTATCACTTCAGTCATATGGAGATAATGATCACGCATGGATACAGAACTGGTACTCTAAAATGGTTACAACCATTGAGATAATATGACATGGTCATGATTATCCGATTAAAGAGATTAGTTACTTGTAATCCAATATATGCTTCGTACGGGGCAGACACTATTCCAGCCCCAGGCCTTGCATGTGACCAGACCCGGCCACGGTTTCGGTTCGAAACCGGAACCGAACCGGTTGGAACCGGAAGGTTCCGGTTCCGGTTCCGAAACCGAATCGGAATGGGACCGGTTCGGTTGGAACCGTCGGGTTCCTGTTGGAACCGTAGGGTTCCAACGGGAACCCTACGGCTACTAGCCATTGGGGGCCTAATTCCCCCAACGGCTAGTGCCGTTGGGGGATGCAGGAGCCGTTTGGCTCCCTGCCAAAAAAAAATTAAAAAAATTAGAAAAAAAATATTTTTTATTATATAAAATAAAAATTACTAATGTACCCCTAATAACGGTAATAAAACAGTTATATTTAGGGGCATTTTTGGTATCAAAAAAATTCTAAAATTCTATAATATGATTCATTTTTCATAATTTCATCACACCCAATTCTCAACTCTCTCATTTTCTATAAATCTCTTATTCGCAATTATTCAATTTTCTTATTTTTCTTCCTAATTTCTCAAACGAAAAATGGCAAGCTCATCTGAGAACATTATGTCAAATATGTCAACCCAAGAGAGCGGCCCTAGTGTTAGTGCACAATCACGAAGAAGAGAAGTTAAGGCTCGGTCCTCGGATATTTTCAAAATTCATTTTACTTTGGAACGCCTAGAAGATGGTTCACAACGAGCAATTTGCAACTATTGTGGGGTTATCTATAAATTTTCAGGTGGATACGGCAATATGATCAAGCACATGGAAAAACATCATCCGGTTGAATTTGGCATTGATACGACGCAGACTCAAATGGCCAGGTATGCATCATCTAGTAGAGGTACGAGTAGTGTTGATTTATTTAAATATTCTGATGCAAAAAATAGAGAAGAATTTGCGAAATTAACTTGTATGGCACATCTTTCTTTAAGCTTTGGTGAAAAACTTCATTTTACTAATTACGTGCATAATGCTTTAAACCCTGCTGCATGTAGAATGTCTCGAAACACAACAAAACGTCATATTTTCAAATTATATAAAGATGGTAAAATTATTTTAAATGAAATATTTAAAGAGATGAAAGGTCGTATTTCTATATGTTCTGATATTTTGAGTGACCATTGGCAAACACACTCATACATGGGTGTGACTTGTCATTGGATTGATGCATCATTTACCATGCAAAAAAGACTTATTGCATTTAGAGTTTTTGATGACCCACATACTGCACAAAATATTTATAGAATGATGAAGGTAATTTTTGATGAATATGGTTTAGTAGAAAAAATTTTAACAATTGGATTTGATAATGCATCTGCAAATACTGCATCCATTAATGATTTAAAATCCTTATGTGAACCAAATTTGGGGGTCGATTTTTTCATATTCGTTGTACATGTCATGTCCTAAACTTATGTGTGCAAGACGGTTTAAAATTATTATCTCATTTCCTTGATCCAATTAAAATGGTACTTAATTGTATTTGGTCATATTCTCAAGTTAGGAGAGAAGAACCAAGTTTTGTAAAATAAATGGTATTAAACCGATTAAATTTTCTAGAGATGTTCCAACACGTTGGAATTCTACTTATTTTCTTTTATGTCAAGCATTTCAATACAAAGATGCATTATGTAGTTTTTTTCTCAACATGTTCAAAATATCACACTTTATCCTAGTCAATGGGATATTTGTGAATTTTTTTTAGATATTTTAAGAGTTTTTAATGATGCTTCTTTAGTTTTAGCGGTGTTTATTATCCTACAGCACATTTATTTCTTCTTGAGAGTTTGAATATTGTTGGCACTCTCGATGAGCATGTTGACAGTGACGACCCTAATGATCTTGTTTTGCTCGAAGCCATTACTGTTATGAAGGTAAAATGGTTGCATTATTTTAGAGAAATTCCTTTACTTTATCTTATTGCTGCTGTTTTTGATCCTAGATTTAAATTAGAAGGTTTGAATGGTGGTTTACAAGCTTACTATGGTTATTTAGGAATATTAGATTACATTGATATTACGAGCATAATGACGAAATTAAGAAGTGATTTAATTATTTTATTTAATGATTATATTGTAAGATATAACTTAGGAACATTAGGTCAATCTAGTAGTAGCGAACCGGTAATTCAAACAAGACTTAGCGCAGGGGATCGTTGGTTATTGCAACGAAATAAAAAATCTAGGGATACGACAACTAATAATCCTGAATTAGATAATTATTTATCTACAAATTTTGAGTTTTCTAATGAAAGTTTATGCAGTAAAAATTTTAAAATCCTTGAATGGTGGAACCGGCATCAAAATATATATCCTGTTTTATCTATTATTGCTAAAGAGATCTTGGCAGCACCTATTCCACCGTTGGCGGTTGAGCAAGCCTTCAGCTTGGGAGGTAATATATTGGAAGCTAGGCGATCTTCATTACATCCAAGCACTCTAGAAGCAACAGCTTGTGTGGATGATTGGACTCGAGCTGATCTGAGACAACAAGAAGATGCCCCCGATGATTGTGAAGATTTGTTCGATAATGCTTCTGCAACAAGTGCAAGCGGAACCGGAGCCGAAGGATCAACTGATATGATGATTGATAATTGTAAAATTATAATTTACAAAGGGGATATGTCTAAGAGACTAAAACTTGTAATGGAACTACGTGAGCTTTGATTCCTCTCACCCTTGGAGGATACGTAGGCAACTTAAATTTTTAAAAATTTAAGCTCAAGCTCTTCAATGTAATAATTTTTTTTTATTTATAAATTTAATCTCATTTTTTTATTTTATTAATTAAAAAAAAAGAACCGAACCGGAACCGAACGGTTCGGTTCCGGTTCGGTTTTAGTTTCTGGTTCCACTTAAGTGTGGAACCGGAAACCGGCCGGTTCGGTTCGGTTCCGGACCGGAACCGAACCGCCAGCCGGGTCTACATGTGACATCCGATACTGGATCGCAATACGTAATACTATGTATACTATGTCTGATATAGATTATATATTCCATTAAGAATATTTTTGGAGAATTGGGTAGGCACGGTGCTTTGCTAGAAGTCAACCATGTCTCGTAAATCGGTAAAAACGTAGTACGAGGTACGTACGTGTTCAGATAGTCCGACGACCGGATTTACTGCCAACATATACAGGGATCTCTTGGGTCGCTTCCCGAAGATTCACCGATGACGTATGATTCGAGCATAATTAATCTGGATTAATTACGGAGAGATTTTATCTATGATAAAATACTATTAGAAGAGAGAGAACGATTAATTTGGAATTAATCGATAAAATAATATATTCGATATATTAAACGAAATTAGATTTCGACGCGGAATTAAAATTGGATTTTAATTCGGGCAAACGAATTAATTTAGAATTAATTCGCTAGCGACATGAATAGTAATTTTGTCATGCATAATTATTTAATTAAATTTGATTTAATTACGTCGCAACAGAAACTCATTAATTCGGAATTAGCGAATCCGAGCCCGGGATGTGTCGCGGGCCCACTCAGATTTTGAATCACTGGGGCCCACATGTCACATCATTTGTCACATCACTTGTCACTTTAGTTACTTTTGGTGATGGGTTTTGGGGAGAATGATGATGACTTGCCTTACACACTTCCTAAACATGATGGCTTGATTGACTAATACCAAATGTTTGGTATATGATTATTAGATTTTTGAAATCAAAAACCAAGTCAACACACATTTTCATTTCCATCTCTCTCCCTCTCGATTTTTTGAAGAAAAACACTCTCTCTATTTTCTTGCTCTTGACCGAAACTAGAAGGAAGAAAAGTTAGAAGTTTTGTTGCAAAATTTCTAAGTTGCTAGCACATCAAATAATCATCCAAGGTGATAGGGAAACCATCACAATAGCTTGGAATCAAAGGACAAAGCTTGGAGCTTGGAGCTTGGATTTCATCTTCAAAATTGGAGCTTGGCCGAAACTTGGAGAATAAAATTTTAAATTTGATGCATCCTAAAGCCGTTCATTGTAAGTATGATTCTGTCATACTTCTTTATGTATTCACATGTTTTATGCTTAAATATGATCTTGGGAATGCCTTAGAAACCAACAATGGTATCATGGAGCCTAATTTGAGCATGAAAAATGATTAGGGTAAAATTTGGGTAAAATTGATTTGAGCATGATTTGATAAAATTGATTGATTGAGTATGCTTGAATGATGATAACTTAGAGTTATGCATGATCAATTTGAAGAAAATTCAATTGGATTAATTTTCCCTAATTTATGTATGTTGGCCGAATGCAACATTTACCCTAAAGTCATGGTATTTTTGTTTTTTGATCATTGGATGAGTTGAAAAATATGGTTATGTTGATTTGAGATTCAATCAGATTGAAATCGGAATCGAACGTAAATAAACCCTAAAATGCCGTGAGCTATGGAGCATGAAATGAAATGATTTTTTGTTTCAAAATGTTGGACATGAGTTGAACAAATTAATACATGATTAATTCATTAATTAGTATTTTGGAAATATTAATTTAGATAATTAATTGATGTAATACACTTTAATTAATTGAATTTTGAAATTTGGAAAATTAAATTTAATTAGTTGGGCTTAATTTAGAATTGGGCTTAAATTGTTGTATTTTGGCCTAATGGGCTTGGTTGGGCCAAGTTGGTTTAGGTCAATTGGATTGGATCCAAATTGGGCCTAAATCATTCCATTAAGTCCAAATATGACAAATGGGCCTTTTATGTTTAATTGGGCCTTATGGGCCGAAATTGGTTTCTTGGCAAATAAGATGATTCCTTAATTGGGCTTTGGTATTTGGGTTTGACCCATATTGACCAAAGTCCATGCCTTAAGAAATTAATTGAAAGCCCATTGGACTTTAATTAAACAACATTGGATGTTAATTGGGCTTTGAGACCCATTTAGATTAGATTTGGAATCTAAGTCGTAAAGGCGCATTAAAAAATGTAGTTATTTAATTTGAATTAAATATAGAATTAGTATTGAATACGAATTAAATTAGATTTAAATTGTAGTTCGATATAATTCAAGAATTCGTACTTTGAAACTTATTCTCAAACGAGTTGGACTCGCGCAAAATCAAATCGTTGTTTGAACATTGGATGATCACTTTATTCAAGATTAATTAATTGGATTAGATTGATTGAATAACATGCTTTGTGTGAATACATGGATGTGTTGAATGAATAATGTATATCGGATGGATATTAGAAGGGAAATGGCAATTTTGGAAATTGTTGTAAATTTAGAATTTATTAAATTGGACCTGCGTGTACAGCCTTATCTCTCTTGATTCTTTGTAATTCTATTCTCACCTAATTCCCCTCAATGTTATGAGGTTTCTTTTTGTATTATGTAATTGGGTAGAAGTAAGAATAGTGCTAGCGGGGGAGAGGAAATGAAGTGATTTGTTCTAGGAACAATATGTGAGATATCCATCCGCATATCATTATTAATTTATTTTCGCGCCTTATTATGCTTTTAGAATGCATGCTTAAGGGTGTATGATGAGACCTAACAAAGATAATAAATTGGTTGCCAATTTACGCGAAAAACCCTCAACAAATATTAAGCATTTTCATTCCATTGAGTGATTCTTACTCAAGATCCAAGATTGGCACTGGTTTGTTGGCCAAAGTCAAGACCTTTGTCCATCGCGGATGTGTTTGAATCATGAATGCTTTGTTTTATATCGTATGTTTTGTCCAAGTTGTGATTTGTTGGCCAAAGTCAAGATCACTTCTTGTCCATCGACATCGATTACGAAGCTTTCCAAAGTCAATGAGTTTCGCTTAACTGGAATCATTAAGCTTGTTGTGCCAAAGTCAATGCTTAGTTGATTCAGAGGAAAAATGTTAGGAAAATATATTGGATATATTGGCATATATATTGTATATATGTTTCGGACTTGGAGGTCAACCTACCGGATCTAGGAATTGGATGAGATTCAATTGATCTTAGAGATCTACCTAGTTAAATATCATACAGCTTGTTGGCCAAAGTCAAGGTTGTGTGTTATTTAACGGGATCCTAGTCCACTAGGAAACTAGGTTTCCCGAGTACTTAACAGAGGGTTAGAGGCTCATCGAAAAATAGTGGGAGGCTAGTATTGAATTTGTAATTTCGTTCAAATACTTAGCTTTACGCGCTTTCAAGTTATTTCGTCAATTATTTTATTTGTTGGACTAATATATTATTATTTTTCTTGTAATAGTTAGATTGTACCCATACATCATTAATGAAATAGTTGGACTATTGCGGTTAAGATGACATGAAAGTTAAGCATTAGGGATATTGTCATGGGCGACAACGTCTTTAATGGCGCAAACTTTCAAGACTGGGATATGAATCTCAAAATAGTTCTGGGATCTAAGAAGTTACTCTACACCATAGAGCGACCTCTTGGGCCTAAGCCCCGACCTGATCAGTTGCTTGAGCTAGAGCTTTGGAAGACTCATAGCGATGATAACGCGACTGCTCAATCGGTAATGCTTGCCGCTATGACTCCGCAATTCCGTCGTCAAAACAAGGGGTTGGATCCCTATAAGATGATGGCGAAGTTGCACGATCTTCACCGATCTAATCTTATATCGCAAATATATGAGTTGCAGAAGAAGCTCTTCCGCGTCGAATGTTAGATGGTACGTCTGTTGAGCACCATGTCTCACAAATGATTGCTGACATTGAGCAGCTCGGACAGATGGGCATAGTCTTTGAGGCTGAGACTTATGTGGATTTGATCATACAGTCTCTCCCAGACACTTGGAGTGGGTTCATCATGAACTACAACATGTTGAACCAAGACCAAACTCTTGGAGAGTTGATGTCCACTCTGCGTGAGGCATAAAATGAGCTCCTTAAGGGCAAGAAGCGCGAGGTGCACTATGCTTCAACATCTCAGACTCCAAGGGCTTGGCCCAAGGCGACTGGAGGTGTTAAGAAGAAGAAGCATAAAAAGAAAGGCAATGCCAAATCGTCAAAGGGTTCTGGGAAACCTAAGGATAAATCCCAAGATGTATGTCTGTAGTGCGGGAAGCGGGGTCACTGGAAGCGTGACTGCCGCGAGTACAATGCACACATGAAGGAAATCAAAGCGGGCAAGGATCCAGCTTCAGGTATGTTTGTTATAGAAATAAACATGTCTACTATTAGTTTTAAAAATTGGATTTTTGATTCTGGTTTTGGAACTCATATATGTACTGATGTGCAGGATCTGCAGATTAGCAGGAGACTGGCCTCAGGAGAGATTGACCTCCGCGTTGGAAATGGGACACGAGTCGCCGTTTTGGCCGTTGGCACTTTTGTTTTGGAACTGCCCTCGGGGCATGTACTTAAACTTACAGACTGTTATTATGTACCTGGTTTGACTAGGAATATTATTTCTGTATCTATGTTAGCCCAATGTGGGTATACTTTTGTTTTTAGAAACACTGGGTGTTTTATGTATAAAAATGATATGGAAATTTACATTGCTGATGTAAATAATGGTCTATATATTTTGAATATGAATCAATCTCAAACATATTCTGTAACAAACAAAAGGCTTAAAGTAAGTAATAAAGATGAAACTTATATGTGGCATTGTCGTCTGGGACACATAAACAAGACACGCATATCCACACTTTCGAAGTGTGAGTACTTGGACGGATTTGATCCAAATTCATTTGACGTCTGCGAATCTTGTTTATTAGGCAAGATGCCTAAATCACCTTTTAGCGGTAAAGGTGCACGTGCCACCGAACTGTTAGCCCTTATTCATAGTGACGTTTGTGGGCACATGTCTAGCCAGGCTAGAGGTGGATACGAATACTTCGTAACCTTTACAGATGATGCATCGTGTTATGGTTATGTGTATCTTATGAGACACAAGTCGTAAACTTTTGAGAAATTCAAAGAGTTTCGACACGAAATAGAAAAACAGACCGATAAAAGTATTAATACATTACGATCGGACCGTGGTGGCAAATACTTAAGCAATGAGTTTCTTGATTACTTGAAAGAATATGGTATTCTTTCACAGTGGACTCCTCCCGGAACACCGCAATTAAACGGTGTGTCCGAACGGAGAAACTGAACTTTGTTAGACATGGTGAGGTATATGATGAGTGTAGGCATTGCATTTTCGCATGTGAAACCCGATGATGAGCCTCATTTGGAGGCACTACCTTTTGAGTCACGGAAGCCGCAGGAAGCGGATATCGGAAGGGGAAATTCAGAATAAATAAGCTCACTGTCTTCGTTATTGCTGCGTTCGTTACTTCGTTCGAACGGGAAACAGATTGCGGGCGTTCGTGTCGCGTTCGAGTAAGCGTTCGAACGGTGTCGGTAATTCTGGTTTTGCTGCTAGCCTCACGCCCAGCCCATTTGGCTCCCCAAAGCCCATAAAACACATCCCAAATTAAATAAATAAATATTAATTAAATATTAAACATTAAAATAAAACATTTAAACCATTTACCAATTAAATAAAACATAAAATAAAATCATGCCTAATAAATGAATCAAATATATTATATACTAAAACTAAAAATAAGATTTGCCTAATTAAAATCAATCTTAACCAATTAAAGCCAATCATATATTTGACTTCCTAATTCAATAAGATATCCACCAATTTAAAAGTATTGACTTCCTAATCTAAACCAAATTTGTCCCCCCTCAATCTTTGACTTCCTTGCTAAACACTAAATCATATCCTAATTTAATGTACAAATCCCTTCCCTTGTAAACCCTAGCCATTCTCTATATAAACAACCCCAACCAAGGCCATCCTCTCCTTCACACAACACAATTCACACCCAAGCTCTCTCGAAATTTCTCTCTAACTCTCTCTACACACCCAAAACACATCCAAGAGAAAACACTTCATACACACACAAAAAGAAAACAAAGAAACCACCACAAGACCACCCTCCATAGCCGAACCCAAACTCACCCATAGCCGAATTCTAAAACACGCCAAAACAACCTCCTAGATTACCTTAAAACAGTAGCCCAAAATCCTTAAAAAACAGTAACTTAGAAAACTACATAGATAACCTTAAAAATAATCACTTTTAATTGTACTAAGAACCCACACAACTTGGAATAGTTCTTTGAAAACATTGAAACAGGTAGCCCGTGCAGTGAGCAGCAAAACAGGAGCCGATTAGGAGCAGAACGGAGTTCGAACAATAAGCAAAGCAGCGAAGCAGTGAGCTAGGACGTTAAACCAGGGACCAGAAAAGTTGCGGAGCTTTACCCCCCTTTCGATCTTCGTGGAACGTGAGTCCGAGAGACGGCTTAAAAGGTTAGACCTGAGGGTATCTTTCACACTTGTTTTCCTTTTCCGCATCATTTATTAAGTATTTCTTGTATGATTGTAATGTTGAAATGTGTGTTGTGATTTTTGAGTATGTAAATATGCATGAATTATGAGATGTAATATGTTGTGGGCATTAGATGAATGAGAGTTGTGTCAACTCTCGCGGTATATCGGATGGAAACCCGGACATAAATTTCATAGCCGATTCCGAATGGACGGTAATATGATCTGTACTCGGGCCACAACTCCACGTACCGCTTGAGTAAACGGCACCATCTCTCTTTCGTTGTGTTGCTTTTTGTTTATTTAGTTTTCTCTTGAATTCAATATATTGTTTATTTTTGTATGATTCAACCAAGCACATGGGCTTAGTGAGTTAGTCCAAAGGTCCTCCATTTGTGAGACAAAGAGCCGAAAAGGCCACCTTCGTGACACTACTTCGCCGCACCGGTTGATGTATGTTCGGTTGGACGCAAGATACGTTCAATCGAGCATACTTAGTTTGATATTATTATCTTTATTTTCGTATGTATAAGTCAATCGAGCGCATGGGCTTAGTAAGTGTGTTGTGAGATCCCCTATGGGGAGGGGCTAAAAGCCCTTTACCACGATGCTTTGCCGCGCCGGTTGACGTGTGTTCGGATTGGATGTAAGATGCGTTCAATCGGGCATACTTGGTTGATATGATTGGTTCTATTCTTGCATGTGTGATATGACGCGCATGGGCTTAGCATGTTGGTCTAAAGGTCCTCTCTTTGAGAGATCAAGAGCCTCAAAAGGTCACCTTTACGGCAGTGCTTCGCCGCGCCCTTTTATTTTCTGTTTATGTATTGCATCAGGTCCGTGTCCGTTCGAACGCGTTCACGAACGCAACTCGAACGCGCATGTGTTTTTGCCTTATTATGTGTCAGGTCTCGTATCCGTTCGAACGCGTTAACAAACGCCATACGAACGTGAGCTTTCTGTCTCATCTCCGTTCGAACGCATTTACGAACGCTACTCGAACGTGAGCATTCTGTCTCGTCTCCGTTCGAACGCGTTTACGAACGCTACTCGAACGTGAGCATTCTGTTTCATTTCCGTTCGAACGCGTTTACGAACGCTACTCGAACGTGAGCATTCTGTTTCATTTCCGTTCGAACGCGTTTACGAACGCTACACGAACGTACACACACTGAACTGAGTCTGTCTTTTATATTCATGCATAATTGCCTATTAGTTGATCTTTCTTATGCAAATGTTCACAATTCGTATGCTTATGTCATGATAACATTTGAGCATTATTTCTTGCGGTATATCGGATGGAAACCCAGACGTAAATTCCGTAGCCGATTCCGAATGGACGGTAGTGCGGTCTGTACTTGGGCCATAATTCCACGTACCACTTGAAAAGTGCCCATATGTGTGCTTGTATGGTTAATATGTGTGCTTGTGTTTTTTTCCTGAATGTGATATGCAAGTAAAGTTGTATGTTAGTTGCTATCTTGATATATGTTAAGCATGCAAATATAAATGTAAGATATATGTGTAATACATGTATATTTAGGCGCATATTTTATTTTATAAAGGTGAATTTAGAAGCATGATACCCTTAGGAATAAGTGTTACTTCAGCTTGTTTAAATTATTACATGAATCCTTTCATTACAAGTGACATAAGTAAGGGACCATTCCGAACCCAACGGTTTGAGGTTTTCCCTTGCGAGGGGTGAGTGCGGCCTTAAATCTTTGTCCCGGTTCACACCGGGTGGCGACTCCATGTTATGTAATCCTTCCCAACTAGGCCGCGAGCCTAGGAACGGCGTCGCCCAGTTTCTGTGTCCCACAATGAGTCCCACAGAGCTACCTATTTCCTTCTGGGGATATGCTTTGAACAATGCAATATTATTTGAATAAGGTTCTGTCAAAGTCTGTTCAACAGACTCCGTATGAAATATGGACAGGAAAGAAACCGGGTTTCTCATTCCTGAAGATTTGGGGTTGCTGGGCATACGTCAGACGTTTGGAAGGTACCAAACTAGAACCCAAATCGGATAAATGCCTATTTGTAGGATATCCTAGGGAAACCAAATGATATTACTTCTATCATCCACAAGAGAACAAAGTATTTGTTGCTCTACATGCGGTTTTCCTTGAGAAGGAATTCCTAAATGCAGTGATAAGTGGGAGGAAAGTAAAACTCGATGAAAATCGGAGTGATATTGTTCCTGGCACAGAATCCTTAACGGAACATGAACAGTCCATCAGGGATGAGACTGTACCACAATCTTCGAATACACAAGGACCGCGTAGGTCGGAGAGAGTCAGAAAACAACCTGAAAGGTATGGGTTTCTGATCTCACCTCATGTGTATATTAATCTTATTGAGGAAGATGAGCCGGCTACGTATGAGGAAGCGATACAAGGTATCGACTCCGGTTTATGGCAAGATGCCATGAATTCCGAAATGGATTCCATGTACACCAACCAAGTTTGGACACTGGTTGATGCACCAGAAGGCGTAAAGCCTATTGGTTGCAAATGGGTCTTCAATAGGAAGACTGACATGGATGGCAACGTACAAACATACAAAGCTAGGCTTGTAGCGAAAGGGTATCGTCAACGACATGGTATCGATTACGACGAAACTTTTTCACCAGTTGCCATGATTAAATCCATTAGGATAATGCTTGCTATTGCTGCATATTTCGATTACGAGATATGGCAGATGGACGTCAAAACCGCTTTCCTTAACAGAAACTTTTTGGAGGATGTTTATATGCAACAGCCTGACGGTTTGTCGTACCAAAACTTGCAAACAAGGTTTGTAAGTTAAATCGATCCATTTATGGATTGAAGCAAGCATCGCGTTCTTGGAACCAACGTTTTGATGAGATCATAAAAAAATATGATTTCGTTTAAAACGAGGATGATCCTTGTGTATAAAGAAGGTTAGTGGGAGCGCACTGACATTCATTGTCCTTTACGTTGACGATGTATTGCTTATTGGCAATGACATTCACATGTTAACATCGGTGAAAGCTTGGCTTTCATTAAAATTCTCCATGAAGGATCTGGGAGAAGCAGCCTTTATTCTGAGAATAAAGATCTACCGGGATAGATCTAGAAAGCTGCTTGGACTCTCCCAGAGCACGTATATTGACACAGTGTTGAAGGGATTCAACATGGATCAGTCCAAGAGGGGACTGTTGCCAATGTCACATGACGTCACTCAATCTAAGGACATGTGTCCTAAAACTCAAGATGAGAGAGACAACATGAGTCAGATACCGTTCGCCTCGACAGTCGGATCAATCATGTATGCCATGATATGTACGTGACCTGATGTCTCGTATGCTATGAGCATGTGTAGTCGCTATCAGGCCGATCCAGGTGATAGTCATTGGATGGCGGTTAAGAATATCCTAAAATATCTTAGACGAACTAAGGATGCTTTCTTAATCTATGGAGATGGAGAACTTGAGGTAACTGGGTATACCGATGCAAGTTTCCAAACCGATAAAGACGACTGCAAGTCGCAATAAGGGTACATATTTTGTTTGAATAACGGAGCAGTAAGATGGAAATCTTCCAAGCAAGAGATTGTTGCTGATTCAACAACAGAAGCGGAGTATATTGCTGCAGCTGAAGCATCAAAGAGGCAGTTTGGATCCGTAAATTCCTAATTGGATTAGGAGTAGTTCTGTTAGCAATTGAGCCCGTTCCATTGTATTGTGACAATAACGGGGCTATAGCGCAGGCTAAGGAACCGCGGTCTCATCAACGATCCAATCATGTTCTTCGACGTTTCCATCTTATTCGTGAGATCATACATCGTGGCGATGTGAAGATCGAGAAGGTTGCATCAGAGGACAACATTGCAGATCCGCTGACGAAAGCTATTCCTCAGCAAAAGTTTGAGCGACATGTACATAGTTCATGTATTAGATGCTTGAGTGACTGGCTATAGGCCAAGTGAGAGATTGTTAGACAATTATGACCCATAGCGTCACTATTTGTAAAAGACATTGTGGTTTTTGTACAAATTAATTATGTAGCAATGGAAATTGCATTTTATCATTTTGTAATTTGATTACTTAAATATATAAATGATAAAAGCCCTTATGATTAGTTCCGGATTATAAGATATGAGACAGTATCAATCAATAACGGTTTAATCATTAAATATCCATTAGGGGTGAACACAATTTCGGGTCAAACCGCGAACCGCACCGAACCGAACCGAACCGCGCGGTTTGAAAAAATATTAAAAATTATTTTTGAACCGCACCGAATCGAACCGCAAATTTCAGGTCGGTGTGTGGTTTTGACCCATGTCAAACCGCGAACCGCCCAAACCGTAAATTTTGACTCAAACCGCGACCCGAACCGCCTAAACCGCCGACCCGCGTTCAAATTAAATATTATTTTATATTTTTCTTTTTCTTTAACTATGAAAATTAAGATATTTAATGATCATATAACAATATGCAATGAATAAATGAAAATTATGTAATTTTTGCTTCAATTATAATGTGAAAACACACAAAATTTTCTTAAAAAATTTATAATCCAAACCGACGACCCGAACCGCCCAAACCGCTAAACCGCCAACCCGAACCGCCGCGGTTTTCCTTATCAAATTTGCGGTTTCATTTTCTAATTTCCCAAACCGCCAACCCGCGCGGTTTGAAGTAAAAAATGAAAAAACCGCCCCAAACCGCACCGCGAACACCCCTAATATCCATAGTCGTAGTATTATCGAGACTCTACATCGATAATGCGGAATAGACTAGTATTGCACTTGTGCGTGTTATGTAAGCGTAACAGTATAGTTCTCATATATTTAAGTATTGGATATTTATGCAAGTGTGATAGGAGGTTGTGTTTACCGATGATACGGAAATAGCTTCGCTCTGGATAGACCCCGCAGAATCCCATTGGTAGTATGACTATATGTCTATGGGAGTCCGCATCAGGATAGGTGTATTTGGTCTTAACCTGAGACTTGCATCGCTAGTACTTGCGACAATCAATACGCTTTGGTTTTGGTCGTCCAATACTTTAACATGTTCTGTGTACGCCTTTTCTAGGTTTATTGAGAATCGTAGTGTATTGGGTGTGATGTCAAGATGAAAGTATCACTTCAGTCATATGGAGATGATGATCACGCATGGATACAGAACTGGTACTCTAAATTGGTTGCAACCATCGGGATAATATGACATGGTCATGATTATCCGATTAAGAGACTAGTTGCTTGTAATCCGATATATGCTTCGTACGGGGCAGACACTATTCCAGCCCCAAGCCATGCATGTGACATCCGATACTGGATCGCAATACGTAATACTATGTATACTACGTCTGACATAGATTATATATTCCATTAAGAATATTTCTGGAGAATTTGGTAGGCACGGTGCTTTGCTAGAAGCCAACCATGTCTCGTAAATCGGTAAAAACGTAGTACGAGGTATGTACGTGTTCGGATAGTCCGACGATCGGATTTACTGCCAACATATACAAGGATCTCTTGGGTCGCTTCCCGAAGATTCACCGATGACGTATGATTCGAGCATAATTAATCTGGGATTAATTACGGAGAGATTTTATCTATGATAAAATACTATTAGAAGAGAGAGAACGATTAATTTGGAATTAATCGATAAAATAATATATTCGATACATTAAACGAAATTAGATTTCGACGCGGAATTAAAATTGGATTTTAATTCGGGCAAATGAATTAATTTAGAATTAATTCGCTAGCGACGTAGAAGCCAACCATGTCTCGTAAATCGGTAAAAACGTAGTACGAGGTATGTACGTGTTCGGATAGTCCGACGATCGGATTTACTGCCAACATATACATGGATCTCTTGGGTCGCTTCCCGAAGATTCACCGATGACGTATGATTCGAGCATAATTAATCTGAGATTAATTACGGAGAGATTTTATCTATGATAAAATACTATTAGAAGAGAGAGAACGATTAATTTGGAATTAATCGATAAAATAATATATTCGATATATTAAACGAAATTAGATTTCGACGCGGAATTAAAATTGGATTTTAATTCGGGCAAACGAATTAATTTAGAATTAATTCGCTAGCGACATGAATAGTAATTTTGTCATGCATAATTATTTAATTAAATTTGATTTAATTACGTCGCAACAGAAAACTCATTAATTCAGAATTAGCGAATCCGAGCCCGGGATGTGTCGCGGGCCCACTCAGATTTTGAATAAACTGGGGCCCACATGTCACATCATTTGTCACATCACTTGTCACTTTAGTTACTTTTGGTGATGGGTTTTGGTGAGAATGATGATGACTTGCCTTACACACTTCCTAAACATGATGGCTTGATTGACTAATACCAAATGTTTGGTATATGATTATTAGATTTTTGAAATCAAAAACCAAGTCAACACATTTTCATTTCCATCTCTCTCCCTCTCGATTTTTTGAAGAAAAACACTCTCTCTATTTTCTTGCTCTTGACCGAAACTAGGAGGAAGAAAAGTTAGAAGTTTTGTTGCAAAATTTCTAAGTTGCTAGCACATCAAAGAATCATCCAAGGTGATAGGGAAACCATCACAATAGCTTGGAATCAAAGGACAAAGCTTGGAGCTTGGATTTCATCTTCAAAATTGGAGCTTGGCCGAAACTTGGAGAAGAAAATTTTAAATTTGACGCATCCTAAAGCCGTTCATTGTAAGTATGATTCTGCCATACTTCTTTATGTATTCCCATGTTTTATGCTTAAATATGATCTTGGGAATGCCTTAGAAACCAACAAATGACCCATCTTACGGCATATTCTGCAACGGCGTGTTGGACATTTGAGGATCAAGTGTCCAGGCAACTTACAGTAAGAGCAGGGCTTCATGGAGGAAGAACTGGAAGGGAGTGTGGCAAGAACGGTCTCTGTATGCTGTATGCAGCCAGTAGAGTGACGGGTTTCTTCCAAAATAAGTTTATCAATGGCAGAGTCAAGAGTGGGTAGTAGAGTTTGATGAAGCAAAGAGGCGCGAGTGGGTTCAAACTTGGTGTCAAGAGCCATGAGAAACCGAATCAGTCTTTGGTGATCTCTGTAGGTGGTGAATTTGGCAGCATCAGCAGAATTGTCCCAATGGGGCTCAGAGACAGCCAATTGATCCCAGAGAAACTGCATTTGAGAATTGAATTCAGTAATAGATTGGTCAGGTTCCTGACGCATTTGGTGGAGGCGACAAATCAACTGATACTGATGAGATAAATCTGTGGCTGTATATCGGTGAGCAAGGAAGTCCCATAGGGATTTGGCTGTGTGAAAACGACCAAATTGAAGACTTATGGTAGGGACAGAGGAGTTGCGAAACCAGGTAATGATCTTGTGATTCTGACTTTCCCAATCTTCAAGGCGATCAGCAAAATCGTCGCCACTCTCAGTTTTATATTGAACCGGTGCATGAAGAGTACCAGTAATGTAATGCTAGAGTTTACGGCCTTTGAGAAAGCTGCACATGGCTTGGGCCCAAAGAACATAATTGTGACCATCGAGGAGTATCTGAATTGGTTGGGAGATGTATGACTTGTCCATGGTGAAAATCAGCGAAAAAATGATCCTGAATGAGACAACCAGACAGAGTAACTGTAATAAAGGGAGAGCAGAGGTGCGGAAGCAGTGGCGGTGGCCGGAGCCAGAAAATTAACATGACCCAGAGAAAAATTCGTCTGATACCATGTTAGAGATTGAGGTGAATATTCTTTGTATTTCAATATGAATATATTTACAATATAACAGTTTTTATATAGACGATACAAGAAAACTAAAATAGTAAAGAAATTCTAAATATGTATACAAATAATATAAATCGCCAGTTGCCTAGAATATAGATTGATAATAAGAATGTAATTATAGTTTCCGTTTTGATAATATTCTTAACCGTTAGAAATCTCACCGTCAAATCACTCATTACAGGCTTAAGTAAAGCATGTAAAACTTCGGCTATCCCAGACTCTTACAAGAAACATACTCCCTGGATTCGAACTCAGAACCTTAATGTGAGATCTTGAACGCCTCTTGGGGACATGACCGTTTATGATATAATATATTAACACAATTAATAAATAGATTAGTTTGATATTTGACACTATTCCTCAATTAACATGGTTACCGTCATAAATATAACAGACAGTAAACTTGATAATTATGTCATGTTTATTTGATTACACATATATTATTTGTATTATAAATAAATAATTGTATCGTAAATGATAAACGTATTGATGTGATATAATATGAATATGATATGATTAATAAATGAATTGACACCACATAATTAATAAACGAATTGATAGGATGGACCCAAAGTGAAAGTGGTAGTTTATGTGACACACGTTGCTCTAAACTTGTAAATGTTGCCAGGGTACTTGTTGTTTTAAATAAATAGAATTGTTATTTTATTAGATAACTAGGGCCGTGGGGTTTTAAATTTTTGATCCCAAGTGAGTTAAAGTCTCTCCAAAGAATTACACAAAAACAATAAAACAAAAATAAAAAACAAACGAACAAACAAATAAACAGTTACCAAAATTTGAAGCAAAAGATTAAGGATAGTTTCTCTGCTGGGTCAAAACACCCCTAGACGGTATTGGGGAGAGTTGACACATACAGTTAATTGGAACTCCCAAATTTAACCTAAAATTAATGTCCACAAAACCCTAAAAATTTTAATTTTTAATCTATAAATAACATATTTTAATCGATAGAGACCTTATTTTAAAAACTCGTTTATAAAACCTATAAAATTCAAAACAATTCCGCAAAAAGCAGTACCATATAACACTCTGAGGTTGATTAAAAAGATACCCAAATTTGAAAATAACAGTCAGCTAATTTCCAAAAATTTGAAATTGAGATCGGTAATTATCGACATTTATCAAAAAATATCGCAAAAAAATAGCAATAGAATACCAAAAAAATATTGGTGATGGCATTGAGTATGCGCAACGGAAAATAAAAATTTTACCATTATCGAGTCTCAAATCCACTGATTTGGCACATATAATACTCATAAAGCATGATACTATATGTTTATGTTAAAACATAACAATAAAAAATTAGAAAACAATATAAATAACTTACGGGTTTCGAAGACTCCTTCAAGTCCAGCCTCCAATCTACAAGCAACTAGAACATTCTTTTATCCATCGACCTCTACTTGTTGCCAATCAAGTGCTTGGCCTCCAATAGCTCACACACCAAAGTTCACGTCGATGGTAAGGAATGAAACTTTGAGTGCAATAGTAGTTCACACTAGGTGTTAGTCAATGTGAATACCTTCTTCTCTTGTGTAGGAAACTAGTATCAATATTCAATAAAAATTTGACACTAGAGAGCTCTCAAATGCTCGGCAAAATAATACCAAATTTTATAGTTTCTCTCAAAAGTTGTTGTAACCATAGAAGGCATCAAATGGTCCTTTTATAGGCAACTAAGGATAAGAATCTTAAATGATTAGATCATGAGTTTGAAATTGAATTTCAAGCTCAATATATATCCTTAAGATCTTATCAAAATCTTAGATAAGCTTGGGATAGATTGGATGGTTCAAATGAATTGAAAATTCGAACTTGTGGAGAAGAGGTTGTAGAAAATTCAAAATTCGAATTTTCATCACTGGAACAATCGGTCAACCCATTTTGTACACCATAATCAGATTTTAAGCACACCCATGCTACTACTGATAATTTTCAAACACTCTTTACACTTTAAATAATTTACACAATAATCAATATTGAAAATCATTTTCAAATAATTACCACAATAATCAAATCTGTTGTAATTGTTAACTTTGCACATTTATCATTGACTCCATACTTTGTTTTGTGTAACCTATTGGGTTCCCCTCAAGTTGGATATAAAATTGAACCATAGTAATTCAATCTAACATAAATTACCCTCCAATGACATTTGTCATATGGTCATTCTAATTTTAATGATTAACTAACATAGGGCCCGTACTTTGTGCTGGTTAAGTATATCTTTAACTATAATTTCATATTATAAAAGAAACGTAATGTTATTTTAGGTATTGATCTTGTAAATGTTTCGGATCTTATCGATTTTATAATTTAAATAAAATAATTTGATTTTTTTAGATTTAATATATATATATATATATATATATATCATGTTCATTTGTCTCGCAATTGTTAAATAATATTTCTTATTCACATTAGAGTTTCTCTATCCTTTTTATATCTCATTTGAAATCATATCTCTAAATATAAACAACTTTTAAAATGCTTAATTTTCTTTAGGATGAATTCCTATTAAATTTAATGTAATTTATTCAATTTAAGCTAAAATTTTCTTATCTAACATCAAATTTTGATCAATCTAGATTCAGTTTGCAATAACTAATAGTCAGAATCTACATGCTTAAGCATAACAAATAATAAAAAGTTTATAAAAAATTCTAGAAATAATTTAAAGTCTAGAATAACTTTGCAAGAACTAATAGTTAGAGTTTATATCATGAAGCATAACACATGATAAAAAGATTATGAAAAAAACTTATAGAAATAATTTAAAGTAAAATTACAACAGCAATCAACAATAGACCCGAAATCAAAAAAAATGATTAGGTTTTGTGAACAACTGCTATTTAGTTTAATTATGTTTTGTATCGTAATAGGTCTATTATTTTAATAATTTATTATTATAATTTAATAATAATAAAATTAATTATAGATTCATTTTAATTTTATAATTTTAATAATAAATATTAGATTTTGTTTTAATATTATAATAAATTTTTCGTTTAATTTCATTATTTAATAATAAAAATTAATTATAGATTATGTGTCACGTATGTTTTTCTAATTTTAATGGGAGATTATAATAATATATATATATATATATATATATATATATATATATATATATATATTTTTATTATAATAGATTTATTATTTTAATAATTTATCATTTTATTATATAATTTAAAATACTAAATTACAATATTAATTCATTAAAGTAATAGGTTTCTTATTTTAAGAAAAGATTGTGTTTTTATATTGTAATAGGTTTCTTATTTTAATAATTTATTTTTAATTTTACCATTTAATAATAAAATTAATTTTGGGATATTTTAATTTTATAATTTAATTCAAAATATTAATTGTAGAGATTAGATACCACATGATGCGGTGAGTGATATATATACATACATATATTTATATTTATATTTATATATCAGATAATATAATATGTTTTCTTGTTATAATAAAGTTCTTATTTTTTAGATTTATTAATTTAATTTTATTACTTAATAGTATTTATTATTTTAAAAGGATAGTATACTGTGTTTTCTTATTATAATATAGTTCTTATAAAATTATAATATATACTTTTATTATAATATATTTTTTATTTAATAGATTTATTAATTTAATTTTATAATTTAATATTATTATTATTTATTTTAATACGATAGTATAATATGTTTTCTTATTATAATAAGGTTCTTATTTTTAAATTTATTAATTTAATTTTATAATTTAATAGTATTCATTATTTTAATAGGATAGTATAATATATTTTCTTATTATAATAAAGTTTTTATAAAATTATAATATATATTTTTATTATAATATATTTTTATTTAATAGATTTATTAATTTAATTTTATAATTTAATAGTATTCCTTATTTTAATAGGATAGTATAATATGTTTTCTTATTATAATAGAGTTCTTATAAAATTATAATATGTATTTTTATTATAATAGGTTTTTATTTAATAAATTTATTAATTTAATATAAGGTTCTTATTTTTAGATTTATTAATTTAATTTTATAATTTAGTAATATTTCATATTTTAAAAGGACAATATAATATGTTTTCTTATTATAATATCGTTCTTATAAAATTATATTATTGTAACACCCCGCCAGAGGCAGGATGCTACCGACAGGAGACATGATTAATCCATCTCCACAAACCTCCAAATTTACTGAAAAAATGACATAATATATCTTAAAACTGGACAACCTATATTACAATCCAACATCAAAATGAAACCTGAGAAGTTATCAAATATACAAAAGGACCTCAGGTCCACACAAAACACATCAAGCTCAATATCAACACTTAAGGGCTCCATGCCCACAACATCAATCAACACTTAAGGGCTATGTGCCCACAATATCATATGCAATCAAAACTTTTACTTAATAAATACAAATAGTGTGCTCAGCACGATGAATAACATAATAACCATATATCCTAAACCTCTAAGACTTTTCCGATAATACTTGCGAGGGTGACTACAACTTGGGTGATCCGCGTCTTGAGCATGGCTTTCAAAGATGAAGTGGTTGACCAGTCTGGAAGCCAACCTGCAAAACTAGCAAACTGATTTGGTGTGAGTTATAAAAATCAATAAGTAACCACGCTCGTATTACAAACAAAACACACAAGTCAAGCATATTAGAAGCTTTTCGAAATTACCAAGTTGTTATGAGTTCAGATTTATCAATTTTTAATTATCCTTTATTCTTTACACATGTCAAATACTCATATATATATACATATATATGTGCCAATCTAATATCTAATGCATACAAAGAAAAAAAAATCGAATATCACAGAGTATATCATTTAACATCGAATCTATTTCAATCATATGAAATACGGAGTCACATTTCTTATACTTTATTACGAATAAGAATCTTTGAATTACCATCAAATCGATAAATCAAGCAAACTTTCTTCAATTAGAAATCAATATTCTACAATTCTGATAGCCTTACGATAGCTTAACATTCGTAACTTATACAATTTCACACATATCAGTTCATAAATCATAGATTATTTCTCTTACATTCATACAAATCCAATTTAAGAATTCTTATTTGGAGACATGTCTAGTTTCAGAAGCTTACAAACATATTCAGTCTCTTTCAAAATATATGTACATACAATAACCAACTTAGCAAACACATTTTATAACATCTCATACTCACACCAGTAAGTCATTCATTCATTCCACGTACGCATACACAGCCCATACATATCACAGGTTTTATTATACACACACATACACTCAAATATATATACAATCATCATGCAATCGATAACAAAACATACATAACAGCCAATACATCAAATAACACACAATCAAAACAACACATACATATTTGATGGCTTACACAGACAATGCTCGTACGAGACTCATTATCTATGTTAGAATAGGTATGAGATGAATACCGTCCGAACGGATTCCTAACCAGCTTGGCTACTACACCACGAAATTATCAACCAATTAAACATACACACATGTGCACCTATCACGTAACACAAACTCATCACACGATTTCTCATACACAAGCACATATATGACAAACACTTAAAGTCATCATCCAAATACTCATATACTTACATATATTTCAATCATATGAATACATATAACTACAATTCAAATGCTAAATCTTTAATAATCATCATTATTTCACTTATCGATCAAACATACTCAGTTTCTGAATTTCTATCTGAAAACATCTGATACATAAACTTATTAATTAAACATATCTATTCAGGAAGGACTTACCTTATACTCATTTCTTATCACACCTAACCAATCTAACCTCTAAACAGATAATTCACATGTATGAGTCAGTAACAAACTTATTCAAATAACGTACACATACATATGCTAATGAAAATTCAGAAATCATAACTTGTTCCCTTTACCAATCTTATATACTCAAATCATACATATCTTAGCATCTCATACATATACGAATACGTTTATATGTGCTTATACATATACATAATCATTTGCATATCATTACAGATTCATACACTTACGTACATTAACACATATCCATAGACATTAAACACATAGAATATATCACTTCATATCATAGAAATAATGAAAATATGTACCTGTGGTGGTTGATTAACTTAACTATACATAGTTTTGAACTCCGTTCTCAAAACCACCTCTTAATTATCCTCATTTTTTTCCTAAACATATCAATCATTTCTATATATATTTAAGCACGAATCAATAATTCAAGTACTCATCGCATGAGTTACTTACCCGGCTTCGCGAGCACACCAGGTTTTAGTCAAATTTTTCAAAATAAATGGAAAAACACCGTCAGAATCATGACCTTACAAAATTCTCGACTTAACTATGACGAAATTTTAGATCTTTCCAAGACAATCAGATTAAGTTTGATTTCAATGATTTTAGCTTCATTAATCTTAAAACATCATTACAAAGTAATCCAAGCCACTAGTTAACTTTTATCATCCGTTTACGTATTTTTGGAAAATCTTCCGAAAAAGTTTCCGCAAACACTGCAGATGGGTCTTAAACTCTCCGAACCTATCCAGAATTATCTAAACATTATCTTATCATCATATACAACTCATATATATCATTACACTTAGGAAAACATCAATACACATGAAACTCACTTATATCAGAAACTTGAATAATCTATCGGATCGATCCAGTTCGTTCTGTTTTCACTCATATTACACCATATACACATATCCAATATACTCATGCTCAAACAATTCAATTTATATCATTACGTTACTCTATGAAGCTACTGGAAACATCCGAACATTTAACAGAAAACTTGAAATTAATGAATTTTTTATTGGGAGGTCTTGCCGAGATTTTGATGGCACATACAGACTCTCAACGATCCCACAAACATGCTAGAAATAACGAAATTTTGATCAGAGCTACTGATCATTTGAGAGTATTGTTCATTATTTCTTCCTTCCTCAATTCACGTGCAACCATGCACGAAATGGAAAAACCGTCACCGCCAATTTGTAGTACTCTCTGAGGGCTTCGATTTGGCGGATGACTCGGGACATGAAACTAAACGACGAGCCAAGATCAGAAAACCCACTCCTACACGCACATCACTCTCTTTCTCTCCGTTACCGGCGTTCTGGGGATGCCACCGGACACCACAATGGGTGGCCGGCGTACCCCTCTAGACTGTCGCGTCGGTCGATGACCCGACGTGATCAAGCTTCCTCCAATATGATTTTAGAGACGGAGGGTTGAGTAAGGGATTTGGGAAGCTTTTGATTTTGATTTTTTTTTTTTTTGCAATTTCTATAAACTTCAAGGTATACATAGAAAAGTTTTTAAAAATTATCTTTTGACCTCCACGAAATTGCTACTAGGTCCCTACCATGGGGATTTCTAAGAAATTTATATTTTGGAAGTCATTCTAATATAAATTTCGAAAAGTGATCAATTTCGTCTCTGAAAAAAGAGTCCAATGGTTCAAGAATCAGCTCAAACAGAGGTCGTTTACAATTTTTATATCCGAAATCATAAACTTTATACGTATAACGATATAAACAGGAATCCAGTAACCGGTTCTCGAAACCACGTATTTTCCAATGCGACGAAGCTTCATTTAAAAACAGTATGACTTACTTCCCAGCACATAAGCTCTTTTCTTCAAATATCATCTCATTTCAAATCCTTAACTTTAATTCGGAAACCTTCCAAAATTGTTTCAAAAAAATTCGGGATATTACATTCTCCTTATAAAAATTTTATCCTCAAAATTTTTCCGTCCTTATGTCTAATCATTCGAAACCGAACGCACGTACATGAAAATCTTATATGCATTCGAAAGTCATTACTTTACACATTTTCAAAAGTTGTGTATTTCATACATCAATACAAACCATGCTATTTCAAAACAAAATAGATCGAATCAAATATTTCATACCAGAATCAATTCAAACTTGTCATTTTAATTCACATTCACTCATAGGAACATGCTCAAACCGTTTCAAATTCATCCATCACATAAACAAGAAACCAAACACGAATTTTATAAAATTAATCACATTCAGCATAAAAAAATGAGGAACATAACACATGTTCTTTACAAGTAGTCAGACACAATATCAAAAACAAAAAACATAATACGAAATTCATATTATCCATTTCGTCCGCAATCTGAAACAGAACTCGTTCATTTCGCATCATGTCATTTCATATCATATATGAAAACATTATCAATACCAAAATTTACATATGCACATATCCAGTCACACATACAATATTGTATGGCTGACAACAAAGCATACATAACCATCACAATACTCAAAAGATCCATGACTAAACTATAGACATACACATGTGTTCCTATATCGAACATAAATTTTTATACCAACAAATACACCAATCGTCACAGTCAGAAGTGACACATAATCATATGTGCTATTGTGATGTTAATAGTCTGAAATCTTTCAATTTCTGATATCATTAAAATGAAAAATGTAAAATAATCTCTTTCAAAAATGATCTCGAAAACACATTATAAAAACTCTTTTATTGTAAACAAAAATCAATTTCGAAATTCATCATCATCGTAAATCTGTATCAATCGTCTAGTATAGACTCAATTGAAAGAAATATAACAAGTGTCCAAATCGTAAGCACAGATCGAACAATGAACAAAACAAGCTCATGTCGACAGAGTGTAGAGGGTCGGTCCACTGCAGTTAGACAGAGCGTTATACAAGCACCACGGGGAAATCAAAATTATAAAATCATATACAAGTGTCGTGATGGAAACATACCATATAAAATAATATCATAAACAATATCGAAATGTATCATAATCAAAACGTAATTCTTTTGAAATCATTATTTTCTCCCCAAAACACAAATATATTTAAATCAAAAATAAATCTTTGAAAACTTGATCAAAACTCAAATTTATGTCCTTCAAATTATTATCTCGTAAATAAACTTTTCAAAATACTTATCAAGAGTCCACGGTTCGAGTAGCGCACACTGACCAGACAATAAACGAACAAGACCATATCGACAGAGTAGCAGACCAGTCATTTTTCGATGATCAAGACCCCATAATAAGCGCCCCGGCCAAGCCAGAACAAAACATATACAAGCGCCACGGAAGGTCAAAAACATAAAACTATCAAGCACATTGACGGAAATAGATTTCCTAGCGTCTTGTCGGAAATTAAGTTTTACGGTTTAAAAACTTCAAAATAATTTTCAATCGCCGAGATGGAAACATAAATTTAATTATTGTTTCACAAATGTGTTAAATCAAGGGAATTAATGAAATTACAAGTGTAAAATGATTAATTTTCATTTTAATAAATATACACTTTTCAGTGTTCATCACTCTTTCCATCCTGTTAAAATCTCGTCTCGCTAAAAATTTCAGGATATTTTTTTATGTCACATCCTATTTCAAATCGGATTATAAAACTATGTCTCAAATCCTATTTAGCAGAGGTGGACCTACCCTTCGGCTAGACCGGACTATAAGTTTTTTTAATTAATTTTATCCTTGTGATTTTTTTATTCTATTTTAATTTCATTATAGCGTGATCACTTTAAAATGTATTTTATAATTATGAATATTAATTTGAGTTTTGGAAAAGAGGGAGCCATTTATAGGGAAATTGGCTCGTTGGTAGATTCTGTGTGAATTTAGATTCAATACTGAATTAATTTGTATTAAATTTTTATAATCTTATATCACACGTGTTTTAATAGTCATACACAATTAAGATTTAATTATATTTAAATTATTATATAACAACCACTAATTATAATTTATTTCTAAAAAAAGTACAAAGACCTAAATTCAAAATTCTATCTTGTGTCTCATGGAAATTTAAGGACAAAACTTTTTTCATTAATTATTATTTATTTTATCAAATATATAATTTTAAACCCTCCAAAATAAGGAGAGCACAACAATAACCTTAGAACTATGAGTAATGATAATAAAATCACGAATCCTTAAGGTACTAGAAATTCTATTTTGTATATTGATTCTATAATATAAATTTTCATAATAATATTCCTTAATAATAGTATTTCCTCAACACATACAAAAAAAAATTACCCAAAAAACTTATACAAAAATACTAAAAGCATAAAAAAAAAGTCATTACAACCCAAAAATAATTTCATTACTGGATAATTTTCTTAAAACTTAAGTTTTTTCATATATTTTTTGTAGATTTATATTGATAATATTTATAAAATATATAATTTAAAGGAAAAAAAAAAACTAAAAATAAGCAAGTTGCAATAAAACTGATGATAGGAAAACTTTATACTCAGTAAGAGCACACTTAACTGTGTCAGCAAACGCACCCAATGTCCAGACTCAGCATAACGTTGTCTCAAAACAGGCCAATGAAAACCGAGCACCACCCACAGGGCAAAAGCCACCGCCAAGTGTCTTGTCTGTGACTGTGACTCTGTGAGAGTGTGATAATGGCAACAACACACGTGGGATTTCTCTCTTTCGCCTCTTTTCTTCCTCTTCCTTCTCGAATCTCCTTCACTAAACGCAGACCATTTGCCAGTAAGTGACTCTTAACAAAGTTTATAGTCCATAAAATGTGTTGCTTTAGCTGATTTCGATAGTTTTTTAGATAATTAACTTAGCCATTATAGTACTTAATTAATGGGTTTTAAAGGAATTCTTAATAATTGATTTGGGTCTGTGAGTTTTTCTGTTTAAATGGATGGATGATGCTTAAGTTTTTGGATAAATGACAGTGGCCGCATTGAGTGATGACCCTATCCGTGAATGGATTCTTTCTGAAGGAAAGGCAACCCGAATTACAAATATTAGTCCTATTGGTGGTGGTTGCATTAATCTTGCTAGTCGTTATGACACTGATGCTGGTTCTTTCTTTGTTAAAACTAACAGGTAATGAATGTAGGCCCTGTTTGGTATTGTGATTTGATATGTGATGAGACGATAGAACTGCGATAAGTTATTGTGATTTCTTTTGAAAACTGTTTTGTAAAAGATGAGATTACATTTCACCGTTTATCATCCACCACATTTTTTTCATCGCAATACCAAACAGTGCTATAATATGCTTATGCTATATATAACTTTTTACTTGTGAAAGGAGTTAAAGATATCATGATGTTAAAATGCTGGATCAGGGGTATTGGACCATCTATGTTTGAGGGAGAGGCTCTTGGTCTTGGTGCTATGTATGAAACAAGATCAATTCGCGTACCTAGGCCATTTAAGGTTAGGAAGTTTCAGCTTATTTTGATATGGACTATGGAGAAGATTGCTCTTGACCAAATTTACATGGCGGCTGAATCTAAGTGTAACTTCTTGTCGAGCATTGCAGGTTGGAGCCCTACCAACGGGTGGATCATATATCATTATGGAATTCATTGAGTTTGGTTTTTCTAGAGGCGATCAGGTGAGCCTGAGAAATTTTATGTTAACTTTATAATTGCAAACACCAATTTGTTTCTGATATTTGAACTGTTTATTGTTCCTCAGTCGGTTTTAGGGAGGAAGCTTGCTGAAATGCACGAAGCTGGGAAATCTAGTAAAGGTTTTGGTTTTGATGTTGATAATACCATCGGGAGGTGCGATCCTTTGGCCACGATCATGCTTATTACTTTCATTATCTTTCTTATGCAATCGTTAATGTTTTCATTACTCTTCAGTGAAATTTTGTCCCATATTGTTTTTAAGGAGTTCAAGACAGTAAGTAAACTTGAAAAGTGGCTTGCTTCACTTCTAACTAATTCATCTACATGGCCCTTTTAGTACTCCGCAGATAAACACATGGACATCAGATTGGATTGAGTTTTATGCAGAGCATAGATTAGGTTACCAGCTTAAGTTAGCATCAGACCAATACGGCGATTCAACTATTTACCAAAAAGGTAATTGTGTTCTTGGCATAATTCTCTTGTCATTAGCTTTTCCTACGCATATTCGTACTGTTTAATAAAAATGATGCTTATCCCAAACATTGTTAACAGGACAGAGACTGATGAAGAACTTGGCACCTCTCTTTGAAGGTGTTGTTATAGAGCCATGCTTACTGCATGGAGATTTGTGGAGTGGGAATATCAGCTCTGACAAAAATGGCGAGCCTGTTATACTTGACCCAGCATGTTACTGTAAGTCCGAAGCAGTCTTCACTACTCTACAATTCTTAGAAGATAATTTGAATCCTTGCTGTCCACCCTCAACCCATGGCTCTGTTAAAATCTAGATAACCTCAAACAACTTCATCTCCTTTAAGAATGATGTAGCTAAACGTCCTGTTGATATGGCTTCTTATGTGACCAAAGGGGTCCTGAACGTGTTGGAATAACATAATCTGAAAAAAGATGGAATATATCTGTAACAAGTATATATGCGCCCTTGGCCTTGTATCGGGTGGTAATGGGATGGGGGTTGGTATGCATCTTTGCCTGCTTGTGTATGTGTGTGTGGCTGTTGATTGTCTTAGGTTTATTAGTTAAGGGCGTTCATTGCATCACTAGAAGCTTGAATTCATAAAGCACTGATTACCCTGTACTTATTGATTGTCTTCCTCTACAGATGGACATAATGAGGCAGAATTTGGAATGTCTTGGTGTGCTGGTTTTGGTGGATCGTTCTACAATTCTTATTTTCAGGTATCGTTGGTTCATTCAGATAGATTAAGGACGGATGAACACACTTATTAGCACAGCATACGATCATTTACAAGGCTAGATTGGTATAAATATGACTTTTAATCAGTTTCTGCACCTCCAGAGTAAAACGATAATTGTCGATCCATAGCATACGAGCATTTGCATTTTAGTTTTAGTTGACTTGGTTGATCTATCCCAACATCCTTATCATGCTTGTTTTATACCAGGTCATGCCCAAACAATCAGGCTTCGAAAAAAGGCGAGATCTTTACATGTTGTATCATTACTTGAATCATTACAATCTCTTTGGTTCCGGTTAACGTTCATCTGCACTGTCAATTATTGATGACTATCTACGAATGTTGAAAGTGTAGATATTGATATAAAAGCAGTATATATATGTATATAGTTTCTTGGATTAAATTATATGTATGTATGTATGTATGTATATTTTAGAC
Organism: Zanthoxylum bungeanum; assembly: GCA_019454045.1. Taxonomy (NCBI): domain Eukaryota; kingdom Viridiplantae; phylum Streptophyta; class Magnoliopsida; order Sapindales; family Rutaceae; genus Zanthoxylum; species Zanthoxylum bungeanum. Next base: position 706,701 of record SKCR01049487.1, on the reverse strand, counting down.
AAGCTAAAGCTTTATCTGTGTATGATCCTACTACTTGATTAGAGCTCTTTGAAATTTATTTAGACCCAATTGGTCTAGTCTTATTCTTTTTTTTTTTTTTTTTGCCATAAGGAGGCTTGAAAGTTAAACATTTGATTGTCGAAAAGTAACAAATAGTAATTAGATAACGAGCAAGCTGAAGCATGGAACAAATTTGAGGGTGACCAAGAAGATATTTCACTGCAAATTGAATCTTGAAGTCTGAAAAAATGTTGTTTGTTCTCATGTCCAAGACTTGAGTTGACACGTGTTGGCTCCTCAAAAAGTTGTGTGAGGGCGTGTCAGAGAAACGGGTCTTTAAAATTGCAATTGATGATGTCTGATTTCTAAAATAAACGATTGTTAATTGGTCTTCTAAAGTATGAAATGAATAAATAATTAGATTAAAGTAAGATATTGGAAATAAATAAATATTGAATCTAGGAAATTAAAAAGTGAATGTTTTGATTATTAAAATTTTCTTATTACAAAAGGAAAGTTTAATAAAAGACTAAAACTACTAAAAATGAACTCTAAAAGGGTTCGATTATTGGAAATAAAATTATTGTTGGATTGAGTTCTGTTGGTGTATCTCATTACAGATCTCTCTTGTCTTTTATAATCCTGCAAGCAACCGCTCCCTCCATTTCCTATTAATTATCTTTGACGTTATGCATTTGTTTTTGGAGATAACTGATGCATGTTCGAGGAAACTCAACACACGTTTAATTTTTGAAACAACCAACTTTGTGATAATAATTATGTGCAAACAACATAGACAACAAACATATTAAAAATATATATATATACATATATTTAACCGAGATAAATACAATAACATCAAAAGATCAATATATGGCTTTAAAACACCAGGCTTTATGGCTTTAAAAACTATATAACTTACGTCATAAAGCATTAAGTTTTTTTTCTTCATGAAAGTAATAGGGTTTGCTATTGTTCTTTTTATATATATAGATTCTTGGGTGGAATGTCTGTACGGATTTTTCGTGTAAATATATGGTAAAGTATTGATGTTTTGATTGGTAAAAAAAATTTGGAAAAAATTACACGATAAAATATCAGTATTTTGTTAACATCTATACAAAAATTCATATGAATATCCATATTTGAGAAATATTATATATGTATTTTCTCTTGTGTAGATGTCCGCACGAATTTTTTTATGACATTTTTCGAATAAAAACACACACTTTTCGCTTAAAAACACCCACATATATTTTCAAAAAAAAAAAAACACACACATATCCGCCATGTTAATAACTTGTATTCATTAGTAACATACCAAATTCTATAATATTTACCATCAATTTTTTTAATAAAATTATTATTCAACTTCATAATCCCTAAAAGAATGTGGAATTAAAATATATAAAGTATATTATAATTAAATTTGATTTAATTTTCAAAAGACCAAAATACCCATATTTAGTCCAATATTCGGTCAAAGCTATATAAAAAGAAGAAAGTTGTTTTCTTCTTCACTTTTTCTGCATCCATGGCCGATTGTCTCAAAAAAATGGGTTTCAAAATAGTTTGAAGGATCCATGAAGAAATGAAGCAAAAATCAAGAAAAAAGTTTAGGAAAAACAATGATTAAAGGTAATCTTTCATAATCCTAAACTTAGAAATTTTATTTCTTGATCATTTAGAATGGTCCTAGGGTTCTTTCATTTCTGAAAAATTGGGGCTTTTGGTTGTGGATGTTTTATTGGAAGTGTATATGCATGTATGAAGTAGTATTGGATGAAAATTAGTGTTATTTTGTCCAATTTATTCGATTGTTGAAGAGTTACCATTCTAGAGTTGTTGATCCACTCTTAGATAGCCTAGAATTGTTATAGAGTTGTTCATTTGTGGTGGGACTCATTTGGTGTTAAGATTAATTGATTTAGTCTTGAAATTGTTGGATTTAAGCATGAAAATTAGGCAATTTCGTTTTCTATGTAAGACCTGAAAATAAATCTGATTTTGTGATGAAATTGTTGTCTTTAGAATGTTTTGGATGTAATTTGAGTATTGGCACAATTACTGGAAAATGTTTCCGACTTGAAATAAGTGAAAACGGCCAAAAACGGCGTTACTTGGTGGATTTTGAGTCAATCGGGTGACGGATGTCCAAACAGTGAATTCATCACTGTTCGAGCAGCCCATGAACTGCCCCGACACTATTGGAGATGACTTGGGCAGTTTCCATAAGTGTCGGATAGTCGGTTCGTTCAAAATGTATTTTAGGCCATTTTACGGAAAATCGGTTTTCGTAAAAATTTCACGAAGTTTCAATTATGTTTATGTTAATATTTGATATTAAATAAATAGGTTTAGGTGAAATATGAATAAATTATTCATATTAGATATTGAACAATTTATTTGGTATTTAAAAAAAAAATTAAATATGATTTCGCCCGAACCCGCGCTTCCGCTGTGCCCCATCGCCCAAAACCCCAACACATTAATGTCACGTTTGTTGTTGGGTTCGAACAAAATATTTCAGAGAAAAACCATTTGAGGTGCGTTTGAGTAAGCGTTCGAACGAAACCTTCCAGAGAGCACGCGTTCAAGTGGCGTTCGAATGCCCATGTTGAACCAAGTTATTTTGGACACATTTTAAACCTATTTTGCTATTGGGAAGCCTATCTTTTTGCCCTAGTTATATAAACACATTATAGCCACCACCCACAAGTGTTGAAAATATATTATCTTGAGCCTAAACACCTTCCTAGATTTTCAACCTTAGTGATTTCACCTTGAAGATTTTTTTATTCTTTTATTTTTGTTGTTTTGGTGAAATCGATCTTTGTTAAACCATCAACACAATAAACCCAATTTCCTAAACCTTCATAGTTCTCAAGGAGGAAGATTGGTAGTCGGAGTTCCGGCGTTTAGAGTTACAGCGTTGATCCGCTCAGAGACTTCAGAGGTTCTGAAGAAAATAGTGGGGTACGAGCTCGAGGAATTCTTCGAGTTCTTGCATTATAGAGGTACTATAGTCGGTGGAGTTGCCACCATAGATCTTTTACCATCGCTATAAGTATTTCTCTATTATAGTGGATTTTTGGCTAGTAGCTGAGATATCCGAAATGATTTTTTACTCGCACGAGTTTTCCAATTCGTTACCAAAATTATTGTGTTGATTTTGTGTGATTGATTTTTTTTTTTGCTTTTTATTTATTATATTGATTAAAATTAAGGGTGTTTGACAATTTGATTAATCCATAGACACATTTATTAGGACTTGTCTTAGTTAATTGTGGTAAATTCCGCATAGGGTCAGAACCTTGGATAAATAAGAACTTTCAACATTTATCAAAAAAATATCGTTAAAAAAATAGCAATAGAAAACCAAAAAAATATTGGTGACTGCAGTGAGTATGCGCAGCGGAAAATAAAAATTTTATCATCACCGAGTCTCAAAACCCACTGATTTGGCCCATACAATACTCATAAAGCATGTTACTATATGTTTGTGTTAAAACATAACAATAAAATAAACAAAACATACTTTGATTATGCATAATTAAATCATACATTAAATCATTATTTACATGCTTTCATGTCATTTTATAAAAGAAACTAGAAAATAATATAAATAACTTACGGGTTTTGAAGACTCCTTCAAGTCCACCCTCCGATCTACAAGCAACTAGAACCTTCTTGTATCCATCGACCTCTACTCGTAGCCAATCAAGTGCTTGGCCTCCAATGGGTCGCACACGAAATTTGACGTCGATGGCAAGGAATGAAACCTTGAGTGCAATAGTAGTTCACACTAGGTGATAGTCAATGTGAATATCTTCTTCTTTTGTGTAGGAAACTAGTATCAATATTCAATGAAGAATTGACACTACAGATGCAACGACCAAATAAAATCTTTTTTTTTTTTTTTTTTGGAAACGATGGAAACCCGCCACCAAACCACCCATTCTGGGCCGCGGCGCAGGTAAAACCACCGACTGTCCCAGGCTCTTACAAGAAGTGCACCCCCTGGATTCGAACCCAGAACCTCAAGGTGAGATCCCGGACCCTACACCACCAAGCCACACCCTTTGGGGACCAATAAAATCGTATATTAGTAACTCATATATAATTTTTTCTCTCCGAGTTTTTTTTTTTTTTTTTTTTTTTTTTTAAATGGAGATAATTTAGTGGGCTAATGGGACTTGTTCGGAATTGGACATAAGGGGCATAGCACTAGTAAAAAGGGCATGGAATAAAATAAAGGCCCAATATTAGTTAAAATATTAGCAATACTTTAAACACATTCAAGGCTAAAACGTGGATATTTTTTGTGTCACAGCCTATTTCAAATCGGATCATAAAAATATGTCTCAAATCCTATTCAGCAGAGGCAGACCTGTCATTGGGCTAGACCGGGCTATAATTTTTTAATTAATTTTTTTCCTTGTAATTTTCTTTTCTATTATTCTATTTTAATTTCAAATATTTGTCTCTATAATGTTTCATTACAGTGTGATCATTTTAAAAGATATTTTTAATTATGAATATTTATTTTATTTTTGTAAAAGAGAGAGTCATTTATAGGGAAATTGACTCATTGGTAGATTCTATGTAAATTAGATCCATTATTGAATTAAGTTGTATTAAGATTTTTATAATCTTATATCATACGTGCTTTAATAGTCATACATAATTAAGATTTAATTATATTTAAATTATTATCTAATAACCACTAATTATAATTTATTTCAAAAAAAAGTATAAAGACCTAAATTCAATTCTATCTCGTGTCTCATGGAAATTTAAAGACAAATCTTTTTTCATTAATTATTATTTATTTTGTCAAATATATAATTTTAAACCCTCCAAGAGAGAGCACAACAATAACCTTAGAACTATGAGTAATAATATTCATACAAAAAAATTACGCAAAAACTTATACAAAAATATTAAAAGCATAAAAAAAAAAAAAATTAGTCATTACAACCCAAAAATAATTTCATTACTGGATAATTTTTTTAAAACTTAAGTTTCTTATATAAATTTTTATAAGTTTATCATTTTTGTAGAATTATATTGACAGCATTGATAAATATATAATTCAAGGGGAAAAAAAGAGCAAGTTGCAGTAAAACTGATGATAGGAAAACTTTATACTCAGTAAGAGCACACTTAACTGTGTCAGCAAACGCACCTAATGTCCAGACTGAGCATAACGTTGTCTCAAAACAGGCCAATGAAAACCGAGCACCACCCACAGGGCAAAAGCCACCGCCAAGTGTCTTGTCTGTGACTGTGACTCTGTGAGAGTGTGATAATGGCCACAACACACGTGGGATTTCTCTCTTTCGCCTCTTTTCTTCCTCTTCCTTCTCGAATCTCCTTCACTAAACGCAGACCATTTGCCAGTAAGTGACTCTTAACAAAGTTTATAGTCCATAAAATGTGTTGCTTTAGCTGATTTCGATAGTTTTTTAGATACTTAACTTAGCCATTGTAGTACTTAATTAATGGGTTTTAAAGGAATTCTTAATAATTGATTTGGGTCTGTGAGTTTTTCTGTTTAAATGGATGGATGATGCTTAAGTTTTTGGATAAATGACAGTGGCCGCATTGAGTGATGACCCTATCCGTGAATGGATTCTTTCTGAAGGAAAGGCAACCCGAATTACAAATATTAGTCCTATTGGTGGTGGTTGCATTAATCTTGCTAGTCGTTATGACACTGATGCTGGTTCTTTCTTTGTTAAAACTAACAGGTAATGAATGTAGGCCCTGTTTGGTATTGTGATTTGATATGTGATGAGACGATAGAACTGCGATAAGTTATTGTGATTTCTTTTGAAAACTGTTTTGTAAAAGATGAGATTACATTTCACCGTTTATCATCCACCACATTTTTTTCATCGCAACACCAAACAGAGCTATAATATGCTTATGATATATATAACTTTTTACTTGTGAAAGGAGTTAAAGATATCATGATGTTAAAATGCTGGATCAGGGGTATTGGACCATCTATGTTTGAGGGAGAGGCTCTTGGTCTTGGTGCTATGTATGAAACAAGATCAATTCGCGTACCTAGGCCATTTAAGGTTAGGAAGTTTCAGCTTATTTTGATATGGACTATGGAGAAGATTGCTCTTGACCAAATTTACATGGCGGCTGAATCTAAGTGTAACTTCTTGTCGAGCATTGCAGGTTGGAGCCCTACCAACGGGCGGATCATATATCATTATGGAATTCATTGAGTTTGGTTTTTCTAGAGGTGATCAGGTGAGCCTGAGAAGTTTTATGTTAACTTTATAATAGCAAACACCAATTTGTTTCTGATATTTGAACTGTTTATTGTTCCTCAGTGGTTTTAGGGAGGAAGCTTGCTGAAATGCATAAAGCTGGGAAATCTAGTAAAGGTTTTGGTTTTGATGTTGAAAATACCATTGGGAGGTGCGATCCTTTGGCCACGATCATGCTTATTACTTTCATTATCTTTCTTATGCAATCGTTAATGTTTTCATTACTCTTCAGTGAATTTTGTCCCATATTGTTTTTAAGGAGTTCAAGACAGTAAGTAAACTTGAAAAGTGGCTCGCTTCACTTCTAACTAATTCATCTACATGGCCCTTTTAGTACTCCGCAGATAAACACATGGACATCAGATTGGATTGAGTTTTATGCAGAGCATAGATTAGGTTACCAGCTTAAGTTAGCATCAGACCAATACGGCGATTCAACTATTTACCAAAAAGGTAATTGTGTTCTTGGCATAATTCTCTTGTCATTAGCTTTTCCTACGCATATTCGTACTGTTTAATAAAAATGATGCTTATCCCAAACATTGTTAACAGGACAGAGACTGATGAAGAACTTGGCACCTCTCTTTGAAGGTGTTGTTATAGAGCCATGCTTACTGCATGGAGATTTGTGGAGTGGGAATATCAGCTCTGACAAAAATGGCGAGCCTGTTATACTTGACCCAGCATGTTACTGTAAGTCCGAAGCAGTCTTCACTACTCTACAATTCTTAGAAGATAATTTGAATCCTTGCTGTCCACCCTCAACCCATGGCTCTGTTAAAATCTAGATAACCTCAAACAACTTCATCTCCTTTAAGAATGATGTAGCTAAACGTCCTGTTGATATGGCTTCTTATGTGACCAAAGGGGTCCTGAACGTGTTGGAATAACATAATCTGAAAAAAGATGGAATATATCTGTAACAAGTATATATGCGCCCTTGGCCTTGTATCGGGGGTGGTAATGGGATGGGGGTTGGTATGCATCTTTGCCTGCTTGTGTATGTGTGTGTGGCTGTTGATTGTCTTAGGTTTATTAGTTAAGGGCGTTCATTGCATCACTAGAAGCTTGAATTCATAAAGCACTGATTACCCTGTACTTATTGATTGTCTTCCTCTACAGATGGACATAATGAGGCAGAATTTGGAATGTCTTGGTGTGCTGGTTTTGGTGGATCGTTCTACAATTCTTATTTTCAGGTATCGTTGGTTCATTCAGATAGATTAAGGACGGATGAACACACTTATTAGCACAGCATACGATCATTTACAAGGCTAGATTGGTATAAATATGACTTTTAATCAGATTCCGCACCTCTAGAGTAAAACGATAATTGTCGATCCATAGCATACGAGCATTTGCATTTTAGTTTTAGTTGACTTGGTTGATCTATCCCAACATCCTTATCATGCTTGTTTTATACCAGGTCATGCCCAAACAACCAGGCTTCGAAAAAAGGCGAGATCTTTACATGTTGTATCATTACTTGAATCATTACAATCTCTTTGGTTCCGGTTACCGTTCATCCGCACTGTCAATTATAGATGACTATCTACGAATGTTGAAAGTGTAGATATTGATATAAAAGAAGTATCTATATGTATAGTTCTTGGATTAAATTATATGTATGTATGTATATTTTAGACAAGCTAAAGCTTTATCTGTGAATGATCCTACTACTTGATTAGAGCTCTTTGAAATTTATTTAGATCCAATTGGTCTAGTCTTATTCTTATTTTTTTTTTTTGCCATAAGGAGGCTAGAAAATTAACATTTGATTGTCGAAAAGTAACAAATAGTAATTAGATAACGAGCAAGCTGAAGCATGGAACAAATTTGAGGGTGACCAAGAAGATATTTCACTGCAAATTGAATCTTGAAGTCTGAAAAAATGTTGTTTGTTCAATTGTTCTCATGTCCAAGACTTGAGTTGACACGTGTTGGCTCCTCAAAAAGTTGTGTGAGGGCGTGTCAGAGAAACGGGTCTTTAAAATTGCAATTGATGATGTCTGATTTCTAAAATAAACGATTGTTAATTGGTCTTCTAAAGTATGAAATGAATAAATAATTAGATTAAGGTAAGATATTGGAAATAAATAAATATTGAATCTAAAGTGAATGTTTTGATTATTAAAATTTCATATTACAAAAGGAAAGTTAAAATTAATAAAAGACTAAAACTACTAAAAATGAACTCTAAAAGGGTTCGATTATTGGAAATAAAATTATTGTTGGATTGAGTTCTGTTGGTGTATTTCATTGCAGATCTCTCTTTGTCTTTTATAATCCTGCAAGCAACCGCTCCCTCCATTTCCTATTAATTATCTTTGACGTTATGCATTTGTTTTTGGAGATAACTGATGCATGTTCGAGGAAACTCAACACACGTTTAATTTTTGAAACAACCAACTTTGTGATAATAATTATGTGCAAACAACATAGACAACAAACATATTAAAAATATATATATACATATATTTAACCGAGATAAATACAATAACATCAAAAGATCAATATAATGGATCATTCTTAATATAAAAAAAAAAAAAAAAAAAAGAAGCTTTTGATATAATAGGGAGAAATATCCCATAGTTCCGGCTTAATAGAAGAAGCTTTCATGTGACTATTAATATCCAAAAGCATAAGGCCTACTCTTGCCCTGAAATCAAGTTGCAGTGCATGTGTTTTTGTGCATTCAACTCCAAATTTATGCTTCTTCCAAAACTTGCACATTAAACAACAAAAAGGAAACACTTGACAATTGACATGAGACCCACCCTCTCTTTGGTGCCAAGTTATTTCACTTCATTACGGTTTACTAATCCAATCAATGATCCACAAGTATAATTACACTAATAATAATTTTGTATGTATTTCGTGTATATTTTACTAAAAAAAAAGTTAAAAAACCTCGCGAAGTGACTTGGATTACGGACGTGGTTTTATATATATATTGATATCATCGTTCTCAAGGGGCTTGGCTTGGTGGTGTAGGGTTCGAGATCTTACCTTGAGGTCCTTAATTCGAATTCAATGAGTGCGTTTCTTATACTGAGACAGCCGGTGGTTTTACTTGCTCAACCTAAGCCCGGAATGAGTGGTTTGGCGATGAGATTTTCAACAATTTCATATATATATAACATCTTTTAATGTAACCAGTTATTTTTTCTCACACTAAATTAGGTATTTGATTGTCAAAATTATAACGGACATGCTTGAAGCAATTAGGATAATAAGTTGGCCTTTGGTACTAATTAAGATGCATATTAAATGTGAAAGTAGTTATTATTATTATTATTATTATTATTATTATTATTATTATTATTATTATTATTATTAGTAGTTTAAATTGACAGATTATAAGTGAAGTCGAATTAAAGATTTAACGTGTCCAAGTTACACACGACTTTGGATGCTAATATTAAAAGCAACTTCTTATAGTCAACCAGTCATTTTTAATTATGGTGAATTCTTTCTAAATCTTTTCTATTAAATATTTATTGAATCAATTTGCATTAAGCTTGGTCAATAACCATATTAAGACTTTAAAATGCTTTAATTAATTTACACTTCTGTTATCACAGTCATTGGCCAGATTTTTGTGAAAGAATTGTTGACGAGTGATTTTCGTTTCAGGGACAGTTTCATGATAACTTTCCAGGATAATCCTCATCCAATCGTGAATTTGTTTGGTTGTAGGGGACCAAAAACTAACTTGGCAAAAAATAAAACAACAACCACAAATCGACAAAAAGGGTTTACATGGTTCAGCGGAGCAAATCCAGCCTACGTCCACGGGCACAAAGTGGGGTATTACTTTTTATTTCCAAATTGAGCTCGGAAGACTAATTTTTAGGAAGGGTCTAAAGAAATCGAGCTGTTTGTCTATGTTTATTTTACAAGTAGTTGTTCCTTTTATAATTTTCGTTATCCATTTACAAATAAGACTAACTTTCCTTTATATACTAAGAGAATTACAACATTATTCGCATACTTCCCTAACGTCATCCACGTGATTCTCCGCCTGATTGGCGGGCTCTCTGCCCCAAGACTGCCTCGCCGAAATCAAACCTGCCACCAGACTGCTTTTCACATCACCTTATTTTATACATTGTCACACACAATAATAATGGTGCCAGCCTGTAAAGAACTCCAAATAGTGGTGTTTGCTAGAGTGAAAAGTCCAAACTACCCCGATCACATGTCGGTCGTCAAAAGGTCGGCCAAATAATCTGCTGAACTACCCAAGCCACTCCGGGCCTGTCCCAAAATATCTGAGCTCATTATCTGATCCGGGAGGAAAAGTAAAACTGAACCGAGCTATCAGGCTACATTGGTCAGTCTTGGCTCTGATGTTGTCGATCTCTGGGATCTGCATCATGCAATGACCTCTGGTCGGCCAGGTTCGGGGAACCAGGTCCGGACTCTCTGTCTGGCCGAAGAGCAACTGATACCTTCTGAGTATTTGTTCCTCTAAAGGGGAAAATCTCATTTATGCCCTTGTCGTACTGTTCAAGATACTTCTTACAGAAAACACCATTAACATATGTCCCATAGTTCTCGGTTCCAACGAGTGTACGAGTTGGTACTGGGACCTACAAAATCGAAAGTGTACTAACCAGCCAGTGGGCGGTCGGCTGTGGCCCTGTGGGAGCCATAGAGTAAATTGCTCGGTTATCGAGGACTTCAACTTCCTTGCGAATGATTCTCTGACTTGAACCAAATACCTCATTTACCCTTCTGGTAGTCGCCCCTCGAAAATCGTAAGCCATCATATCCTCTTAAATGCCCATCAAATCATCTCTAGGGTTTAATCTGGACGCGACACTTGTCGAGCATTCGTGATCCTCCCGCCAAAAACCAAGACAATCGAGCATTCAAAAGGAAGCCAAAAAGTTTTCAATCTCAACCGTTCATCACAATCTGAGCAGATGGAGCCTGAAAGCGACACGGGGTGCACATCTGAAGCCTCCATATGATCCAATGGCAAAAAATTCCCCAAGTTGTCTACAAAAATGGGAAGCAACACACTTTTCTCTCTTTTACGAAAACCAGAACTTCCAAAGTGCAAGAGACTCCTTCTTCATTGCCTGATACCAGCAAACTTCAAGACTGACCAGATCAATGGCCGATACATCCCCCGAACCAAATAAGTTTTCTGTTCGACTTCCCTTTTTTTAATTACCGAAACTCTCGGTGATCATCTGCTGCTTGCGAATGATTGTGCATTTGTTGTTTGTTCCTCATTTTTCTAGCATGTTTATCTCATTGCTCTGTATTGCAAATGTGTGTTTTGGGCTGTGTAGGATGCATGTATGTCTTGGTTGAATGATGGGTTTGTGGGATAGGATTTTTGGGTTTCGGATTTTCTTTGTTTTATGTTTGGTTTGATATTTTTAAGAATAAACTTGATGTTTATGGCCATTGCTAGGACATTTAGAGACTTTAGGCCTAGGTTCCCGGAATTCAGAGTAGCTCTCGAGTCTACCTTGCCCCCAAAACTGATCACCAACTGCCCTTCTTGAATACTACGATTGCCATGAATGTCTGACGTCAAATCATCATTGGCCAAGCCCCTAAAACCTCAATATTCTTGCACTGAAGAAGCTTCCTCTAGCTCGGGGACATCCAGCCTAGAGGACTTAGATGCCACTTCAACCCCTTCCCAAGAAGAGAACAATACCTATCACCACTGAATTCCCAGGAAAGATCCTGAACCGGACGAATTAAACTAGTCATTCTTAGACATGAATCGGCCTTCCAACATCACAGAAGATGCTTTGGGCATACTCCGCCTGCAGTACGAGATCCCTATTGACATAGCTCTTGAGGTTCCGGGCCTGATCGAACGCGCAAGTCAGCCTGACTCCGGCTCGGTGGCCATTCTCCACTCTTTCTTTGAGTGCGATTGTGGCTACCCATCCAGACGTATTTCCCGAGGAAGCTGACTATGATAGAAATTGCCATTTGTCAACTAAACCTGAACAGCTGGAGGATATTGGTCGACCTTTATGTAATGTGGCACTGGGCTAGACTTGGAGAGACGAACTTTGAGGAGCTATAAAGGCTATACAAGCTGAAATCCAACCCAAAATCACACCACGGCTGGTATTATCTCTCTTCTTATGCCGACGTCCCCGCCCTCATTACAGAGCTCCCTCAAATCAACAAAAACTTCAAATACCCCTAGTTCTAGGCCACGGGTGATTGGGGACGATCTCGATCGACGAGTTCGAAGAGATAGATGTCTCAGACGTCTTCTCGTAATTTTCATGAAAAAAATACCAACTCACCAAACCTTTTCAGTCTGCTGGAAGGACCTCCCAAATTCAGCCACGAGGTCCTGATCAGGATTAAGAGAGCCCGGAACTTTTCTGGTCCTTGGAGGAAAATAGTCAACGATGCGGCCTTCGTAGAATCAGGCTTTATCCGAAGTACACCCCCACAAGCTCTAGGGCGACTAGGTAGCAATCATTTAACTCTTCTGACAAATCCCTTGTGCTCAGCTCAAACATAAATGAATTTACCCGTACTCGGAAACTGACCATGCTTTTTGCCTTGTATTCTGTAGGAATGTCGAAATCGGCCAAATATCTAGGGCGACTCGAAGGTCCGACCAAGAGCAGTCATTATGAATCTGGAATTTCTCGGCGGCGACTGACCACTCATGTTCCTCCGGAGGCTAAGGGGAAAGCCAAGTTACTTGCTCTTCCGATGGCACCTCATCCCCCTACTCTCACAGAGGCGGCACTGAGTCCAACGATCTGGCCATCTTCTGCCTCATCCAGGCCCGTGAGCAAACGTCGTCGTGTGCTCGGAGAAGAAGTGGTCGAGCCCTATGAGGAAGAAGAAAAAGAGAAGCCTCTTATTAGGAAGTCTGCTGCTCGGAGAGAGAGACGAATTGTTGGGGCTCATCCCAAGACAGAAAATGGAGGGGTAGTGCTGGGGTGGATGACCTTAGTGAGAAGGTCCGGGATGTGACATCTCATCTAGTGCCGACGTTCAACTTACTGATCGACACAGTGCCCCCAAGAAGATCCCGAAGTTCGAGGATATCTCCCCCGAGGAAGTGATCACCAAATATTCTGCCCGAATTACCGAAGTAAAAATCCTTCCAGCACCCGCTCTATGTTTCTACTTGGTGATTTCTGAATTTTTCTTCTTTTCCTGCAGGCGAGCTATATGATGGCTCGGAATAATGATTTTTTGTTGAGTCTTTTGTCCAAGGGGGGCAAGTGCAGAGGCTTCAAACTCAGATTACAGAGCGGGAGGCGAAACTGGCTAGGAAAGAAGAATACCTGAAGCAGGTCGTCGCTGAGCTTGCTATAAAGGAGAGAGAAACCCAAATATTCAAACAGGCCATAGCCGAGGCTATTGCATTGAAGGACTCCTTCCGCAACGCCTCTGCCATTGCCAAGAAGAACGCGGAGGCCTCCAAAGAGAAAGCTAAACTTATGAGTTTGGAGGCTGTGAACTTGGACTCTAAACTCAAAATGGCGATCAGATAGAGACCAGGCTCGAGAGGAGCTGAAAAATTGAGAAGCCCAACTGAAAGACGAGCTGGAGAATGCCAAGCTCGAGGAGGTCAGTAACTACACCAAAATCATTCCAATGGTGATGCCCGGGGTGGACATGGGACCCGTCCATGTTGCCATCCAATTCTGCAAATGGGAGATTTCGGAGGAAGAAGCTCGCGAACTACTTACCCTGCCTTCGGAGTAGATCCAGGACCCTGAACCCGTATCTGTTATGCCCATGTCGCAGTTCCACCTGAGGCTCCTACCTCTGCCCACGAAGTGCCTGCAATTGAAGAGGTCGAAGCCCATCCTACCTCTCGAGTTGAAATCGAGATCCTTCATATCGAGCCTGCACCAGAAGTCTTGTCATCGGTCTTGATCAAGAAGAACCAGATGCCCTTGCGTGGGCTGATGAATGAGGGTGACCCTAAGTGGGCCATGTGTAACAAACTATACACTTATCTTTTTGTAATAACATTTATTACTTCTATTCTGTTATATATTTTTGAATGATTCACTCATCTCTCCCATACTTAGTATAATTTCAATTTTAATTTGCTAAATTGCTCTTCTGAATTTGAAAGTGAGAAGAATTTCTGATCCCGACCAATTTGAATCCGGCCATGAGGGGAATGCTTCGCCCCTCATGCTGATGAGAACCTCTCGGTGGGACGTAACCCAACCCCAATGTGGTGAATCACTTGGCTCCGAGGGAATGTTACCTCCCCGGACCAAAGAGAATTCGGCCATGAGGGGAATGCTCCATCCCCATGTCGATGATAACCTCTCAGTGGGACGTAACCCGACCCCGATGTGGTGAATCACTTGGATCCGAGGGAATGTTATCTCTCCGGACCAAAGAGAACTAGGCCATAGGGGAATGCTCTATCCCCATGCCGATGATAACCTCCTGATGTGACGTAACCCAACCCCGAGGTAGCTGAGTACTTGGCTCCGAGGGAATATTACCTCCCCGGACCAAAGAGAATCCGGCCATAGGGGAATGCTCCGTCCCCATGTCGATGATAAACTCTCGGTGGGACGTAACCCAACTTCGAGGTAATTGAGTACTTGGTTCCGATAGAATGTTACCTCCCTGGACCAAAGAGAATCTGGCCATGGGGGAATGCTCCGTCCCAATGCCGATGATAACCTCTCGGTGGGACGTAACCCGATACCGAGGTAGCTGAGTTCTTGGGTCCGAGGGAATGTTACCTCCCCGGACCAAAGTGAATCCGGCCATGGGGGAATGCTCCGTCCCCATGCCGATGATGAACCTCTCGGTACATAACCCGACCCCGAGATAGTGAAATAAATAGCACCAGCGGAATGAATCCAGCCCCGAATTGATGGAACAGATAGCATCGGCGGGACGAACCCATCTCTGAACTGATGGAACAAATAACCTTGGCGGGATGAACTCAGCCCTGAGCTGATGGAACAAATAGCCTCTGCGGGACGAACCCAAGCCCGAGCTGGTGGAACAAATAGTCTCGGCTGGACGAATCCAGCCCCGAGCTTATGGAACAGAATAGCCTCGACGAAACGAATCAAGCCCCGAGCTAATGGAACAGATAGCCTCAGCGGGACGAACTCAGTCCCGAGCTAATGGACAAAATAGCATCGGCTGAACGAATCCAGCCCCGAGCTTGTGGAACAAATGAGACTTAATCACGAGGGAAGAACTTCAACCTCTGAGGCTCCGCAGATCCCGACGAAGGCATCCCTTTACTGGATATCGGTAAAAACAAAAGGTGAAAATTGGACGAGGTTAGCAAATCGGAGGTAACTTAGCACATATTCCACTAAGACCCAAAAAATAACAACTCGAGTGCCCGAGGCAGCGCCTTGCCTGGTGTTTCCCAAAACACAATTCTGAACCTTACAATTCAGCATCTCGGCTATCCGGGCTACAGATCGGTGAGCGGCCAATGCCATGAGGGCAGAAACCTCCCCATGTTATACTTCTCATGATCCGAGGCGGTTAGATAGATAACTCACGGGGAAAGAAACCTCCCCGTGTTTGCCATCCCTGGGTGGTACAGAAGCTTGGTTAGGCAGATAACTCACGAGGGAAAAACCTCAATATGTTCGCCATCCCGAGGTGGTACAGTCACGGTTAGGCAGATAACTCACAGGGGAAGAAAACTCTCTGTGTTCGCCATCTTGGAGGTGCTACAGAAACTCTGTTAGGCAGATAACTCACGAGGGAAAAAACCTCCCCGTGTTCGCCATCCCGATGTAGTTCCTCAAAAATACGAGTCATTGGGTATTAACGCTCCAACCTCGGGTGTTTGATAATGACACATGGGGTTGGTGTGCCACGAGGGGTTCGCACTTTTCCCACATGCACTTCATCCTTTGATGCGTTCTGGATCCTCAGAGGTGAAATGAGTCAGGTCAGAACACTTCCACCCGGGGGTTTGATAATGACACCCGGGATTGGCGTGCCATGGGCTTAGTGACCTTCTTAGTTGCCGATAACCCATTCGCATCGAGCACATCCCAAGAATATTGAATATGGCTTTCGCAGTCAATTAATAAACAAGTAAATTGGCAAGTTTTTTAATTCAAAAGAGAAAGTCTAATTCATATTCGAGGGACCTACTGCCCTTCTTACAACTTTTTGCGGGTCATTTTAAGAGAGGCTTTTACAGTCATTTCTGGTTCTTGTCTTGTAGTCCGACACATCTTATAGTCTGAGCTTGATTCCGAAAATCTAGTCTGTGTTGACAGGATTCCCCCAAAACGAGTCTTCCAAAATCATTTCTGAGTATATCGGGGAACCCGGTCGGGACCTTCTATTCTGACTCCTTGTGGCCCGCTCCGTGTGCTTTTTCTCATTTCCTATCATTCGGGGAAGCTACCGCGCTGAACAAATGAGGGCTCTGATGGACGCCGACCTCGTGCCCTTGGCCGACTAGTTCCCTGGCCGATCCTTGAGCACTACCTCCGCCGTGAAACTGAGGACTTGGCTGGCCGAACAGCCACCGCGCCTTCTCTTGGAGGAACTTGTTCAGCTACTACCGGCGGCGGGCAAACGTCACCCATTTTTGACGTTACATTTCATTCTACAGCTTAGTCCTAATGGGTGATCATTGGCATCCTTTTTTACATTTCATTCTACAGCTCAAAGAGGAGAACTATTGCTGTCCTAACTCATTGGGCGTTCCATTTCCTTTCATCCAGTCTTCCTTTTGCTTTCCCAAACCACTCTGTTGTTGAACTCTCTGAAGACCTATGGTTTCCGCCTTCCACCATCGTCTCACTACGCAAGTTGCTTTTTGTTCATTTCTCCACAGACGGCGTCAACTGTTGACGGGTGATTTTCGTTCCAGAGGTAGTTTCGGGATAACTGCCCCCGGGACAATCCTCCTCAAACCGTGAATTTGTGTAGGACCAAAACAAACTTGGCAAAAGACAAACAACCACACAATCGACAAAGAGGGTTTACGTGGTTCAGCGGAGCAAATCCAGCCTACGTCCACAGGCACAAAGTGGGGTGTTGCTTTTTATTTCCAAACCGAGCTTGGCCGACCAATTTTTAGGAAGGGTATAAAGAAATCGAGTTGTTTGTCTATGTTTCTTTTACAAGTAGTTGTTCTTTTTTACAATTTCTGCTATCCCTTTACAAATAAGACTAATTTTCCTTTATATACTAAGAGAATTACAACACTATTTTCATACTTTCCTGACGTCATCCACGTGATTCTCCGGCTGATTGGCGGGCTCTCTGCCCCAAGACTGCCTCGCCGAAAGCAAACCTGCCACCAGACGGCTTGTCACATCACCTTATTTTATACACTGTCACATGCAATAATAATGGTGTCAACTTGTAAAGAGCTCCAAATAGTGGTGTTTGCCAGAGGGAAAAGTCCAAACTACCCCGATCACTTGTCGGTCGTCAAGAGGTCGGTCAAATAATCTGCCGAACTACCCAAGCCACTCCCGACATGTCCCAAAATATCTGAGCTCATTATCTAATCCGTGAGGAAAAGTAGAACTGAGCCGAGCTACCAAGCTACATTGGTCGGTCTCGGTTCCGATGTTATCGGTTTCTGGGATCTGCATCATGTTGTGACCTCTGGTCGGCCAGGTCCGGGGAACCGGGTCCGGACTCTCTGCATGTCCGAGGTGCAACCGATATCTTCCGAGCATTTGTTCCTCCAAAGGGAAAAATCACATCTCTGTCATTGTCGTACTGTTCAAGATACTTCTTACAGAAAACACCATCAAGAACAATTTAAATTTAATAAATTAAAATTTATTTTTTAAATGTATTATGTTGGATATAAAAAACATAAATAACTTGTTTATGAAAATATCTCAAATTAATTTCCACGTGGCGTGTCTTATTTTAGAGAAAAATTTATATACGACCGTTTAATCAGTAAATGAAACGTGTTTTACTATTTTGAAAATAATCAATCAAAATAGGAAAAAAAAATTAAAACACATATTCACTGATTGAACTGTGTTATAAGAACCGTCTCTGTCCCAATCTTTGCAGACTTGCAGTCCTTCAAATCTGCCACGTGGCATAAAGTCTTAAATTTTTAAGGCTGGTTGGGCCCCTAAAATCTTCAATCAAGTCCTTGACTCTTAAAGGTCATGCCTTGCCGTGCACGTGGCAAAAGCTTTGAATAAAGTCCTTATCATGTTATTAATGTCATTAATTAACAAACTTAATTAATTTCTTATTAGTAAACGAAAATATTTAAGCTCCGTTTGCTATAGTGTTTTAAATTAAAAAAAAAATTATGTATAGTTTTTTAACGCAAAAATTTAGTTGTTCTAGTTTAACTAGAGTTTTTTTTTTTTTTTTTTTTAAAAAAAAAATTATAAAATAATTTTAATAAATAATTTTTTAAAATTATGTAATAAAAATGAAATAATCTTATTAAATACAAAATTATATTATAGAAAGAGAGATTGTCACTTTCCTCCTCTTATTTTCAACACCCATCATTTATCCCCTAATAATTTTGTAATGAAAATGTTACGAGTGTCCTTAGGACACTCGTTAAGAATTCATTTAAGTAAAATTTTGATGAGAAAAAATAAAAAAATTATTAATGATTTGACAATTTTTTCATTCTCCATAAAAATGATGTCAAAACTTTCTTTAAATAGATTCTCAACGAGTATCCTTAAGACACTCGTTAGCATAACTCATTTTGTAATATTATTACCTCACTTACTTCAAAAAGTAAATTTTTTTTTTAAAAATATGTCATTATAATAGCATTTATTATCAATAACTTTGTAATAAAAATATAAATTATCATAGTTATAGTATAATAAATAATAAATTATCTTGTTTGTAATTTTCTTTTATTTTTTGAATATTAATAATATTATAAATAATAATTTATAGATTATCAATTAACTTATTAATAAAGTACTATCTAAGAAATAATAAATTATCTTTAAAAAAAACATACCAAATAAAGATTTAATATTGCCAATAGACTTGATCGGTTTCAAAAACATTTGCTATATCAAAATCTAATTAAAAATATAATCCATATTTTTTGAATCCTTAATTATGTGATTACGACGCCTAACAGTTTGATCACTAAAGTCCACATCAAGTCATCAACTGCGAGCGCCTTTACACACTAAACAAAACCAATCTTCAAATATCATCATCACCTTCACTAATCCAACGGTTCAGGATAAATCACTCAGCCACTTCGTGTAAGACCTACTTCTTGATTTGAATCACACACACAACAGAACCATGTACTCGATCACATCTTATAATAACCCTCTATACATGAACAATTTTTTATTTTAAAGATAAATTATCATCCGTCCATCCGAAAATTATCTGATGTTCAAAAAAATAATCAATTTTGAGAAAATAACATTTGTATATCCAAAGTTTTTTTTAAAAAATATTTATCACCCAAAATTATATATCCGCTAAATTTCGAGTGGATAAATGATAAATTTAAAAAAATTTATCATGAGATAAAATTGATAATTTTTAATAATTTTAAATATATTAATGATATTTTCTCAAAATTAGATATTTTTTGAGCGTAATAATTTCTCAATTTTATAATAAGAGTTGTGTTTTTTTGTGAACGTAACCAAACCGATAATCTAATTTGCATTTATTTTTATTATATGTTTTGCTGAGTCTATACTATACATGCAAGTTGATATTTGATGTATTCTTATTGCATTGTTTGATCAAGTTACATTTTTATTTAACCAAAGCTTTTGATTTGATTCATCAACTTCCTCTGTGTTTGAGAAAGCTTTGGGAAGAGTGAAAATGAATAAGAATGAAGAGCAAGCTCGGTTTCTGTTTTGGATTTCGCTCACTGATAGACCCACATGGCAACAATTTCTCATTTGCTCTTCTGGGTTCTTCTTTGGCTATCTCGTTAATGGCGTCTGTGAGGTAATTTTGTTTATTTTTGTTTTAATGTCTCTGTTTGGTTCCTGGGTAAAGTTTTTTCGGTTCCCAAAAAATTTATATTTAAATAATTTCATAATTTGCAATGTGGGTTTACATTTTGGTTGTTCTAGATTCCTTTTCCTCTGAGATATTTTCTAAGTTTCATTTGATTCTGAAATCTGTAGGAATATGTATACAATAGGCTTCAATTCAGGTATTATTTCTATTTTCTTGTTTTTTAATGTTGTATTTGGTAATTTTTTTCAATGAATTGTGTGATATTTTGACAATGATGATGATTATTGGATGGTTTTTGTTTGTTTTTTTTTCCCAGCTATGGTTGGTACTTCACATTTGTTCAAGGATTTGTGTATCTTGTTCTCATTTACCTTCAAGGCTTCACCACTAAGCAAATGGTGAATCCATGGAAGACTTATGTGAAGCTCTCTGCAGTTCTAATGGGTTCTCATGGACTTACAAAAGGATCTTTGGCTTTTCTTAACTATCCTGCACAGCTCATGTTCAAATCCACCAAGGTAATTTGCAAATACCATTCCTTAACAGCAGTGTTTCACATTGAGTTTCTTACTAATTTTCTCAATAATCAACAGTTTAAGCCAAGAAAATTTGTTGGTTCTTTGACAATTCTTTCGTTTTCATGGTTCTGTCACTTCAGGTTTTGCCTGTGATGATCATGGGAGCCTTCATACCCGGCCTTAAGCGAAAATACCCAGCTCATGAATATATATCTGCATTACTTCTAGTCGTGGGATTGATCCTTTTTACCTTAGCAGATGCACAAACTTCCCCAAATTTCAGCATGATTGGTGTTGTAATGATTTCCGGTGCTCTAGTAATGGATTCCTTTCTTGGGAATTTGCAAGAAGCGATCTTTACCATGAATCCTGAAACCACCCAGGTGACTTAGCATGTGCTATCTTTTTGTCTTGGTGCTTAATTGCGAAGTAAAGTTACTCATTTAAATTTAATATTTTGTGTTGCCTCTATATGCAGATGGAGATGCTGTTTTGCTCAACTGTAGTTGGTTTGCCTATGTTGATTCCTCCAATGCTTTTGACAGGCGAGTTATTCAAAGCATGGAATTCATGTTCTCAGGTAACAGTTTTGAAATATCTTCAATGTTTCCTCTTCACATGATACATCCATTTCATTAAAAAAAACAAAAAACTCATTCTTTTGTTATTAATCCAGCATCTATACGTGTACGGTGTGTTGGTTTTTGAAGCCATGGCCACGTTTATTGGCCAAGTTTCAGTCCTTTCCCTCATTGCCCTGTTTGGTGCTGCTACAACAGCTATGGTAACCTCTCTCGCAAGATTTTCCGCAGTCATAAAGTTAATTTAATACCTGTTGTGCGTATTGAATGTTATCGGTACATATACTAGTTCATTAAAGGATGTACACTACAGTAACAGCTTGAATTTTCATTTGATTGCGGTTTTGCGTTGAATTTGATCCCAGGTGACAACGGCAAGAAAGGCGGTAACATTACTGCTATCATACTTGATATTCACAAAGCCATTAACAGAACAACATGGGACTGGACTTCTGCTAATAGCAATGGGGATCACATTGAAACTCTTGCCTGGAGATAACAAACCCACCAAGAGAATTTCAACCTCATCTTCCAAAGACAACTTTCAGAAACCAACTTCTAGTGAACATGATGAAGCAGATGAAGAAAATAGAGCACTGGTCTAAATTTAAGAAATTTTCTAATGTACAATTTTCTTTCTTTGTTCTTGTTTCACCATTGCATAGTTAAATTGAAATGGAAGAAATAACTACTTGTAATGTTCTTTAAATGTTTACTTTTTGTTGGGAGTTGTAGTTGACTTGAGCACCACACAAAAGCAATTGTAATGGAAATGGGCTTAAAGCTAGGCTTAACGAAATACTCAAACTCGTTTGAATTATTATGGATTAATCTTTATGAAGCACATCCCATATGAGCAAGTATTTGGTAATATTAATTACTAGATATAGATAGGCCCGCGCGTTACTACGGTTTTTATTTTCCAAAAAGAGAACAAAATATAGATAGCATTAACCAAAGTCGGATGAGTCCGCCAAATTATGTCCAATGTTTCATTAAATAAAGATATCTATCAAAGTAAAAGTGCGATATTTAAAAGTTTGATATTCTAACTTTATTATGTATTTTTAATACATCTCAATATCCTTGTATATATGCATATGATCATAATGATATACATGAAACTCAAAAAATATACATGAATCTTGTAGCAAATTCAATATATCATAATCATTAATTTAAATACGTTGTAGATATCGAGATATGTGGAAATACAGTGTAGCATAAACATTGTTTAAATACGTTGAAGATATTGAGATATGTGGAAATATAATGTATCATAGACATTGATTTAATTCAATATATATATATATATATATATATATATATGAAAATTTAATGTGTTATACATATTAATTAAAGTGGTGATTTAATATAAATATTATAAAAAATGAGGACTTAAATATAATTTTATCCCCTAATTTCTCTGGTGCCACGTGGCAACACAAGAGGAGATGGGAGAAAAATATATGTAAGTATGATATGACGTATAGTTATATTAAATAGGGAAATTTGCAAAACTAGCCAAAAACAACTTTGTCATTTGCCGAAATGAACCTCAACATTTGCGTTTTGCGAAAATAACCAATTTCTCTAAAATAGACTTCAGAGAATCCAACTTCTCCGAAGTCTACCCCGAAGTTTCTTTTTTCTTTTCATTTAAAACTTCGGAGATCTGTAAGTTTTAATATTTTTTTTATTCTTTTAAAATAAAACTTCGGAGATCCTAAGTTAATATTTCGGATCTCCTAAGTTTTAATATTTTTGTAT
Source organism: Zanthoxylum bungeanum (assembly GCA_019454045.1). Taxonomy (NCBI): domain Eukaryota; kingdom Viridiplantae; phylum Streptophyta; class Magnoliopsida; order Sapindales; family Rutaceae; genus Zanthoxylum; species Zanthoxylum bungeanum. The sequence goes on along the minus strand of SKCR01049487.1, from coordinate 683,595 downwards.
TCTTTTGAATTAAAACTTAGGAGCTTCTAAGTTAATACTTAGGATATCCTAAGTTAATATTTTGGATCTTCTAAGTTTTAATATTTTTTTTTTATTCTTTTCAATTAAAACTTAGGAGATCCTAAGTTAATACTTCAGATTTTTAATTTTTTAATTTTTTTTAATTTTTTATTTAAAACTTAGGAGATCTGATATCTCCTTAGTTTTTAATTTTCTTTTTTATTTAAAACTTTGGATCTCCTAAGTTTTTATTTGTTATTTAATTTTTTATTTAAAACTCATGAGATCCTAAATCAAAACTTGGAATCTCATAAGTTTTTAAAATTTTTTTAAAATTTTTTATTTAAAACTTAGAAGATCATAAGTCAAAATTTCGGATCCCCTTAATTTTTTTTAATGGTTAAAACTTCGGATCTCCTAAGTTTCGGTGAAGTTTGTTCAAGTATGCGAGAAAGAGAGGGAGTTGATAAGCAGATTAAGCAGTCTGGACATAAGGGTTAGTCGAGGTACCAATTAACAAACATCTTGGATCTGTTAGTGTTAGATCAGTAGAGTAGTTATTAAGAATAGATGTGGTTGTGAGCAGACAATAACAGACACCGATGGCATATCGGAGAAAAATATCCCAATGATCGATTGGGTATTGTCTTTCCGCAGTAGATGAATGGAGATTCTCGATTTTGTCATAAAATCAAAAGGCATTAACGTGAGGCATTTTCGTAATTTCAGTTAGGTCACACCAAGTTCTTGAAAAAAATAAAAACTTAGGAGATCCAAAGTTTTGACTCAAGATCTCCTAAATTTTAAATTAAAAAAAAAAAAAAAAACTTATGAGATCCTAAGTCAAAACTTAGGATCTCCTAAGTTTTAAATTAAAAAAATATCAAAAAAATAAAAACATAGATCTCCTAAGTTTTAAATAAAAATAATAATTCATAACGTATGAGATCTGAAGTATTAACTTTGGATCTCCTAAGTTTTAATTTAAAAGAACACAAAAATATTAAAATTTAGGAGATTCGAAATATTAACTTAGAATCTCTGAAATTTTAAATAAAAAATAGAACTTCGGAGTATACTTCAGAGAAGTTGGATTCTACTTCAAAGAAGTTGTTATTTTGACAAAACGCAAATGTTGTAGCTCATTCTGACAAATGATAAAATTAATTTTGCTAGTTTTGCCAATTTCCCTATTAAATATAATTATATTTTATTTTAGTAATTTTGTAATATTTTAACTAGCATGGTAAAAAAAAAAATTATTGTTATATGGGTGATGTCGTACAACTGTTACATTGTAAAATTATTCCAAATAAATAATATAGAATGATTCAAAATTATTTTTAAAATTGGACCACACCGAGCGGTTGAATCAGAAACTGATCATGATTTCAGGCCGATTAAACCCTAAAAACTGGAATGGAAAAAACTGATAAAATTGGTCAAACCAGATCGGTAAGTTCTTAACAAAAACATAAATCAAAAATCAAAATAAATATTTTTTTTATAATTTTTAATTAATTAAAATTATTTATAGCGTCAATCAGTTTTATCGGTTTAACCGGTTAAATCAGTGACCTATTGAATCTTTTATATCGCATGTCCAATTTTTAAAATAATACTTGAGAAGCACTGCTTTATTTTTACAAGCAAGATTGCTAGTAGAAGTTAGTGTCTGTTTAATATGGTTTCTATTAGAAATAAAAGAGTTTTTTTAATGACAAAAGTTCTTTTTATAATTTTTGGTGATATTTAGTTGTATTTTAAATGGTGTTTTTGAGAATTAAAAAAGTCATTTTGTCTCTATCGGTAAAACTCAATTTTGATTATTTGGGAGTAGAATTTAGAATATTTTTTTAAAAAATAAATTAAATTGTCTATAATACTTTTTTTTTTAATTTAACAACTCTATTTCATTTTTTATAAAATAATTTTAAAAAACTTATCTAATAAAATATATTTATAATTTTTTAATAAAATTTTGACTTACAAACAAACATTTAATTTAATTTTTAATCAAAACATCTACTTCTAAAAATACACTAATAAAAAATTAATATAAAAAATTCTATTTGAAAAATTATATAAATGAGAAACGAATTACTGTTTACACTGCCTTGTGTTAGAAAATAATGGAAGTACAAAACAATTCACAGTAATACGAATACGGCTTTGATAGTGTAGTCACTATCGTTATGAAATTAATGCCCATTTTATAAATGCTTCAGGGTTTACGGCAGTATCCCTTCAGGATTTCTACAAAGCCTGAACATAAATTCTAGATAGCAAATCTGGAATTTCTCCCAAGAACACATAAAGAAGATTGTAGAGAAGAGAGAAGATATTATGTATATGAAATTCTGGAACTTCAAAGGTATTTATAAACCCTAGGCAACTCTAGGCAAGTGACACTTCCTTTCCAATTAACTGTCATAACTGTTAACATTAATTAAAACAATTAATTTCGAAAAAGGATATTAAATGAAAATTAAGTGCCCTAAGTGCCAATCTTTGACTATATAATATATAATATTAATTCACAGCCAAATTTTTTGTTTCCCTCCAAAATTTCCACCAATAAATTTGAATCAAATTGGTGCAATAAATGTATTTAAACACTTATTCCCTTTTGTAACTTTTAGATGTGGGATTCATTTATTATCTTCTTTTCTCATAACTTAATCACTAACTATCTAACACATTGGCTTTGACTGACACACGTGTAAATGGAATGGCATGCATGATGACACGTAAGCTGTTCACTTTCACTTATTCAGTCTTTGTATGTTGGGGGCTCGCCAAAGCAACCAACACTCACACAGTCACACTCACCCTATTATTTTTAAGAGTAATAATATGATAGTATAAATTAATAATTATATAATATATATGAATTGTTATAAATAAAATTATTATTTATTTATTATTTAACACCGGTGTTGTGTGGCAGAATTTTTCATTTTTGAGATTTTAAAATTTTAAGACGAATAATAAAATCAAAACTATCAGCTTAAGGAAGAACGGTAGAAACTGATTTAAGAATGGGTTGAGATTTACTGATGATGAGGGCAGGTTGCTACGATCAGACGGTGGAGATAGAGAATAAGAAGCATAGTGTATGCTGGGGCTTTGATCATTAAAAATAAAATTAATTAATAAAATAATAAAAAAGGAAATTTGAGAAACACGCCCACCGTGGGGCTCGAACCCACGACCACAAGGTTAAGAGCCTTGCGCTCTACCAACTGAGCTAGACGGGCTTGTTATTGTTAATGCCTTGTGTTTTTATTTATATTATTAACATTAAATATTATTTTTATATGAATATATAAGCACACTAATTATAACTATGTAGTGAATGTGTTGGCGCTGGATTTGCGAATTGTATTGGTATTTTGAGATTAAAAGAGGGTAATGAATATCAGTATTTTAAAACCCGGATTGGTATATTAATCTGGTCTAATTAGATGGTTAAGAGTCTGGGGGTCGATCCGTGATCAGTGTTTTAACTATATTTTTAATTTTTTTCACAAAAAATATAAAAAAAAATCAAAATTAATAAAATAATAAAAAAAAGGACCAAAAACCCGCCTGATCGAACCCGATCATCAGTTGAACCACCCGGATCAGCGGGTTCATTGCGGACCGGGTTTGGGGGTCACTCGAACAAGACCTTGGACCGAATCTCGATTCAAATTGTTCGGTTCGAGTTTTTAATCCTTGATGAATACACACGGGTTCATAAAATGATGAGGTGCGTTTTTTTTTTTAATATTTTGATGACGAATAAAAATTTAAAATCTTAATTTTTCTAAAATTCAATTTTTTTTAAAAAAAATCACGATTAATAATCGCAATTTTTATCGTTAACAAAATACTTAAAAATTACATTTAGACCAAAATACAATTTTATCAATCCACAATACCAAATAGGGCATATAAACTCACGATGTAAATTAAAATTATTAAGTTATTACAAATAACCAAATAAATATAATTTTATAAAGGGATGTTAGTGGAACAAAACATAATTACATTGTATAAGTGCATCTTTTGGGCATCAAGACTGGCCCTCACATTTTTGGGGCTTAAAAATCATTTTTACATTTTGAGGCCTCCTAATCATAATATAATATTATAATTAAAAAATAAAAATAAAACTCTTTGGGGGCTTAGGAGCATAGGTGGGGCTAGGGGGCTGGCCCTGTTGGGCATGAAACTCACCAAGGAGAAACAGAATCAATCAAAATTCAGTTTCCTTCACTTAGAGCTAACTGCAAGGCATGCTCTGCTTCCTTCAAGAATAAACGTGCAAGTTCCTTTTGCCCTCGTCGATATACTATACTCGACCACCTCTTTCTACTCATCTTCTGATCAGCCAAGCCATTTGTATCTTCCCTGAAACCAAGAATGCGTAAAAATACTTTCGACGCCGCTAGTTAAATAACACTCTCAAAACTTTTACTTTACAAGAAAGGAAGGAATTCTTATGTTTGTTTTTGTCATTGGAAGATAAATGGCATTTATTTTTCCGCAGCAATATTTCACAAGTTAACATAATACAACATTCAAATGAAATGTATTATAGCATTTTCAAATTTCAATTCAATCCAAAATCCCAGCAAAGATACAATATGCCAGAAGAAGTTGCTCCTTTCCCTCTAGTAAAATATAACTAATACGAACACAATCACGGGGTAAAGTTACCTTGAATTATTCTCATAACTTGTGTGCTGCGCATGGCTTTCATTAATGCACGACTTTGCAAGCAGTTCAGAATCACGGTCCTCTGTACCAGAACCCTCTTCTAGATCCATCAACCTTGCATCCACAGTTTAAGATAGTAAAGATATTAAAGGAATTGGAAAGACAAGTGATAGAAAAATTGTCTGTATGTCGACCATTGAGATTGTTGGGGAACAGAAACCCATTTGGTGATCTATTTCTTACTTTTGTAACTCCTAATTTACCACACGCAGTGTAACCATAAGTAAATCAAATGGTTTCCAGAGATTACTTGGTATGAAGAAGATCAACAAGTAACTGCAAAGCTCCAGAATCCCCACAAGCCTCCCATATTCCTGCTCTAACTTCTGCGTCCGTTGGTTGTCTCTCCCCTCCAGAGCCAACAAGCTTTTGAAAATAAATGATGGATCCAATCAGGCAAGGGAACCAAAGAAAATAGATTATTCAAACACACACATATTTGTGCCTCTAGCACAAAACTAAAGATTTTCCATGAAAGAAATGCATTTCACCTACTATTTTACAAATGAACCAATCACTAAAATAAAAGGGAAACTAGCATTGTATATACTTGACTGTTGCAAAATTATGTAATATCTGGTAGATATCAGCAGTATAGAGAACAGTGCAGGAATTCCTCAGAAGTCAGAATACTTAATAGTATGATGCAATTACATCAAAACCAAAATGACAGCATTTCATGCACAAAAAGCTATCGACACTGAAAAACTAACAATCACTTTGTACAAAAAACCAAACAAATATACATGCTTCATTGCTTTAAGATGATATTAAATCAGCTTGAGTGGAGACATTATTGGATAACACTCTTGTTGCATGCATGAGGGTTATTTGCGAGCACTAGTACATACTAAACTAATACAAACTAAAACAGCTTGCGCATTCAGTAGGGAAAACAACAGTCACCAAAAATAATTGTAAAAGAAAAGAAGCAACAGAGAAGCTGGACCTCATCAAGCAATGAAGAAACCTTAGAAAGCTCATCTTCCTGCATGGCAATAGTCCTCAATGCAGATAAAAAATTCTCAGGAAAAACCAGCTTATTTAAGTAAGACGGCGTCCTGCGCTGACCACTCCAGCTAAAATTGCAGTTACGATCAACTTTACACTTGTTATCATTGCTTTCATCTTTTGGCGAGCCAGCTGCAAACAATCCATGTTCCAGCAAAGATTTTGATAATAGACACCTCATTTCAGACTTCTGTAAATCAAATCTTTGTCAATGAAGCAAATTTGAGGAGAAATAATTGAAGGAAAAGCATCTGTGTAAACATTTGTTAAATCTTAAATGCATCTAAAATTAAGAGACCAACAATAAATAGCTCATTAACAGCTGACCTGTTCTTCAAGAAGCAGTGCCTTGGAGTCAGAAAACGGAACACTGTGAATTGCCTCCACAGGATAATGGATCTGTATGGATCACTCATCTTATAAAGTAACAGATCCTTCTAAAGCTCACAATCCTATGAAGGCACGAATAGACAGAAAAAATCTATTCTAATAAATTAAATTACCATCAGATAGTCATCTGGATTGTTATCAATGACAAACCCATAAAGATATAATAATTCCTGCAACAAAACAAAGCAATTGCAATCTTTTAGAATACTGGGTAAAGGTTGTGTTGCACATGCATCATATCAGAAAAGTGTAATAGAGAAAACACAAAAAGGTTTCATCAAACAACTTATAATAATCAAGCCAAGGCCACAACAACCAAGTAGAAAGAAAGATACATTCTAGGTGAAATTTAACTGCAAAGAAATATCAATGGGCAAGGTGATCGATGCATTTTCTAAGTGCAGTTAAAGCATGGTGTTGCCAATAGAGGATAATACAAAAAGTTATAAACATGAATGGAGGAACGAGAAGTCAGTTATGTTTCGGAAATACAGCATGTTTTGAAGGACAATGAAAGTACCTCATTGCCTTTGTTACCATAACTAATGGAAATCTCTTTCTCGTCCTGAAAGGAACTTCGTTCAACTATCAAATTGAAAAAAAAATGTCACGACCAGTCGAATCCCAGCTAATTACATAAAAGTAGAAAACACAAAATAATGACCATGACTTTCTGTAGACAAAGTTATCATATAACTCTGGGAGTAGATAATGCAATTGTCAGAAAAAAATCAGCATCGGAAAGGCGGAAACTTAACATATATGAGTACAAACCAACTTGATATGGAAGAGTCACTACCAGAAAGAAGGTACATTGAGAAAGGAACTCCAGTGATTGATCCTGTTCCATCAACTTCCCATGTTGCAGCAGCCTTTAAGTCTAAATAGTCAAAATGCATAAGATTTATAATTTAGTTCTCTTAGCAAAGAATTTCACAGGTACCTGGAGGAGGAGGAGGAGGAGGAGGCAGGAGAAGAGGAGGAGAAAGAAAAGAAAAGAGACAAAGCAATTTGATTTTAATTGGGGAACTCAAGTAATTTTTATAAAAGTTAGCAACAATCATGAATATAATTTTAAGGAAATTTTTTCTTAGATACCACTCCACAAAAGTGAACACCATCAAATTGCCAACCTTCAACATGATTCATGAGACTTGTTTAAGATATTTATCAAATAGAAACAATTTGAAGAAGAAAAAATCTTTTAATTCAGTGTCAGGAACCCAACCAAAAAAAAGAAAACTAAAGCATCAGGACTCAAGAACCAAACCAAACTAAACAAAGGCTTTTCCCACAAAGTGGGGTCGGCTATATGAATCTTTTGACGCCATTGTACTCTATCTGAGATCATTGATTTATCAAGCTCCATAAAACCTTGTCAGGACTAGGGAACACAATGAAAAAATTCAAGGCTTTCATCTGTAGTGAGAGACACGGAGATTGATATATACGTGTTGCATACTACTGGTGCATGTCAGAATACATTGTATCATGTCAACAACATTAAAGTTAAGAAATAACAAATAGAAAACCTTCCTTGTATGAGGTTAAAAGTATATATAAGAATTGACATTCAATAATACTATTGGAAAAACTTTTCCATCATACCATGGTTACAAAAGTCAATGCCAGGGACTAGACCCTCTATCCAAAGAGTCTCTCCTTGTATAAGAGTAAGAGTGGAAGTCGCTCCATTGACTTGGCTATTAACCCTTTGAGCCTCAATCTCTATTATAAGAAAACACAATTTTAGATACAGTAAGAAAGATGTGATATCATGATTGAAAAAATCTAATTGCAATGTTAAACTGCATGAAAGAATTATGCCACAGACAACGGAGAGTAAGAACCAGAAAGTAGTAAACTCACTTATGTCATTTGGTCCATTGACCAACTCTCCACATGAATTATGATTTGTGGAAACCTCAGTAATGTTGTTAACTGAATCGCACTTCTTCTGATCTTCTTGGTTTTGTGGAAAAACATAGGAATGTGGAAGAGGAATATTCAGCGCACGAGTCCAAAATATAGAATTTGCCCTATAAGAGGACAATTCTCAAATATTAGCCACCAGCAAAATTGAAGCAATATGAATTGGTATATCTCAAAGAGTTTTGTTAGACAAGATGATAACAAAATATCTTTATTATGAGTATACGTACCAAAGGAAATCTTCAAAAGAGACCTCACTGATAAAAGAAGCAACACAAATAGATTCATTTAGTAATAAGCAATAGGATGAATAGATATATCTGTACATAAATAATCATAACTTCAACACTGGACATCTAATATAGACCATCTGGCCAGAAAAATGTCCAATAGATAATATGGATCAATGCAGAAAGCATCATGAGGTGAAAAAAGTATTTTACTATAATTTTGTGACATGATATCAGCGGCAAAGACAACAGTATTCAGTAATGCTTTCAGTTAGAAAAAGATTAATAAATGGCCCAATTTTCAATATATGAACTCTTCTAAAGATTACAGAGACCATAACTGCTAGTTATTATGGTATATATAACTAACCACTCAAGTAGTGTATAAGTGTAATATATGCATATGCAGATTAAAGAATTAAGAAAAATCTATACAGAGAACTTCAGGGAAACACAAGAGAACATATGGACCACAACTAATAGTTCGACATGTTAGATCAGTTATCATAGCAAAAGAGTACATATTTAGAGGGAGCCACGGCTAAAATTATGACCCAGCTATCATCTACTCATCCCACCCACAGCCTCCCAAAATCAAACCCACAAAGTGCACCTATAGTCACCAACAACACCTTTCTTCTCAATAAGACAATAAGAACAATTAGAAACAACTACTATCGTTGGATCAAAGTCAAGAAATTGGAAAATCTGACTAAGCAGCATTCTGCAAACCAAACAAAATAGGGCTTAAAATATGCAGGTCATTACGGCCCAAGTTTAGGCAAGTGAGGGAAAGTCTCCAGCTGGATTTTTTCTTCATTAAAATCTAGATACAAAAGTAAATACGTTCATGCTATTTAACAGTAGAAAAAATAAACCACTAAGCAAATACCTTTCTAAATCCCCATCCAGAACTAAAAGTTTCTTCACCAAATCCTTGACTTTGTCATGATACAAAGATAACAACTTTTGCTTCTGTACCACAACATCTAAAGTTAGGTAGAAAAAGAATGATGACCCAATGCACGAGGCTTCCCACACCGTACACTCTGGGGAGGAGTCAATAGTTAAGCATTAACATAAAAACAAATGTTAATTTGGATAAGCCATGGAATATTATATCACCACTCTGATAATGTATTATTTTTCTGCTACATCTGTCGGCTTGAAAATGATCATATAAATTGTTTCTTTATTTTTTTTTGGAATATCGGGAAACCCCACGTCATACATTGATGCGTGGGTAAACCGGTACTGTCACAGGCTCTTACAAGGGTGCTACCCAGGATTTGAATTTGGGACCTTGAAGACAAGGTCCCAAGCTCAAACCACTGGGCTGCGCCCCTTGGGGACAAATTTGAGAAATTTAACTTCCCAAATTCTTAAACAATCACATTTTCTGATGGCATACCGATAAATGCTGCACATGAGAAATTTAGCCATCCAATTTTTTGGAGCTCTTACCTGCAATTCAGTTGCTCTATACAATGATGTCCCCTTTAGCTCCAAAAGCTCATCATCTGTAAACCATAGTGGATTTCCAAAAGTAGTAGGAAGCATATCAAGGTACCTGGTACAATCCTTTCAGCCCAAAATCTTAACAGCTAAAAAATAAAATAAAGTATAATTGTACATACGGCTTCCATGAAGAGTTCTTACGAAGACGCTCCACAGTAAGGAACAAAATCATCAAGAACCTATCATCTACATCTCCCTGTTCAAACATTGCTCTACACTCTGGCCCAATAAAAGGGTCTTGCAATACTCGCATTGGTGTTATAGCCAAATCTAACGGAACAACTAGTAGAACCCCTGTTAAAAGTGTGCATATTATGCTCATTTTTTATCAAATGAACCCTAACAATTCAAATGAAGGAATGCTTTTAAATGAAACGGTTTCAAATACATTTAAGCAAAAATCATTTGAATTAAAAAAAAAAAATTACCTTCAGAAACTTCATCCGTTGAAAAGATACCGAATCCTTTAGTTTCATCACTGTACTTGATTTTGCAGCCACGTAATTCAACTTTATTAACCTGAATTTAATTCATTGGCAAGAAATAAAAAATAATTAAACAACCATTTCCAATCACTGATAAAAATTGAAACATTAATGCTGATTCGTCTTGCTTATCTTTTATTTTTATTTTTTTGCTTGCTTTTTTAGGTTTCTGTGAAATCAAAGAAATCATTAATTAACCTGCAGCCATTGAAGGAACTGTTGGAGTTTTGCTTCCGTTGAACTTTCCATTGCTTAAAATTTTTACTGGATCGCGACGAGGGTTTTAGCCCTAAATATATAGAGTCGCTGGAAGTTAACGTGAGGATTTATCTGAGTGATTGTAAGTAGGGGTGGCAATTTGCGTTAAAGTTCGTTTATGATTAAAATTAATGAAAAAAATTATGATAAATTATGTTATTGAATAATATTATGATTAAATGAATATTCGTATTCGATTTGTTTATAAACGAGTTCAATACGAATCATGATATTATGATTCATTTAATAAACAAATCGAATACAAATCCATCACATTTTAATTCGATTCGTTTAGGATTCGATACAGATTCGATTCGTTGATTCGTTTTGCCACCTCTAATTGTACATATCATTTTTCGTGAGTTATGTATGGAATTTTACTAGTTTCATTTTATATTTGAAATTTTTGTTAGAATATTAATTTATTTTAATATTACACTCAAAATTTTAGTCCATAAACTCGCACATTAAAAAATTTCAATCATTATTTTAATTTATATAAAAAAAAAATGTAGATTAGTAAATTAATTGAAACTGTGAATATAAAAATAAACATGCTAATTTTTTTTTTATGTATTTTCATATATTAATCAATCATTAAGTGCAAAAATAATAATTTCTTTTCAAAAAAAAGGTAATTGCCACGCAGTTAACAGTGCACAGTGATTGCGCATTACTGCATAAAATTTTAGTCAGCATACTAATTTACACATAAAAAAATTTCAATCATTATATGCGTTATGTCAAAATATCTAATTTCTCCGAAGTCTATCCCGAAGTTCCGAAATTTTATTTATTTATTTAATTTTTTATTTAAAACTTTGGAGATCCGAATTCGGATCTCCGAAGTTTTATTTTTTATTCATTTGATATAAAACTTCGGAGACCCGAAGTCAATTATTCAGATCTCTGAAGTTTTTAAAAATATAAATAACTGAGGTCTTCGAAATGAACAAAATACGATAAAAAATTTCGAGTTATCCGTGAAATTGCATATAAGCACTAAGGGTGTTCACACGTAGGGTCGAGTCGGGTTTTTTAAAATTTTGTGAGACCCAATCGGGTCGGGTTACGTGGAGGTCGAGTCACACGGAGGTGAAACCCTCTCAGGTGCGGGTCAGGTCAGGTCGGCCAAAAAATAATTTTTTTAATGAATTAATTATTTTGAAATATAAATATTAGTTATTTTATGTCCCGAAAATTATCATATATATAAAAAATTTAATACAATAAAAGTAATAAACAAATGAAATAATAGTAAAAACTTTAAAAATAATAATAATTTTTTTTAGAAAAATAATAAATTTTTAGAAAAATAATAAAAATATTATAGGGTCGGGTCGAGTTTTAGTATCAAACCCGTTGCCCAACTTGAAAATTTCGGGTCGGGTGGAATTTTTTTTTTTAAAACCCACGCAGGTCGGGTCGCGAGTTGACCCAACCCTATGAACACCCCTAATAAGCACACTCAAACAACGATCTCTATATACCCAAAAGGGGGGTGAATTGGGTATTGGCCAAATATTGCGGAAATAAAAATTCTTTACGATTTTAAACTACTCAGATGATAGCTTTTACCGAATAAGCTTAGAGTCCAAATTCTATAATTAATACTCAACAATATATTTCCCAAAAGCAAGTTACTAAACAATGTATATATAAAATAAACTTGCAATAAATAAAAGAGTAAGGGTTAGAGAAATCGACACCGAGATTTATAGTGGTTCGGCTAATAATGCCTACGTCCACTTCTTCAATCCGCGCTGTAAGCTTTCCACACTTTACACCGTGAGTTTTCCGTGGCTCACTCACAACCAAGAGTTTTGTACCTTAGGTTCACTCCAAACTTTTACACAAGAGTTTTATCACATAGGTTCACTCTTAAATCTTTACATCAAATCACTATTTTGAGTATATTCATTCAACAATGGATTTCCACAACCACAAGTGTTTAAGATATAAAAAGTTTATAACACAACTTGGGTACTCACAATAGATAAAAAAGATTAAAAGGTGTGAGTTTATAACTCAAGTAATTTCAAGCTCGCTATATATGTATGAAGGTGAAGTGTGCGAGCTTTGATGATTGAGAGAGTAATTGAATGCGGATATTTGTCTCTCTCTTTGTTTTTACCTTAAAAGAAATGTTAAAAAGTGTAAGAATATGACAAAAATGAATTAGGGCTCAATATATAATGAATGTGAAAAACTGCCACGGTTCATTATCCTGAGACCGGTATGCCGGTCTATAGGGCTCGATATGTTGGTCATGCAATATAAACGGCTAGGTTAATATGACCGTTGAAGATTAAAGCGTAGACCAATCGGATTACTGACCGGTATTCTAGTTAGCTAATCGGTATGGGGACCGATCCGTCCCGATTCCATGAGCTATGCAAACTCCAGACTGACCGGTATGGTAGACCGGTATGGAGTAGCACGATTCTAGAGAGCATGCAAAACTGCCCAAGGTAGAACAGGGTCACCAGTGTGCCGGTATCAAAGACCGATATGCCAGTCACAATGCAAAAAAATCAAGATTTGAAGATTTAAAAACATTTTGCATCTGACCCTAATGCATATATATGAATGTGTATGAGTCATGTGAGCTTAGAGTACTATAATTATCAACTCACTTACATTGAGAGTCATAAGTTATAAGACTACATTAGAAATCTTCGTTTGACGCTTGAGTCTTTACATTTAATATGATTCGACATATTTTTGTAATGCTCGTGAATGCGCGTCGAAACCGCTAGCATTGCATCATCAAAATCCTTCATTAAGTGCAATGATGCTAACAATCCGTTAGTTCTTAGTATCTCCGAAGTACTTAGGATTTATGAACTTGACTTAGGATCTCCGAACTATTATCCGAAGTTAATGGCTGGTTTTGTTTCTTATTACTTCCCCGACGATGAAGCATTCACTCGATACCAAAACGTTTGGAAAACACAGCCTATTATTGGGGTACATGCAGTAAATATAGAAGATATTACCTTACATAGACAAATCAACCTATTGTGAGAGATGTGATGTCAGCTAAGGCGTTAGAGCTTTTGAGGAGGATGTCAGCTGAGAAGGATCCTGAGTCTGATGATGTACTATCTGACATTAATTTTGATGATTTGTAGTTTTATATTATTTTTTATTTTGATGTATAGTTAATTGTTTTTTATTTATAAATATGATTTTTACATATAAGTCATAAAAGTAAAAACAAAAAATAAATTACAAATCATATATTGTATAAAATAAATATAAAAAAAAAAATTGCAAATCATATATTGTAAACAAATAAATAAACTAAAATAAAAATTTTAAAAATAAATAAATAATATTAAAACTTCGGAGATCCGAAGTCATTTCGGATCTTCGAATTTTTAAATAAAAAATAAAAATATTAAAACTTATGAGATTCGAAGTCAATTATTTGGATCTCCGAAGTTTTAAATAAAAAATTAAAAAAATTAAAACTTCGGAACTTCGGGGTAGACTTAAGAGAAATTGGATTCTCCATTTCTTGTTTTAAGACAATCCCAGGATAAGAAACGCACCTCCTGGATTCCAAACCATAACCTCAAGATGAGATAATAAACCATATACCACCAAGCCACGCACATTGGAGACACCATTGGGTAGTTGCCATGCCACTAACGGCTCAAAGTGATTGCATAATATTAATGGTTTAAATAAGGGCAACCCCAACGCTTTTAAAAGGATTTGGTGCAAGATTTGTACCAAATTTTGCACCAAATTATACGCTGCTTCAAATTTTACTCTAAAAATTATTTCTAAGAATATTCCATTTAAAATATTTCTCAACAATTAGTATTTCACCCTTTAACTAACATAATATTTACATTAACATAATATTTACAATAAAATATTTGACTATTTCGTATTAATTTTTAAAGATGAATTAATAAATTAAATGTATTATAAAAATAATAACGAAATTAATAAATTAAGTTTAAAAATAAATATTTATTTTCATTATTTTTTACTAATTATTCATAACAAAAATAAAATAAAAACAGATTATTAAAATAACATGTGGGATTTAAATAGTAAAAATTTATTTTATTGGATCAAAATACAATTTGTTAGCACCTTTTTTATTGGCATGTATCCGTGACAAAACAAGTTCAATTGAGTTGTAATCTTTCATGAAGATCTTTGTGCAATTGGACTGGTTTCTGGCTGCTGTGCATCAGACATACGTTCGTGGTGCGTTCGTTGCAGTGTTCGAACGATTGGCGTTAGTGTCACGTTCTCTATTGGGTTCGAACGGGCGCATTCCAGAGAGTAAACGTTCGAGGTACGTTCTTGTGGGGTTCAAACGGGAGCATTCCAGAGAGCTCACGTTCGTTGTGCGTTCGATTGGCGTTCGAACGAGTCTTCATAGAAAGGGCGCGTTCGTGTTGCGTTCTAGTAAGCGTTCGAACGCGACTGCGATCTGAACGCGTTTTTGGCCTGCAAAACCCTAGCTTTTCACCCTACCTATAAATATAACCCTTAGCCGCATTCTCAGTAGTTGAAGCATATTTCTCTTGAGCCAAATATTCTCAAAGCTTTCAACTCTCTTTGATTTCACCTTGAAGACTCTTTGAATCTTATGTCTTCTTTGTTAATGGTGAAATCCATTCTTTGATAAACCTTCAACACAACTTAACCCAAATTCCCTAATCCTTTAGGAGGAAGTTTGGTAGTCGGAGTTCCGGCGTCATTGGTGATATAATCTACTCAGAGACTTCAGAGGTTCTGAAGAAAACCGTGGGTCGCGGGCTTGAGGAGTTCCTTGAGTTCTTGCAGTATAGAGGTACTTGAGTCGGTGGAGTTGCCACCATAGGTCTTGACCATCGCTGTAAGTTTTTCTCGATATAGTAGATTCGGGTGGTAGCCTATACCCGGAGTGGTTTTTTACTCGGAGTTTTTCCACTTCGTCACCAAAATCAGTGTGTTGAATTTTGTGTGATTGATTTACTTTTTCGCAATTTCTATTATTGATTAATATTGTGGATTTTATTGTTGTTGGTTGAATTGGTAATTGCCTGTTTCTATTCCATAGTAGCAGTAACAGGACTTGTCCTGCTTATTGTTTATAATTCCGCATAGGGTCAGAACTTAGGATAACCCCGTTTTTCAATTGGTATCAGAGCCTGAACTCGATCCTTGACCCTTTAGCTATGGAGCATAGTCAACCCTTAAATTGTGATACCCTCACATATCGTGATTTGGCCTTGTTTACAAAAAGTTTAAGAAATTTCTTAAACCTAAGAAGAGTGGCCATAGCAGTGATATGGATATGGAGAATAAGCCTAGAGAGAGTAGGCATAGCAGGAGTGAGTCTAGAGAGGACATGGGTAGTAGACCCCGTGGTGTCCAGTGCCATGAATGTGAAGGATATGGGCACGTTAGATCCGAGTGTCCCACATATCTTAGGGCTAAAGGCAAGAAAGTCATGGCAGCATCCCTTAGTGATTCTGAAGGTGATGATTCTCCGAAAGGCAATTATATGGCATTTCCTGCTAGTGTGACCAGTGAGAGGAACGAGTATGTTAGAGATTCTGGTTCAGAATCCTCTCACAGTGAGTCAGTTGATGAGGACAGTCTTCAGGTAGCTTATGCTAACTTTTTAAAGAGAGTTTAGCTATTAAAAAGACTAATATAGAGGTCAGTAAAAGCTGAAAATTGTAGAGCTAGAAAAGAATGAAGCTCAAGCTAAATTTGAGCAAAGCCTTTTGATGGTTGATGACCTAGAGGAGAGGAACAGAGGCCTAATTAATAGGGTCCAAATATTAGAAATTGAACTTGAAGATACTAGAACCCAGTTGTCTGTATTTTCTAGTGGAAATAAGAAAGTGGATCGTATGTTAGGTATTAATTTTGAGCCTAACTGTGATAAGGCGTCTTCTTCCACAGCTGTGCCTGTTGCAGCTAAACGTGACTTAGGTAAGAAACATGTTGTGTGTAGTCATGTTTCTCCTCCTGTTGTTCCTCGTCCTGTTTCCCAACCTCAATCTAGAGGTGTTATGGGTAAACCTCGCTCTCGTCTGAGGTTTGTGCCTGTGTGCTAGACCGGCCGGCGGTTCGGTTCGGTTCCGAACCGGAACCGAACCGTCCGGTTCCGGTTCCACACTAAAATGGAACAGGGTTTTTTTTTTTTTTTAACTTTTTTGAAAATAAAACTCAAATACAAATATTATATTAAATTATTATTTTTGAAAATAATTACAATAAAAATTATGTAAATTACAAATTAAGTTAAATTACATTACATAATTACACTAAATTACAAATAAAATCTTAATTAAAAAATTAAAAAAATATATTATTATATATATACAAACCGGTTCCACCGAACCGTACGGTTCCAACCGGTTCGGTTAGGGGAGGAACCCTAACCGAACCGGTTAGGTTCCGGTTCGGTTCCGGAACCGGAACCGGAACCGGTTGGAACCGGAACCGTCCGTTCCAACCGGTTCGGTTCCGGTTCCGAACCGGAACCTTGGCCGGGTCTGCTGTGTGCCACCACTGTGGCAAGGCTGGACACATTAGGCCTAAGTGCTTCATGTTGCACAAGCAAATGAGAAGGCCTAAGAGTGTGTCTCCTAGATTTGATTCGTCAAATCTAATGTCTCAAGTTTCTGCACTAACCAAACAAGCTCAACTCTTGAGTGAGAAACTTGATTTGTTGTCTGGGAACTCTCATGTGGAAGAGGTTCCTAGAAAGGTTTGGGTGAGGAAGCAAGATGAATTTCCATCTTCTTCTGCATGTCCTGATGGACATGATGAGAGTGCACTTCGGTGTAACTCTGCTTAAAAGATGCATTTTTATTTTCCCATTGCATGTGTGTGTGCGTGTGTTTATGTTTTTGCACGTTTATTTTGTTTTCACAGCATATGGGTGTGTGTGTGTCTTGTTTTTGTTATATGTCCCTTGGTATATAGGATGGAAACCCGGACATAAATTTCATAGCCGATTCCGAATGGACGGTAGTATGATCTGCACTCGGGATACAACTCCATGTACCATTGGATATTTTACAAGCCTATTTTGTCTTTTATTTTTATTTGTTAAAATCTGAAAAATACAAAAAAAAAATAAAAATGAAAAGGACCAAAATTTATTTTATTTTATGGCTTGTTAGAGCATGAAAAGCTTATGCATGTGATCCTGGTATGTAGGATATATGATTATGCATGTATGATATGCTTTTATTTTTCTTGATGCTCTATATACATGAGTGTGTGTGATAAAAACTTTGGTATATCTTGGCTTGCACTTCCACATACACGTTTTTAATTTGTCAAGGCTTGGTCGCATGTATGAGTTTTTGGAATGGCAATCTAATCTCTTTCATGCTTTGTTTGCTTAATAGTGTGACCTTTGACTAGTTGACCTTGCTATCCCCTTTTGCAAAAGTAAAAAGAAATTAAAAAAAAAATGAGACTCAAGTGCAAAAGAGCCAAAATGGCCAATTTCAAAAGATAAGGGCAAAAACCCTTCACTCGAAAGAGTTATTAAATATGAGCTCATGATATTTCTGGGGTAAATATTATAGCATGCAACCAATGTTGCTTATTTTCAGATCCTAGTGGTGCTGGGTTTGAACACCTATTTTGTGGACTTGGTTTGTTTAGAGATGAATTTCTTTGGCTGTGTCCAGCTCATAAAATAAGGTCTTAAGCCTTGATTCGTTATGCACTTTATTTTTCCACGCACGCAGTGCTTTATATGCTTGGTGTTTATGTCATATGCATAAGTGTTGTATTTAGCCCTTTTAAAAAATGCATATTGTTTCATGTCATAAACAGCTGAATACTGACTGGGTATCATTGTATCAGCTTGAAATGCTGTTTCAGTCAGTTTTTTGACAGGATTTTTATTTATCTCAGTATGTGCCTGTGTGTGCTTCATGTTTTGCATACCAACTTTTTTTTCCTGTGCATTTTCTGAGTTTTTGGTTTGCTTCCCGTGTGTTATTTTGCTAACTATATGTGCCTGTTAGTGAGGGGGAGTAATTCCTGTTTGTTTTATGCTCTTGCATGTGTTGTCTCTTGTTCTCCTGTTATTTTTCCTGTTTCTTTTACCCTTTGTCATTTCGTGACAAAAAGGGGGAGAGTAATATATTAAGGGGGAGAGCCTTAATATATAGGAGGGGTCGTAGAATATCCTTTAGATATCTCCGTTTTAAGGGGAGTTAAGATTAAGGGGGAGAGGGATTTCTACTTGTACATGCATGAGATTTTTACCTGCTTTAATGTTTTAACTTGATTATCCCAATGCTTTTCACGGTATATTGTTGTTGTGGATGTTTCAGGTAGCAGGTATGTTGCTGCGGTGGCATTACTTTCAAGACTACTTTGTTAGGTGTTAGATCGAGTCCATTTGTAATAAGTCACTGTTTTGATGGTTGACAGTTGACTATTTGCTTTTTGGGTCTATTACCGTAGTCTTTGTATTAGGTAGTGTTTTGTCACGGAATGCCAAAGGGGGAGATTGTTAGCACCTTTTTTATTGGCATGTGTCCGTGACAAAACAAGTTCAATTGAGTTGTAATCTTTCATGAAGATCTTTGTGCAATTGGACTGGTTTCTGGCTGCTGTGCATCAGACATACGTTCGTGGTGCGTTCGTTGCAGTGTTCGAACGATTGGCGTTAGTGTCACGTTCTCTATTGGGTTCGAACGGGCGCATTCCAGAGAGCAAACGTTCGAGGTACGTTCTTGTGGGGTTCGAACGGGAGCATTCCAGAGAGCTCACGTTCGTTGTGCGTTCGATTGGCGTTCGAACGAGTCTTCACAGAAATGGCACGTTCGTGTTGCGTTCTAGTAAGCGTTCGAACGCGACTGCGATCTGAACGCGTTTTTGGCCTGCAAAACCCTAGCTTTTCACCCTACCTATAAATATAACCCTTAGCCGCCATTCTCAGTAGTTGAAGCATATTTCTCTTGAGCCAAATATTCTCAAAGCTTTCAACTCTCTTTGATTTCACCTTGAAGACTCTTTGAATCTTATGTCTTCTTTGTTAATGGTGAAATCCATTCTTTGATAAACCTTCAACACAACTTAACCCAAATTCCCTAATCCTTTAGATGAGGAAGTTTGGTAGTCGGAGTTCCGGCGTCATTGGTGATATAATCTACTCAGAGACTTCAGAGGTTCTGAAGAAAACCGTGGGTCGCGGGCTTGAGGAGTTCCTTGAGTTCTTGCAGTATAGAGGTACTTGAGTCGGTGGAGTTGCCACCATAGGTCTTGACCATCGCTGTAAGTTTTTCTCGATATAGTGGATTCGGGTGGTAGCCTATACCCGGAGTGGTTTTTTACTCGGAAGAGTTTTCCACTTCGTCACCAAAATCAGTGTGTTGAATTTTGTGTGATTGATTTACTTTTCCGCAATTTCTATTATTGATTAATAT
The DNA here is from genome assembly GCA_019454045.1 of Zanthoxylum bungeanum. Lineage (NCBI taxonomy): Eukaryota > Viridiplantae > Streptophyta > Magnoliopsida > Sapindales > Rutaceae > Zanthoxylum > Zanthoxylum bungeanum. The sequence goes on along the minus strand of SKCR01049487.1, from coordinate 663,579 downwards.
TGTGGATTTTATTGTTGTTGGTTGAATTGGTAATTGCCTGTTTCTATTCCATAGTAGCAGTAACAGGACTTGTCCTGCTTATTGTTTATAATTCCGCATAGGGTCAGAACTTAGGATAACCCCGTATTTTCACAATTATATAGGGGTATAAATGATACAACTTAAAACTATTAGGGGTCTTTAGGCGCGACCCGACAATGGATACATGTATGGTATATGGCGATATGCTACAATTTACAGTTTTATTTTCAGAATATGATTTCAATTACATGATATATGTTTTCGATTACTGATAAGTGATTCTGTTTACATGTGTTCATAATATTTGGCCCCCAAGGGGTGTTGTTTGGTGGTGAAGGGTCCAGAATCTCACCTTGAGGTTCTGGGTTCGAATCCAGGGGGTGCAACTTCTTGTAAGAGCCTGGGGCAGCCGGGGGTTTTACCTGCGCCGGGGCCCAGAAGGGGTGGTTTGGTGGCGGGGTTTCCAACGATTTCAAAAAAAAAAAAAAGTGTTCATGATATTTGACGTTTCTAAGTTATGATGTTATTTTCAGTTCCTGACGTTCTTTTGATTCTGTTTTGTGATGTCAATTTTCCATTGACGTTTTACAGACATACCACTGTTTAAGGCTCAGCAACCATGCGCCAAAAGTATCAATGACACGCCATTAGGGTTGCTCTAAGCAATATAAAAATTAAAAATAACTAACAAGTTATATCACCTCAGCTTGATTTAAAAATTAGTTCCAATAACAATCTTATCAAAATTTATAAAATTTTCAAATTTGTTTTTGAAAGTAGATATACATTAAATATCAAATTGGTCAGAGATTACATAAGAAGTATGTTGTAAATTCTTCAAATATTATTGGAGGATGAACATGTCTTTTGGATGGGAAGGGTGCATGGGAGAGGTTTAACCCTTTGGAGGGTTGCACCCCAACCCAAAGGGTGCCCTTAAGGCACCATTCCATGCTTTTATAAGGATGCCTCCATGTTCATTCTCAAGGATAAGTAATTTCATCCGAATTTGAGACTCATATTGTTGTTGGTTTGAGTCAGAGAGAGTCCTACCATTTCTTAGTTCAAGATCTTCTTAAGGAGTGCCCATTGAAGAAGAGGAATCCAAGTTATCTTGGGAGAACGTTAGCCACATAACCCGTAGAGCACCGAGACGGGGCTAATAAGTTCTTAAGGACATATATACATCTCGACTTGGATTGCAAGTTTCGTCATTTACAAGGATTTTCTTCATTTTCCAAGTTTTAGGGTTTATGCATATTAGTGTAGATCTAGTTTGCGTTCTGTGTTTTGATTGTTAATTGCATGTCAATTTTGTCTAAAAACACACTAATCCACCAACAATCTTAAGAACTTATTATTTTAGTGTTGTTAGATAGAAATTTGCATGCTTAGATAAGAAAATTTTCTGGAAAATATAGTATGTGCATGAAAAATACGTAAGAGCGTTCGAACGCCCGACGAATGAAAAGGCTAAAATCTGAATTTTCGTAAGAACGTTCGAACATGCATTCAAATGCAACTCGAACATAAGCCTTCTGTCTTAGAAAGTTCGAACGCGTATTCAAACGCAACTCGAACGCAATCCTTCTGCCTTAGAACGTTCGAACTCGTCCTAAACGCAACAAGAACGTAAACCCTCTGGAATATTTCTTTTGAACGCATTTTCGGACGCCACACGAATATAAACTCTCTAGAATATTTCGTTCAAATGTGTTATCGAATGCTATACGGACGTGAACTCATTGGAACACTTCGTTCGAACGCGTTCTCGAACGCTACACGAACATGAACTCTCTTGAACACTTTGTTCGAACGCGTTTACGAACGCTACACGAACATGCATACACTGGACAGTCTAGTTCGAACGTAGATACAAACGCGACACTAACGAATTTAGTCATGGACGTGTTTCTAAACTGAAATAGACTTAGATTAATTTAATTAATCATAATATCAACTTAGTAAAATCATATACTATATCGCAAATCTTTGTAGTATAGATTTAAGTTAATATTAAGGTGTTCAATTATCACAAGCATACACATAGTGATAAAGTTGAAAATTAATTGTGTGTTGCATACTTGGTTGAGAATTCAAAGTGTAATCATACACAAGTAATTCCATCCAATTTTGATTGAAACATACACATATCTACACATATCAAATTTTGTATTGTAAAATTAAAAGTGTAATACTAAGTTTTAAATTGTTAAGAGATTCTATTGAGGAAGTGTTTAAAGAATATTCTGTCAAAGAGGCGATAAGAGCCTAAGTGGTCAGAGATTTAAGTGGTTACTCCGGACCCCCCTCGTCCTCTGGGAATATTCCTTTATTTACTTTTCATAAGAAACTTTAGTCGAAATTCAAGGACTTGTGTTTATTGGTACTACCATCCAATAGAACAACGAGTGGATACTTGGTATATCACTTTAACAATATCATTTTTTTATCGTTGTGCAATTTATCTTTTGTAGACTTATTGACCCCTGTTGGTTTTCCAGTTACATATAGCTAGCGGAAACATCACAGTACCGGTCGCTTATGAAGAAAAGACGGAAAAGTTTGGTGGGGAAAACTTTAAACAATGGCAGAGCAAGATGTTGTTCTACCTGGCAACTCTTCAATTGGCTAAGTACCTAAAAGATCCTCCGGATCCTATGGAGGGTGAATCGGCAACAGCCAAGCAACTGCGAGAAGAGATATGGTCGTCTGGCAAATTTTTATGCAAGAACTACATTTTGGGTGGACTTGACAATACCCTGTACAATGTGTACCAATGCATGACTTCTGCGAATATTCTCTGGGAATCTCTCGAGAAGAAATACAAAACTGATGATGCCGGACAAAAGAAATTTATCGTGGGTAGGATCCTGGACTACAAAATGGTAGATTCACGAACAGTAATGTCTCAGTTGGGTGAACTACAATTGATCATTCATGAAATATTGGATGAAGGGATAAAACTCTATGAGACGTTTCAAGTTGCCACCATTATCAAAAAATTGCCTCCATCATGGAAGGACTTCAGGAGCTCTCTGAAACACAAAAAGAAGCATATAAGCCTTGAATACCTTAGAGTTCGATTGAGGATCAAAGATGACAACATGAAGTCCGAGAAGGCCAGCTACAAGACTATGGAGTCTAAAGACAACATCGTCGAGGATGTAAAGGGTAGCAAGAAGAGAAAGAACAATTGAGCTAATTCTTCCCAAGCTTACAAGAAGTTCAAGGGGAAGTGCTACAGCTGTGGAAAGAGCGGTCATATGGCAAAAGACTCCATAAATAAGAAGTCTCAGGACAAGGGCAAGAAAAAGAAAAATGAGGCCCATGTTATTGAAGATGAGCAGCTGACTGAAGATATCTCAAAGATGAACCTATCAGCGGTGGTAACTGAAGCCAACTTGGTTGGGAATCCGAGAGAATGGTGGGCAGACACTAGGGCTACTCGTCATATCTGTGCAGATAACAAGATGTTTTCCTTGTATCAGAAGGTCGATGGCGGCGATCATATGACAATGGGAAACTCGTCTACCTCAAGAGTGGTTGGACAAGGCACAATGGTTCTGAAGATGACATCTGGAAAGGAGCTTACATTGAAGAATATTTTGCATGTTCCTGATATTCGGAAGAACTTGGTCTCGGGCTCTCTCCTTAGCAAGGCTGGTTTTAAGCTTGTATTTATTTCTGATAAATTTGTATTGACAAAAAACGATGTGTATGTAGGAAAAAGATAACTCATTGAGGGCCTTTTCAAATTCAATGTAATGACTGTCGATCGACACAGTGCTAATAATAAAGCTAAAACTTTCGCTTATATTATTGAGTCACAAAATGTATGGCATGAGAGGTTAGGACATGTTAATTATGATACAATGCGTAAATTAATTAACACGGACCTTATACCTAAATTTGCAATTGATAGCCAACATAAGTGTAAGGCATGTGTTGAAGCAAAAATGCATAGAGCATCATTTCATTCCATAGAACGAATTTTTAAACCCTTGGAACTTGTACACATTGATGTGTGTGATATGAATATTGTGCAAACAAGAGGCGGTAAAAAGTACTTTGTCACTTTTATCGATGATAGTAAAAGATTCTGTTATGTGTATTTGCTGAGGATCAAAGATGAAGCTATTGATAGCTTTGTACACTATAAGAACGAAGTTGAAAATCAACCTGGCAATAAAATCAAGAGAATCAGGAGCGATAAATGTGGTGAATATGTGTCATCATTTGGTAATATTGTTTCAATCATGGAATTATTCACGAAACCATTGTTCCTTATTCACCTCAATAAAATGAGATTGCTGAGCGTAAAAATTGGATGTTGAAGGAAATGATGAATGCCATGTTGACAAGCTATGGTTTACCCCAGAACTTACGGGGGAAGCCTTGCTTTGCGTGAACTACGTTCTGAACAAGCTTCCTCACAGAAGATTGGACAAGACACCATATGAGTTATAGAAAGGTCACATACGTTCCTACAAATACCTAAAAGTGTGGGGGTGTCTTGCCAAAGTAATGGTTCCTAAACCTAAGAATGTTAGAATATGACCCAAAAATATTGATTGTATATTCATTGGATATGCTCGCAACAGTAGTGCGTATCGATTCTTGGTGCACAAGTATGAGATTCCTTACATCAATCCGAATATGATAATTGAGTCAAGGAATACGACATTTTTTGAAGAGACATTTCCTTGTAAGGAGAGATAATGAACATAGTCTCTCAAAAGAACTATTGATACTGTCAAAGGCAGTGATCAAGTTGACCAAGAATCAATTCAACGTGAAAATATTGAGACAATTGAACCTAGACGTAGCAAACGAGCTAGAACGTCTAAGTCTTTTGGTCTCGATTTTCTGACATATTTGTTAGAAAATGAGCCTCAAAGCTATAAGGAAGTAATGTCTTCACCGGAGGCACCTTTATGGAAATGGGCTATCAACAGTGAGATTGATTCCATCCTACAGAACCATATTGGGAGTTGGTTGATCTTCCTATAGGTTGTAAGCCACTAGGCTACAAATGGATATTCAAACGGAAGTTGAAACCGGATGGATCAATAGATAAGTACAAGACAATGCTTGTCATAAAAGTTTATAGACAAAAAAATGGGTCTTGATTACTTTGACACATATTCACCAGTGACTCGTATCACATTAATAAAAATATTCATAGCTATAACAGCTATATTTGGTCTTAAAATACATCAAATGGATGTAAAGACGGTATTCTTGAATGATGAATTGGATGAGGAGATTTACATGGAACAACCGGAAGGTTTCAATATTTCTGAACAAGAACAGAAGGTGTGCAAACTTGTAAAATCCTTGTACAGATTAAAACAAGCACCTAAATAATGGCATGAGAAATTTGACAAAGAGATGTTGTCAAGTGGGTGCAAAACCAATGAGTGTGATAAGTGTGTGTACACCAAATCAAGTCAAAAAGGATATGTCATTTTGTATCTATACGTAGACGATATGCTGATAATTGGTAGTAATCATGAAATGATTCAGTCTATAAAGAGAGTGTTATCCAGCAGATTTGATATGAAAGATTTAGGAGTAGTTGATGTGATCCTATGAATTAAGATTTCTAGGACATCAGACGGATATATATTATCTCAGACTCATTATATTGAGAAGATACTTGAGAAATATAACAAAAGGGATCTAAATGTGGTTAGAACTCCTATGGACCTAACTCTTCATCTATCAAAGAATATTGGCTCAAACATATCGCAATTAGAGTATTTGAGAATCATCAGAAGTCTGATATATCTCACGAATTGTACACGACCTGATATCGCTCAAGCTGTGAACAAGCTTAGCAGATGTACGAGCAATCTAGGACACAACCAATGGAAAGCCATAGTAAGAGTTTTGAGGTATCTGAGAGAAACATCAAAATATGGGCTGCATTATGCGAGATATTCTGCTGTTTTAGAGGGATACAACAATGCTAACTGAATATCTGATACAGTGGATTCCATATCTACTACTAGTGGATTTGTTTTCACACTTGGTAATGCAGCCGTCTCATGAAAATCCTCGAGGCAAACATGTATTGCCCGTTATACTATGGAATCAGAGTTTATAGCATTAGACAAAACAACGGAAGAAGCGGAATGGCTTCGAAATTTCTTGGAGGATATTCCTAGTTGGCCCAAATCGGTGCCAGCGATAAGCATACATTATGATAGCTAATCAGCTATTGGGAGAGCCCAAAATACAATGTATAATGGTAGGGGTGGGCATCGAATCGAATCGAATCGGATCCGATTCATTTATCCGATCGGACAGTCACAGATGGATTCGACGGATTTCGGATCGGATCAGATTTTATCCGATCCGATCCGATCGTTTTTTTAAGAGCAAAACGACGTCGTTTTGCAGTGTCAGAAACGACGTCGTTTTGCATAAGTTAGGGTTCATTTTGGTTCATCTTTCAACCTCAACTCTCAGTCACGGTCACTCTCACGGTCTCATACTCTCATCTCACCCATAGTTTCAGACTATCAAAAATCAGACTTCTAAGTTCTACTCTTCTTCTGTTGATCTGTTCTTCATCATCCATTTCCTCTGTTCCTCGAATCAGCCACACACAAGTACACAACCAGAGACATCATACACAACCAGAGACATCATCCACGCAGGTTTCAAGTTTCATCAAGGATCAAGGTAATTAACTTCTTTCTCTACTTCATTGATTCATTCACTGGACAGTGGACACTTCATCTTCATCAAAAAAATATGGGTTTTTTGGTTTTGGCCCTTTTGGGTGTTTGATTTTCTTCGTCTGTTAGGCGTTAGCTTACAATTCATTGAGAGTTGAGACATTGATTATTATAATTTAATTGCCATTTGATTAGTTAAGATTAAGAATTCGGATTCTGTTCTGCATCTTCACGGTGGACAGTCACTGATTCTGTTTTAACCGTTTGATTAGTTAAGATTAAGAATTCGGTTTCTCTAAAATATGTTAGCTTACAGTGCATTAGCCGTGAGGAACTGAGGATTATATTCTTGATAGTTGATAGATACATACGGTCATACGGATGTTTTGATTATTTAGGGTTTATTAGGCGTGGGTGTTTGACTGTTTGTACAATTGATAATTGTAATTTCACTGCAATTTCAGTAGTTAGTAGTTAAATAAATGTGAGTTCATTGTTAGGATTGAAGCCATCATATCCTTCCTTCAAAACAGAAAATGTTAGGCTTCTGTCCAATTATTGTTTCAGAGCAATTAAATGATACTGTGATTGTGTCTGTGAGGTCTGAGGCAGTGAGGTGTTTGCTATCCTTTTGAAAGAACTCTGTGGAAACTGGAAACTGGAAAGCAGTGAGGTGTTAGACTGTTAGCCTTGATTTGTTCTGCTTTTTATTTGTTAAATAAATTTCAATCGAGTATGGATGTAACATTGTTCTATTTTTCTGGCATTGAACTTTGGGGAAACTGAAATTATTTGTTTGTTTGTTCCTAACTCCTAAGAGATTATTTATTTTTCTTGTAGATGAGTGGATTTGAAAGCTCACCCGACATTAGTGGGTCGGAATCAGATTCATTTTATGTACAATTAAGAGAACCAAGGAAACAGAAGAGAAAATTTCCCCCAAACTCCGAGAGACCGCCATTGTCAAAAAAACATGATTCTTCGCCATCAATCACATCAGTAGCAAATAAAATAAGAAATAGAAGATCTGAAGTGTGGAAAGTTTTCCGCATGTGTGAAGATAATCAAGATAGGGCTGAATGTATGTATTGTCAGAAGACTTATGCTTGTAGTTCGAAGGATCGGTCAACAACCAACTTGAAGAGACATATGGAGGCCTGCAAATCATATCTGGCTTATTGTGAAGCACAAGGTGTTTTGGTTGGGGTTGGTGAAGAGGGAGGCACGAGTGGAAATCTCTCCGTGAGAGATGGTCATTTCAATCAAGCAGCGTGTCGGAAAGCAGCTGTGAAGATGATCATTGTTGACGAGCTACCATTTAGCTAGCTTTATAGAGAAAGAGGCTTTTCGACATTTCTGTAGTGTTGTCATCCCTCGTTTTGATGTCCCATCTCGTAGGACTATAACAAGAGATATCCTACAGTTGTTTGCTGATGAAAAAGTGATGTTGAAGAGTATTTTATCTGCGGGTTATCAGAGAGTTAGTTTGACCACCGACATATGAACGTCAATTTAAAATATTAATTACATGGTTATCACTGGACATTTTATAGACAATGATTGGCAGTTGCATCAGCGAATCCTTAGCTTCTGTCCAATTAACAATCACAAATGAGACACTATCGGAAGGTTAATAGAATCTTGTTTACAGCATTGGGGTATTGAGAGAATTTTTACTATAACTGTGGATAACGCCAGTGCCAATGCCGTAGCCATCCAACAGTTGGTGAGGAAGATGAAGACGTGGAGGGGAGATGCATTGGTGCTTAATGGAGAGTATGTGCATATGCGGTGTTGTGCTCACATATTGAACTTAGTTGTGTCTGATGGTTTGAAACAAATGGATGGCAGCATTATAGCAATTCGAAATGCTGTTAAGTATGTGAGATCTTCTCCATCAAGATTGGAAGCATTTAAATCGGCGGTAGCACGTGAGAAGATTGAGAGCAAGGGCAGTGTCATCTTAGATGTTCCTACTAGGTGGAATTCCACCTACTTAATGTTGAATGCTGCATTAGACTTTCAGAAGGCCTTTGATCGAATGATTGATGATCATGGTCACTATGCTCCATATTTTAGAGATGATGAAAATGAGAGCAAAAAGGTTGGGCCTCCTACAGATATAGATTGGGAGAAAGCTCAATACTTTGCTGATTTTTTGGAGATTTTTTATGATGCAACGAATATGTTCAGTGCCTCATCCACCGTCACATCTTGTTTCACCTACAATGAGATTTGCAAGATTCATACAAGTATGAAAAACCTGGCGCGTAATGAACATCCTCTTTTGCATGACATGGCATTATCTATGAAGATGAAGTTTGATAAATATTGGGAGACCACTGCCAAAATCAATAAATTATTGATTGTGAGTACTATTCTTGATCCACGACGTAAGATGACATTTGCCTCTGTTTGCTTTGGTATACTTTTTGATAATGATGATGTGAAGATAGAGGAAATGAGAAAGTCTTCTAGAGATTTATTGAAGAGATTATACGATATGTATAATGATTGGTATGGCACAAATGGGTTGTTTGTTGACAGTGATGGATCAATGGCTTGGGGTGTGTGGGAACACATAAATCTGGGGCGACGCATGCTGTCCCGGGCTCGCGGCCCGGTCGGGAGTACGAAGTAGCCACGGGGGACTAAACCGGAGAATAATGGAGTCGCCACCCGGTGTGAACCGGGAAAATGAGATTTAAGGCCGTACTCACCCCTCGCAAGGGAAGACCTCAAACCGTTGGGTTCAGAATGGTCCCTTACTTATGCCATTTGTAATGAAAGGATTTACATAATAATTTAATCAGGCTTAAGTAACACTTATTCCTAAGAATATCATGCTTCTATATTCATGGGTACAAAATAACACTCATACATACATTTCGCATATATCTCATATCTAATAACACATGTCTAACAAAATACCTCAAAGTAACAATTAACATACAACTTCATTCAGCATATCATATTCATGAAAACACAAGCATACATAATATCCGCACAAGCATACATGTGAGCACTCTTCCAAGTGATACGTGGAATTGTATCCCAAGTACAGACCGCATTACCGTCCATTCGGAATCGGCTACGGAATTTATGTCTGGGTTTCCATCCGATATATCACAAGAAATAATACTCCAAAGTCATCATGGCATAGGCATATGAATCGTAATGCGTTAAATCAAGACCAAGGCAAACGACGCAACCAATGGAATAAACATGCTTTTCATTATTATGTGCACAAAGATAAGAATGACTATGTGTGGTTCCATAAAAAATCACCTAAGAAACAATTATACATGGCATGTGATGAAGATATCTCAGTTCAGTGTGTTCACGTTCGTGTAGCGTTCGTAAACGCGTTCGAACGGAAATGAAACAGAATGCTCACGTTCGAGTAGCGTTCGTAAACGCATTCGAACGGAAATGAAACAGAATGCTCGCGTTCGTATGGCGTTTGATAACGCGTTCGAACGACAATGAAACAGAATGCTCACGTTCGTATGGCGTTCGTGAACGCGTTCGAACGGAAATGAGACCTGATGCATGATAAGGCAAAAATGCATGCGCGTTCGAGTTGCGTTCGTAAACGCGTTCGAACGGGAACAGACCTGATGCATGAAATGGGACGCAATACATAAATAACAAAATAAAGGGGCGCGGCGAAGTACTGCCGTAAAGGTGGCCTTTTGGGGCTCTTGATCTCTCAAAGAGATGACCTTTAGACCAACATACTAAGCCCATGCGCGTCACATCACATCATGCATACAAACATAAAGACAATCATATTATTCTAAGTATGTTCGATTTAACGTGTCTTGCATCCAACCGAACACAAATCAACCGGCGCGGCAAAGCATCGTGGTAAAGGGCTTTAACCCCTCCCCATAGGGGATCTTTCATTCCACATACTAAGCCCATGCGCTCGATTGAGTCATGCATAAATAAGCAACATGCAGAATTTAAGTGACGAAAAATAAATAAATAAAAGCAACACAAAACAAGAGAAGGTGCCGTTTACTCAAGTGGTACGTGGAGTTGTATCCCAAGTACAGACCGCACTACCGTCCATTCGGATTCGGCTACGGAATTTACGTCTGGGTTTCCATCCTATATACCACAAGAGACGACACTCTTCCATTTCATTCAAGCCACAACATGCATCCATAAACGACTCTCATGCGAATAGAATTCATAATAATAAAAAAAACGAATATAAACTAATAAAAAGGTACCCTCAGGTCTAACCTTTTAAATCACCTCTCGGATGTACGGTACACGATCGTCGGAAGGGTGGATGCTCCGCAACTCTCCCGGTTCACTGGTTCACTGTTCTCGTTCGTTGTCTTACTGTTTTGAGTCCGTTTTGCTGTTGTTTCCTTGTGGTTTCACTGCCGTTTTGCTACTATTTTTGGGTGTGTTCTTCCTGTAATTTTCCTGTGTGTTGTGTATCAGCTAGCCAACTAGGGTTGAGAAGGTTGGTGAAGGGTTCTTTTTATAGGCAAATGGTTGGGCTTGACAAGGAAAGAGATTTGGCTAATTAAAGAGGGATTTGATTTGGTTTGGTTAAGGGAAGTCAAAGATTGAGGGGGGGACAAATCTTGGCTAGATAGAGAAGGTTGAATATTTGATTGGCTTGGTTTAGGAATACAATATTTTAAGTTAGGAATAATATATTGGTTGATTGATTTTAACTTGGTATGATTATATTTTTGATTTAGTATGTGATTTGTTTAAATTAGGCATGATTTTAGTTTAAGTTGGTAATTGCTTATTTTATGTTTGGTATATGTTTTATTTAATTATTTAATTAATTTAATTATTATCTTATTTAGTTAATGTTTTAATTAATATTTATTTATTTAAATTGGGATGTGTTTTATGGGCTTTGGGGGGCTAATTGGGCTGGATGTGAGGCTAGCAGCAAAACCAGAATTATCGACACCGTTCGAACGCTCCTCGAACGCGGCACGAACGCCCGCAATCCGTTTGACGTTCGAACGTAAACACGAACGCAGCACTAACGAAAACAGTGAACCTTGTTTATTCTGAATTTCCCCTTCCGATGTTCGTTTCCCGTGACCTCCGTGACTTAAAAGGTAGTGTCTCCAAAATGAGACTCATCATAGGGACTTATGTGTAAAAATGCAGTGCCTACAGTCGCCCCCACTTTTATGGGACTTGTGTAATGTGCAACAGTGACAATCCTATCAAAGTTTATGCAATGCATTTTCACTTACCTGGCTCGCCAGCTGCCGCTTGACTTACCATGTGTTGAGTTGAGTTGGTGATGTAGTGGACCTCGATCCTGGGACGTATCCCCATAACTGCAAGTGACTTGGGCCTTGGCCCTAGAATTTATTCCAAAATTGAGATTTATTCTTGGATTCGTTCCAAAACTGAGATTTTTTCTCGGATTCATTCCAAAACTGAGATTCGTTCTCGGTTTTATTCCAAAACTGAGATTCATTCTCGGATTCATTCCCAAACTGAGATTCGTTCTCGGATTCATTCCAAAACTGAGATTTATTCTTATGGATTCCTTCCGTATTCTGAGATTCATTCTCTGGATTCCTTCCAAATTCTGAGATTCATTCTCTGGATTCCTTCCACATTCTGAGATTCCTTCTCTGGATTCTTTTCATATTCTGAGATTCATTCCCGGATTCATTCCAAAACTGAGATTCATTCCCGGATTCGTTCCAAACTCTGATGATGTGGGCCTCGACCCTAGGATTCATTCCTGGATTCATTCCATAATTCTGACGACGTGGGCCTCGGCCCTAGGATTCATTCCCGAACCGTGTAGATGAGGCTTTATTCCTCGAGCTTTGTTCCCGAACTGTGTTGAGATGAGGCTTTATTCCTCCCGAGCTTTATTCCCGAACTGTTGAGATGAGGCTTTATTCCCCCGAGCTTTGTTCCCGAACTGTGTTGAGATGAGGCTTTATTCCTCCCGAGCTTTATTCCCGAACTGTGTAGATGAGGCTTTATTCCTCGAGCTTTATTCCCGAATTGTTGAGAGATATGGCTCTATTCCCCTAGGCTTTCTTCCTTCAATTATGTTGACCGTGGGCTTTGTTCCCGAATTGTTGTAGAGAGTGAGCTTTGTTCCCTGAATGTGTTAACTGTGGGCTTTGTCCCCGAACTGTACTAAATGTGGGCTTTATTCCCGAACTGTTTTGGATGTAGGCTTTCTTCCTGAACCGTTACTGTAAGGTGGTCCATTCCCGGACTATATCTCCATTCTCGGAGTGCCATTCCCGGCGTGCTCATTCCCGAGCTATATCTCCATTCTCGGAGTGCCATTCCCGGCGTGCTCATTCCCGAGCTATATCTCCATTCTCGGAGTGCCATTCCCGGCGTGCTCATTCCCGAGCTGTCCATTCCCGGACTATATCTCCATTCTCGGAGTGCCATTCTCGGCAGAACTGATCTGATGTAATGTGGGCCTCGCCCCCAGAATGCCATACCCGGCAAGACTGATACTGATGTAACGTGGGCCTCGCCCCCAGAATGCCATACCGGCAAGACTGATACTGATGCTAATACGGGCCTCGCCCCAAACTGATGCTGATGTGGGCCTCGGCCCTGGGATTCATTCCAAAATTCTGCTGATGCGGGCCTCGGCCCTGGGATTCATTCCCTGGATTCATTCCAAAATTCTGCTGATGTGGGCCTCGACCATGGGATTCATTCCCTGGATTCATTCCAAAATTCTGCTGATGTGGGCCTCGGCCCTGGGATTCATTCCCTCGATTCATTCCAAAATTCTACTGATGTGGGCCTCAGCCTTGAATTGATACTGATGTGGGCCTCGGCCCTGAGACTCATCCTGATGCGGGCCTCGTCCGCAGAATGATGTGGCTTCGCCCTAAACTGATAATGATATGGGCCTCGCCCCCAGACTGATACAAATACGGGCCTCGCCCCTGTGACTCATTTCTGAAACTGCTGACATGGGCCTCAACCCCGTGATTCATTCCAACACTCTGACGATGTGGGCCTCGACCCTGGGACTCATCCCCAAAACTACTACTCATATGTTGCTGATTCTGGTTGTCTTGTCTTTGCCGCTTTCTCTTTTTCTCTTCTGAAACCTGTTATTTCAAAACAGAGCAAACACAAAAAGGATGCAAAATGTGTTACGTGTATGCATGCATGCATGATTGGGTTCCTATCCCATTGGGCTAGGTCTTCTGCCAGTACTCTTGGTGACTGCTTGGTCTTTTGACAAGTCTGTCCTCTTCCCTAACCAACGGGTATCTATGATGGCTTTTAAGACAAAATGGGGTTCACATGGTGCATGTATGCATGAGGTGCATGTGATGCATGATATGCATGCGATACAAGAAATATATCAACTCATTAAAATTTTCACACAAATCGGCTCATCATCATTTTAGAAGTTTTTGGGCCAACTGTCATAGGAGTGAACTCGTCCCAGTTTAAATGGCCCACGAGTTCACATCTCATGGCAAGGAGCCCAACTAAATCCGAATGGTAACGTTCCGAACACAAACACAAGGTGGCTCATCAACACTTAGAAGCCTTCGGCCCAATCGTCATAAAATACGTTCTTGTCCCAGTTTAAATGGCCCAACAAGCCCATATCTTATGACAAATAGTCCAAATGAATCCAAACGATGATGTTCCCAAACACAAGCATAGAAGAGAGATAATGCAAACATACATAACAATTTTTACATAATGGCCCATCAACATTTCAGAAGCTTTGGGCCTAATAGTCATATGGTACGAACTTGCCCCAGTTTAAATGGCCCAACAAGCCCGCATTCTGACAATAGTCCAACTGCATCCAAATGAGGATGGTCCACAAGCACATACTCAAGGAAATAATTGCTACTTTAGCCAACCCGGTCTATGGGTGGGTTAGTAAGAGTATAGACAAAGGCTCTCACCGACGAAGGATGGCCCACAACTAGGTCTCCCCACTCAAGGGTTCGAGCGACCAAGTGAGCGCACCCCTTTTTATACTAAGGTACGTGCCAATGAGCTATGGTGTGTGACGGACTGTCAAATGGATTTCCCGTTGTAGATTCCCCAGAGGGAAGGTGGAGCGATGCTCACTTAAATACCCAAGCCTCTTAGGCTCTTATCGCTTGTTGTCAGGAATAAACAATGAGTCCTCCAAATTAGTCCATCACAATAGGCTACTAGTAGATGGCTATCTAGGTGCCTTCACAGCTTTTCCTTCTAGAAAGGTAGTGAATGAAGGAGGACACCAAACCATTACCTAGCCTCAAAATGCCTTTGATTAAACCCCCACTTTACCCACTATAGACACGGTCAATTAAAACATAAATCCAAACATTACAAGACAATATTCGGGGCCGATTCTCTATCCCAAGTGGAGTCGCCAGACTGTGGGAACACAGAAATCTGGGGCGACGCATGTTGTCCCGGGCTCGCGGCCCGGTCGGGAGTACGAAGTAGCCACGGGGGACTAAACCGGAGAATAATGGAGTCGCCACCCGGTGTGAACCGGGAAAATGAGATTTAAGGCCGTACTCACCCCTCGCAAGGGAAGACCTCAAACCGTTGGGTTCGGAATGGTCCCTTACTTATGCCATTTGTAATGAAAGGATTTACATAATAATTTAATCAGGCTTAAGTAACACTTATTCCTAAGAATATCATGCTTCTATATTCATGGGTACAAAATAACACTCATACATACATTTCGCATATATCTCATATCTAATAACACATGTCTAACAAAATACCTCAAAGTAACAATTAACATACAACTTCATTCAGCATATCATATTCATGAAAACACAAGCATACATAATATCCGCACAAGCATACATGTGAGCACTCTTCCAAGTGATACGTGGAATTGTATCCCAAGTACAGACCGCATTACCGTCCATTCGGAATCGGCTACGGAATTTATGTCTGGGTTTCCATCCGATATATCACAAGAAATAATACTTCAAAGTCATCATAGCATAGGCATATGAATCGTAATGCGTTAAATCAAGACCAAGGCAAACGACGCAACCAATGGAATAAACATGCTTTTCATTATTATGTGCACAAAGATAAGAATGACTATGTGTGGTTCCATAAAAAATCACTAAGAAACAATTATACATGGCATGTGATGAAGATATCTCAGTTCAGTGTGTTCACGTTCGTGTAGCGTTCGTAAATGCGTTCGAACGGAAATGAAATAGAATGCTCATGTTCGAGTAGCGTTCGTAAACGCGTTCGAACGGAAATGAAACAGAATGCTCGCGTTCGTATGGCGTTTGATAACGCGTTCGAACGACAATGAAACAGAATGCTCACGTTCGTATGGCGTCGTGAAAGCGTCACTCGATCGAACGAATGAGACTGATGCATGATAAGGCAAAAATGCATGCGCGTTCGAGTTGCGTTCGTAAACGCGTTCGAACGAAAACAGACCTGATGCATAAAATGGGACGCAATACATAAACAATAAAATAAAGGGGCGCGGCGAAGTACTGCCGTAAAGGTGGCCTTTTGGGGCTCTTGATCTCTCAAAGAGATGACCTTTAGACCAACATACTAAGCCCATGCGCGTCACATCACATCATGCATACAAACATAAAGACAATCATATTATTCTAAGTATGTCCGATTTAACGTGTCTTGCATCCAACCGAACACACATCAACCGGCGCGGCAAAACATCGTGGTAAAGGGCTTTAACCCCTCCCCATAGGGGATCTTTCATTCCACTTACTAAGCCCATGCGCTCGATTGAGTCATGCATAAATAAGCAACATGCAGAATTTAAGTGACGAAAAATAAATAAATAAAAGCAACACAAAACAAGAGAAGGTGCCGTTTACTCAAGTGGTACGTGGAGTTGTATCCCAAGTACAGACCGCACTACCGTCCATTCGGATTCGGCTACGGAATTTACGTCTGGGTTTCCATCCTATATACCACAAGAGACGACACTCTTCCATTTCATTCAAGCCACAACATGCATCCATAAACGACTCTCATGCGAATAGAATTCAATAATAATAAAAAAACGAATATAAAACTAATAAAAAGGTACCCTCAGGTCTAACCTTTTAAATCACCTCTCGGATGTACGGTACACGATCCTCGGAAGGGTGGATGCTCCGCACTCTCCCGGTTTCACTGGTTCACTGTTCTCGTTCGTTTGTCTTACTGTTTTGAGTCCGTTTTGCTGCTGTTCCTTGTGGTTTCACTGCCGTTTTGCTACTGTTTTTGGGTGTGTTCTTCCTGTAATTTTCCTGTGTGTTGTGTATCAGCTAGCCAACTAGGGTTGAGAAGGTTGGTGAAGGGTTCTTTATAGGCAAAGGGTTGGGCTTGACAAGGAAAGGGATTTGGCTAATTAAAGAGGGATTTGATTGATTTGGTTAAGGGAAGTCAAAGATTGAGGGGGGGACAAATCTTGGCTAGATAGGAAGGTTGAATATTTGATTGGCTTGGTTTAGGAATACAATATTTTAAGTTAGGAATAATATATGGTTGATTGATTTTAACTTGGTATGATTATATTTTTGATTTAGTATGTGATTTGTTTAAATTAGGCATGATTTTAGTTAAGTTGGTAATTGCTTATTTATGTTTGGTATATGTTTTTATTAATTATTTAATTAATTTAATTATTATCTTATTTAGTTAATGTTTTAATTAATATTTATTTATTTAAATTGGGATGTGTTTTATGGGCTTTGGGGGGCTAATTGGGATGGATGTGAGGCTAGCAGAAAAACCAGAATTACCGACACCGTTCGAACGCTTCCTCGAACGCGGCACGAACGCCCGCAATCCGTTTGACGTTCGAACGTAAACACGAATGCAGCACTAACGAAAACAGTGAACCTTGTTTATTTTGAATTTCCCATTCCGATGTCCGTTTCCCGTGACCTCCGTGACTTAAAAGGTAGTGTCTCCAAAATGAGACTCATCATGAGGACTTATGTGTAAAAATGCAGTGCCTACAGGGTGTAACTGGTGTTGGTGGAGATGGGTCTAGTGCTACACAATCTCAGCCATTTGTTAGACCGTAAGTACAAGATAGAGTGAGTAAGCGCAATACAAACGTGCAACCTGATGATCCATTTCAAGTTTTTCAGACTAGTCATGCAATGCATCAAGAGGATAGTACTGAGGTTGAAATGTATTTAATGGAACCCTATGAGATTAGTCGTGACCCTAGTTTTAGTGTTCTGATGTGGTGGAAGCAAAATACCGGTAAGTATCCATTTTGGCTAGGATTGCTCGTGATATTTTTGCAATGCCGGTATCAACTATGGCATCTGAATCGGCATTTAGTACGGGTGGTCGTGTTCTTGACAGTTTTCGTAGCTCATTAACTCCTGTTATGGTCGAGGCTCTAATATGCACTCAAAATTGGATACGGAATAGGCTTACAATTGACAAAACCAATGAAGTGGAAGGAATGTTATTGGAGGCAGAGTACTACGAAAAACTTGAGGAAGGTAAAAACAAAATTATTAATTACTTAATTAGTTTTTTAATTTTTATTTTTTATAATGAATACCATTACATTAAATGCAAACTTACTAACTGTGAATAATTTTTTATTTTTATTTTATTTGAAGAATATCACAAGACACAAGTTACAATCTGAATCACAATCACCGGATCATGTCGTTGGCAACATAGTTTGGGGCGAATTATTTTGAAGGTACAATTTTATATTAGTTTGTTCATTTATTTCCTCTTTTTACGATATGATGGTGCCTTTACGATATGAAGTGGTTATATATTTATATTGGTGTTTCAGAAACATTGTTATTAATTTCCATCTTTTGCAGGCTTGATGTTGTTGTGCTGCTGCCGTGCGGAAGTGGAAGGACACTGGGAATACTGGATAGTGGATAGTATTGTGGATTGATAATTTGATATTGTGGTCATGTTGGTTGTGTTATGTGTAAAATTTTGTCTTTTGTAGTTTTGTTGATCTTGACATCTTGATCTTTGGTATTGTTATGTGTAGTGTGTACTCTAGTAACTGTACTGTGTCAACTACTATTTATTTTTCATCTGTGGGTCATGTTGTAACATGTTATGTTATTGTTGTGTGTACAAAACTACTAGAATCGGATGATCCTTCCTGCTGTGCTGCACTGCTGTTGCTGTCTGTCTGTAGTGAGTTTTCGGATCGGGTTGGTCCGATCCGTTTAGAATCGATTCAAATCGAATTGATCCGATTCGATCCGATAATTATCGGATCGAATCGGATCGAGTTCGATTCGCCATTCCGATCCGATCGGATCGTATATATCAACAAAATTCGGATCAGATCGGATTCGGATTCGGTCCGATCCGATCCGAATCCGATAATGCCCACCCATATATAATGGTAAGTCTCAACACATACGTCGAAGACATAATACCATACGTCAACTGCTCTAAAGTGGCATAATATCGATCGATTATGTCAAGTCGAATGAAAACCTAGCAGATCCACTTACTAAAGGTTTACCTAGAGAGCAAGTTGAGTGTTATCGAGGGGAATGTGCTTGAAGCCTATAAATTAAAAATTGTCACTGTGGAAACCCAACCTAGATGACTAGAGATCCCAAGATCTAGGTTCAAAAGGGACAACTGAAACTTTATGCAACTCAAAACAAGCACTGAAGAGTTTTGTACTCTTTCTTATTCCGATAATGACGCCGAGTGCTTTCTGTCAAGGTTAGGATAAGATAAGGCTTTTAATGATCACTATATTAGGAGATGAGTCCTAATAGGGGATAAAGACAGATTACATATTCATAGTAGATCACATATTTCAAGTAAGAAGTGAGGCCGCTTCCATGGGATTTTACAGGCTGATTTCCCTAAAGTGCTTGATGAATCCAGGACCACTGTTCAGAGCGAAATGAACACAACTGTAGAACGAGAAATGGTCGAAGTAAAACTGTGTGTTAGCAATTGTCTTGGTTTATGCTAACGGTAGAACAATTCAAGACTATGGTCACTGGTTTGCCAAGTAAATCAGATTGTCATTCATTAGGAAAGGTTCAAGGCGAAAGCTACCTATTTCGATGCAGTTTTAGTTCACGGAAACTCTCTCAAGTGTCTACATGAATATTTGAAGAATTATGGGGGATTGTTGTAAATTCTTCAAATATTATTAGAGGATGGACATGTCTTTTGGATATGAGGGGTGCATGAGAGAGGTATAACCCTTTGGAGGGTTACACCACAACCCAAAGGGTAACCTTAAGGCACCATTCCATGCCTTTATAAGGAGGCCTACATGTTCATTCTCAAGGATCAGTAATTCCATCCGAAATTGAGTATCATATTGTTGGTTGTTTGAGTCAAAGAGAGTCCCACCATTTCTTAGTTCAAGATCTTCTTAAGGAGTGCCCCTTGAAGAATAGGAATATAAGTTATCCTGAGAGAACGTTAGCCACAGAACTCGTAGAGCACCGAGACGGGACTAATAAGTTCTTAAGGATAGAGATACATCTCAACTTGGACTGCAAGTTTCGTCATTTACAAGATTTTTCTTCATTTTCCAAGTTTTATGGTTTATGCATATTAGTGTAGATCTAGTTTGCATTCTGTATTTTGATTGTTAATTGCATGTCAATTTCGTCTAAAAACACACTAATCCACCAACAAAGTATCACATAGATTCAAAATAATTTAGGAATTAAAACTAGTTAGAATTCAGTTTAGCAGTACAAAATAAATATAAAACAATGAATTAAAACTCCAATCACTACTAATTTATAAATTGATAAATTTTGACAACAAAATAAGTGATAATCTTATAAATACTAGTGGTAAATATGTAAATATTGTAGTGATAATTTTATAAAAACTTTAAAATGATATTATTATAAATATTTATAAAATTTTCAAAAAATTAGGATGAGTTATAGCCCACAGTTAGTCTCGCCCTTTTTTTTTTTTGAATACATTACAAATATATATATATATATATATATATATATATATATATATAAAATCCAAAATCTTCTTGGATACCGGAGATATCTAGTCTCACTCAAATATTTGGAGAGAAATCCACTCCTAATTTGGGAGAAATAGAATCCATGGGCCTACAGAGGAGAGCATGGGTTACTACTGGACTAAGTGGCAGCCTCGCCTTTTTATTGTACCTTAAAACTACAAATTCATATAATGTATATATGATGTGTTTACGTACTCTTAATTGAAATGAGATGAAATCAGAATTGATTGGAATGAGAATAGTATGTCGGAATTAGAATAAATTGTTTACTTAACTGTATGAATCTTAATAGTAATGAAATAGTAATATCATTAATGTGTTTACTTTATCTAGTAATCGAAATGAATTGTTATTAAGTTACAAAAATTTCCTTAGTTATAACTACATATTAATTTATTACTTATTATTTATTATTAATTGTTAATATATTTAATTACTAAATATTAAATTATTATTTTATTAAAATATTAAATATTATTTCATTATTAATTATTGATTATTGATTAAGTTTATTTATTATTTATAAATTAAGTACTAACTCATTATTACTTTACTAATTTTTTAACTAATTATTAATGTATTAAATTACTAAATATTAATTTATTCTTTTTATTAAATTATTATTCTATTAAAATATTAAATATTAATATATTTTATCTATTATTTATAAATTAATTATTAATTTGATAATTAATTACTTTAATGGTAATATTATAATTTCTCATCAATAATGGGAATGTGATTCACATTCCCATAGGAGTGGTGAGAATAAAATTTTCATTCTTCATTCTCTATTTTAAATGAGACCCACATATTCATTCTCATTTTCATTTTAACTTAGTAAGTAAACACTTCTTTCATTCTAATTCCCTTATTTTCATTTCACAATTCATCAAGTAAATACATCCAATTTGGGAGAAATATAATTTATACGCCTACAAGGGAGAGTATGGGTTACCACTAGGCTAAGTGGCAGCCTCGCCCCTTGTTGTACCTTAAAACTACAAATTTATATAATGTATATAGTAACATACTATGAAAACATGAAACGCTTCTATCTCGATAATCAGACTACTAAATTGTTCACTGTTTTAGTAATATATATTTTGTCATCTGGTTTGGTGATGTAAGACTTATAGTTTGGCTTTCAAGACCTGAGTTCGAGTTGAGGAAGTGCTTTTTTTATAAGAGTCTCAGACGGTTAGGGGTTTTAACTACTCCACTTAAGCCTGGTCAGGTGATTTGGCAGCGGAGTTTCCAAATATATATTATATATATATATAATTTTAAAAAAAATTGAAATATAAATATAATCCAGGGTGAGTTCGGGGCTCATATGAGTCTTCGAACCCGACCTAATTCGGATGATGACACTTAATCAGGGCCCCGAAAGCGGACTCAAGTTGGTTTTTTATATATTTTTGGAGCCCTGATCTTGACTGTAGGCACTGCATTTTTGCATATAAGTCCCTATGATGAGTCTCATTTGGAGGCACTACCTTTTAAGTCACGGAAGTCACGAGAAACGGACGTCGGAAGGGGAAATTCAGAATAAGTACGTCATCGGATTCATTTCACAAGTTCACTGTTTTCGTTCGTGCTGCGTTCGTTACTTCGTTCGAACGTCAAACAGATTGCGGGCGTTCATGCGCATTCGAGGAGGCGTTCGAACGGTGTCGGTAATTCTGGTTTTGTTGCTAGCCTCACACCCAAGCCCAATTAACCCACCAAAGCCCATAAAACACATCCCAATTAATAAAACACATTTAAAACACATGGGAAATTAAATTAAATCTTAATTAAATTAAACATTGAATTAAATAAAATATTTAAACCATTTACCAATTAAATAAAACATAAAAGATAATCATACCTAATTAAGACAAATCAAATATATTAACTTCCTAACTAAACAAAATCACATACTAAATTAAAAAGATGTCATGCCTAATTAAAATCAATCAAACCAATTAAAAATATTGTATTCCTAATCTAGCCAAATTTGCCCCCCATCAAATCCCTTGCTTTCCTTGTCCAACACCAAATCAAATCCTCCCTTTAATGCCAAATCCCTTCCTTGTGAGACAAGGTGAAGCCCTAGCCATTCTCTATATAAACAACACCTCTCCAAGGCATTCCCCTCCCGGGGGCACGCCCATTACAAGAAAAAAGAAAAAATTTCCAACCCCTTTCCCTATCTCATTCACACAAGAAACACCCAAGCTCATACACACAACTCACACGAAAATCACAACACCCACAAGAAACACCCAAAGCTTATTGACACAACTCTCCCTCACTCTAAATAATCGAAGATCACAAACCAAAGAACCCTCATTGCCTTGACCAAAACACATCCCGAACATCCCCTTTACCTCATCAAAACAGCCCCCGAACACACCATAACACCACCGAAAATCACACCCAAAACAGTAGCAAAACATCCCAAGAACAGTAACTAAAATACAGCAGCAGAACAGTAGCAAAACGGCAGCGAATCAGAGTCAAAAGTAGCAGCAAAAGACGGAGAACGACGACTCCAAACGGTGAGACAACGAACGAGAGCAGTGAACCAGTGAACCGGAAGAATTGCGGAGCATCCACCATTCCGATGATCGTGTGCCGTACATCCGAGAGGTGATTTAAAAGGTTAGACCTGAGGGTACTTTTCACACTCATCTTTATTTGATTTTTGTTATTTATCTTGATCATATTTTAATTATTTGTTGAATCTTGTTTGTGTATGATATGTGTTGTGGGTATTGGATGAATGGAAAAATGTCGTCTCTTGTGGTATATAGGATGGAAACCCGGACATAAATTTCATAGCCGATTCCGA
The DNA here is from genome assembly GCA_019454045.1 of Zanthoxylum bungeanum. Classification (NCBI taxonomy): domain Eukaryota; kingdom Viridiplantae; phylum Streptophyta; class Magnoliopsida; order Sapindales; family Rutaceae; genus Zanthoxylum; species Zanthoxylum bungeanum. Next base: position 640,034 of record SKCR01049487.1, on the reverse strand, counting down.
ATGGACGGTAGTATGATCTGTACTCGGGATACAACTCCACGTACCACTTGAGTAAACGGCACACTCTTTTGTTTTATGTTGCTTCGGTTTATTTATTTTTCGTTATTTGAATTCTGCATGTTACTTTTGTATGTGTGATACACCGAGCGCATGGGCTTAGTAAGTCGGATTAAAGGTCCCCTATTTGGAGGGGTAAAATCCTTTACCACGATGTTTTGCCGCGCCGGTTGATGTGTGTTCGGTTGAATGCAAGATATGTTCAATCGGATATACTAAGTTTGATATAATTGTCTTTATTTTTATATGCATTGAGATAAGCGCATGGGCTTAGTAAGTGTGATGAAAGGTCCTATAATTGAAGAGGTTAAAATCCTTTGCCACGATGCTTCGCCGCACCTCGTATTTCGCTATTTGCTTTTTTATGTATGTATTGCATCACATTTTGTGCATCAGGTCAGTTCCCGTTCGAACGCGTTATCAAACGCTATACGAACGCGACCCTTCTGTTTTCCGTTCGAACGCTTTTTACAAACGTTACTCGAACGCGCATGCATTTTGTTTCATCAGGTCTGGATCCGTTCGAACGCGTTATCGAACGCTATACGAACGCGAACCTTCTGTTTCCCGTTCGAACGCATTTTACAAACGATACGCGAACGCACACGCACTTTCTTAGTCTTAGCATGCATCAGGTCTGGTTCCGTTCGAACGCGTTCTCGAACGCTACGCGAACGCATACGCACTTTCTTAGTCTTATCATGCATCAGGTCTGGTTCCGTTCGAACGCGTTCTCAAACGCTATACGAACGCGAACCTTCTGTTTACCGTTCGAACGCGTTTACGAACGCTACACGAACGCGCACACACTGAACTGAGTCTGTCTCATCATATTCATGCATAATTGCCTCTTGGTTGATCTTTCTTGTATTATGTAGCCAATCATATTATTTGTATTCCTGCATTTATCCATTCTATGTGTTCTTGGGATGATATTCAAGCATGATTAGGCTGTTAGCATGTTATTGGTTAATATGTTCATGAGATAGTATTCAAGCATGATTAGGTTGTTCTTAGTTTTCCATATCATATGATTGATAAATGTTCATGAGATTGACATGAGATGTTGCATGTTGAGATGAACTTATTGATGTATGCATGTGAATTTAGAAGCATGATATTCTTGGAAATAATTGTTACTTAAATTTGATTAAATTATTACATAAATCCTTTCATTACAAGTGACATAAGTAAGAGACCATTCCGAACCCAACGGTTTGAGGTCTTCCCTTGCGAGGGGTGAGTGCGGCCTTAAATCTCATTTTCCCGGTTCACACCGGGTGGCGACTCCATCATTCTCCGGTTTAGTCCCCCGTGGCTACTCCGTACTCCCGACCGGGCCGCGAGCCCGGGACAGCATGCGTCGCCCCAGATCCTGTGTCCCCACATTGACCCAATTGGAAATGATCCTAGAAGAGTCAGAATTTATGGAGATTTTTATCATTTCTACTTGTGGTTGTTCAACGAATGAAGTTCCTACAAATTTTTCTCGATGTAAAAAGATTTTTTTGAAACAAATATTTTAGTTATGTTGACAATTCAATAACTAATTCAGCTGTTTGAGATCATCCCTTCAACTAATCATGTAAATATCTTGGGATAGATCCAACCGATTCCACTATTCCAGAATGCATGTACCAAAATTTTAGTTATTATGACACATAATTAAGTTAAATGAGCTAATAGTGAAATTCACATTACAAGTATGCATTGAAATAATTTTGTTTTTATCAAGTAATATTGCATCATTTTAAATCCAATTTCACATGCCACCACTTTAAGAAATAATAATGACAAAAACCAAGTAAAACAATTAAACAAAAGAATTCATGATTTTGAGTCAACACAGTTAATGATGACGTGGCACTGTGAATCAGTAACGGTTTGAAAAATACACAGCAAAAGCTCCAAAAAAAAAAAAAAACGTACCAAAAGTGAAATGCACGTTTTGTATTTCCCTCTTTTATTTCTCGGCAGATCTGACGAGCCGAGAAATCGAATCGATATTTGCCAGAACGACGTCGCTTCATCATCTCCGGTAATCAAACACTTCAAAATTTACCGATCTATCACTCTGATTATCACTGATTTCATTCTTACGTTCTTAATTATATATTAATTTTTTCTATTTAGTAATTACCGAATCTCGAATTACATTTTTCATATTAATTTTCATGCTTGTGTTACTGTTCAGGCAGTTGGTGAAGCGTTCAATTTTTATTTTTATTTTTATTTTTTAAAGTTGAAATGAAGAGCGCAAGTTCGCCTGCGCATGGAGCTCTGATACTGCCGTCTCCAATCTTTTTATGGAGGTTCAAGGTGTTTTTTTTGTCTTTTACCATTACTGATTTATTCATTTATCATTACACTGGATAGCAGTGGCATAGCTTCAGACTTTTCATTTTAGCGGCGGCAAATCAAAATTACGTGGATAACAAATTAGACTTTTTATTAATTTTTAAGACATAGTTTAACAAATTTTCGAATTGAACAGGGAGACTGTCTCGCTCGCCTCTTAGTGGCTCCGCCACTGCTGGAAAGCAAAACTCATGAATCATTTTACTTAGCTTGTACTTTTATATCATTCATATTTGTTTTCAGATCAGAACTTTGGCTTTCAATATTTTATATCTCAAACTTTAGCTTGTACTTTTCACTGTTCTTTCAGGTGATATTGTTTCTGATCTGGGGCATTGGCTGCTGCAAGGTCAGTGTTCATATTTTTTATTGTTTGCAACAGCTTAGGATGTTGTGGTCACATAATTCATTGTAGATTTTTTTTTCTTGTTTTTCAACAGATTGGATGGGATTCTGTTATGAGAATGGGGGTAGATTTGCGGGATTTGTTCTTATACGAGGCATTTTTGTATTACAACCCTCTCCTTTTGGTGGTGAGTTGACATTTATCTATTTAAGAATAGGTTTTCCTTCTAGATATTAGATCTTTGCTCAAATTTACTGGTTCAATTTTTTTTTTTGCCTTTCTTGCAGACAATGATGGTTTGGCTTTGGGGTGTGAACTTATGGGTCTTCTCCCAGGGCAGTGCTAATTATGCAAAAATATTTGATCTCGATCAAAACCATCTCACTCACCATGAAATTTGGAAGGTTAGAAGCTTTACCTTTACATTTGTCTCTATTGGTTATATTTAGCAGATGTAGTATCTAGAGAAAGACACTATCAAAATTCTCAATCCTCTTGCTTGAGCCTTGACTTCATGTAGAACAATGTGTCTTCTGAATAAATTGATTATTTTGGCGTCTCAGCTCCAGAACAATGCAGATTGGCGCAACTTATCAGAATATTACAAGCATAAAAGAAATAATAATAATAATAATAATAAAGCAGCCAGTGTAATCTGCTATGTTTCTCCTATTGCCAATTGTCAAGTGCATGTTCAGGAATGTTACTGACTTTCTCCTATAATTACAACTAACAGTTTCTGATTTTACTAATGTGCAGTGTAGCATTTGGATGACAATTATTGTACCAACTAGCATGACAGCATACCTTTATCTGTACTCTCATGGAGAAGTGTCATTGGCAGCATCACAACCAGTGTAATATCTGCCCCGTTTATTGATTTGCTGCTACCTTTGCTATCCTTGATTGTTTGTTTCAATTTTTTGGAAATAGTTAAATGAAATCATTCAATTTTATACACTTCTGGTCTCTACCTAGTACATAAATAAGAGATTAATGATTCTGTATGCTTTATGTGCGAACAGAATGGTCTGCTAATTTTGCCTTATCTAATTGTACATCTGGACCTAAGCTTTTTTCTTGCGTATTTTGCAGGTACTCTTGTATGTCTCTGTTGCAATAGTTCTAATGTTCCCTTTTGATATCTTCTATTTGTCATCGCGTTACTTTTTATTAAGGACTCTATGGCGGATAGCTCTTCCTCTGCAGGCAAGTTGATGAATCTTGTTTTTGTGATTCCATTCCACGAATGTAACAAAATTTACTTAAACAGCTATGATCAACTAGCAAAAGCTTTGTTTTCTTAACTTATGGCAAACTTTTGTTTTCAAATTTAACAAATATGAAGGTCATTAGTAGTGTTTGATTTGAATAGGATGGATCTTTTGCTTTGTAACAGGCAATTACCTTTCCTGACTTTTTCTTGGCTGATATTCTGACCTCCATGGCAAAGGTATGGACTATTGACCTACAACCATACCTCAGCTTTGTTTAGTGAATAAGTATTGCTTCTGCTTTCTATGTGCAAACAGTTGTAAAGTGGGAAATACAAACTGGCCTACTCTCATATGCTTTCTCATCCTGACCTATAGCTGTGTGAAAATTTGGATCTAAACATAAGCTACATATATTCTTTCTTGTTGCTCGTAATTGTTAATGCTGTGCAGGTGTTTTCAGATCTGGAACGTTCAATCTGTAGAATGGTTCATCGACAGGTTAGTATTCTAATATCAGAGTTGGACTTTACTCTGCAAATCATTTATTTTGGAAATATTCAGTCTCGTTCATTTTTGCTCTCTTTTTGACCTGCTTACATGAAGATCGAGAAGATAAATATATCCTGATATGTGGTGACGTTATACTTGGATGTCTTAGGGTAACTGAGACCGAGCTTGTCCTCAAATTATTGAATTAGTTATTTTGTTCTTTGTATTTTCTCAATTTGATTATGACACTTTAAGCTAAACTTTACTCTGTAATATGTACCTTATATTATTACATACTTGCATCTACTCTTTTGTGCCCTTGGTGGCTGGAAACCAGGGTATGAGACCTGGTCGAGAGAGAAATATGTTGCTTTTTTGTGTTGTATGCCTTTGAATAGGCTTGGATAACTGAGGTAGTGTTTCACTCAAATGCAGGTGGCCACAATTGCATGGTTTGAAGCTGATTCAGTTTGTGGAAGTCACTCAATGGCAATTCCGCTAGTGCTTGTTTTCCCTTATCTCTATCGTTTATTTCAATGTCTTCGTCAGTACAAGGATACAAAGGAAAAGTCAACCCTTTTAAATGGTATCAACTCTTGGTGAATTATTTTGTGTGATTACTGATTATTTTTTATTTCCATTTTTGTGAATGAGAATTTCAATTGCTACATTTTTTGGCTACATAAATGGTATCAATCTTTTTCGTGTCAACCATGTACTTACAACTTTTTTTGCAACATTTTTATCAATATTCTGAGGAATAATCTCCAGATATAATTTCATAAAATTTATTTTGTTAGCTTTTTGCTATCTAAGCTTATGCATATTTGTTTTTTAAGGGCATGCATTTTTCCCCTGTTTGGTAACTGGATATGCTTATATACGACTGCAGCTTGTATTGATGTTTTCTCCATTGCCATAATGTTACATTAACACTTTTGGGTTTGTGATTTTCAGCTTTAAAATATTCAACGGCAGTCCCCGTGATTTTTCTTTCAGCCCTTAAATATCATGTCTTCCCTGATAGGTGGTTATCCATTTATCGCCCACTCTGGCTTCTCTCAAGTGTTATCAACTCACTCTATTCATTTTACTGGGATGTAACTCGAGATTGGGACTTGAGGTATGCTAAATTTTTCTTATAACAGCAGAAAACTCATATAAACTCGTGCGCCTAACTTCTGCAAGAGTAAAAGAATGAGAAGGAGATCAACAAAGGGAAAGATTAATTTTACATTTTTTCCCTAGTATTACATGAAAATACGCATTTCTATATATACATTATATAATGTGTGAATTAACTTATAATTCTTCCCCCCACCTTGTGGAATACCAAACATTAGAAAGTGAAAACCATTGCCAGTGGTGAATTTTCAATGTTCTCATGATAATTAAAATGCGTTTACCTTGTTTTTTCTCAGCGGCTTCTCCAGGATTTTCAAGTTCAACAAACCAAATTTTTTTTCCAACCTGTTATATGGACGACAATGGGTATAAGCTTTAGATACACCCATCTTAATTTTATTCACTCAACTGCTGGAAAATTCAATGCCTATAATCATTTTTTTTTTTTTTTTTTGTGATTGATAGATTTATTATTGGGTTATTGGAAGCAACTTGATCCTGCGTTGCATGTGGACGTACAAACTCTCAGCTCATCTGCGCCATAACCACCTGACTGTTTTTACAGTCACCGTACTTGAGATGCTCAGGCGCTTCCAATGGATATTTTTTCGAGTGGAAAATGAGTGGAATAAGATTACCAAGTCAAGCTTCCAGCTTCCAACGAGTGAAATACCAATGGAAAACGAAAAATTACTCTCCTCAACTAATCATAACAGCTAAGCAAACCTATACTCGATCGTCTTGTAAAGCTTCTTTTTGCTCAATAGAGACTTTAAATCAACATATACAAGAGCTTATTAGGATGATGATGAATTAGATTTAGACCCCAAGCAAGCTATATCTGGGGTCCAATTTTTTTGAAATGTGATTCAGATGCTTTCCATGAAAACCTCAGTAATAGTTTAGTTTCAGTTACTGCCTTCAGACTTGTTTACATGATGACTGATGAAATTAATCTCAGGTTTGCTGCGTTTTATTTATCAGTCATTCAAGGGGTGTATGATTATAATCTAGGGTTTCTTTACCATCACCAAGATCATGATGATCGGATCCGATTGTTGTTATGTTTTGACATTTAGGCTCTGTTTGGTTGGGGGTTTTGGAGGGGAGGGGAGGGGAGGGGAGGGATTATTTTAAATAATGGTTGTTTGGTTCAATTTTTTGGAGGGGAGGGGAGCAAAATCCCTCCTAAGCCAATTTTTGCTCCCCTCCAAAAGTGGGGGGTTTTGGAGGGGAGAGAAAGTGAGCAATTAAATATTAAATGCATTGACTAAATTATCCCTATTTATACATTAAAATCCAAAATTATCTTAATTACAAATCTCTCTTATATTTGCTTCACACCATTCAATTCTTTTTATTCTCTTATCTTATATTTGTTTTAATTTTATTTTTAATAACACGTATTATGTAGAGCTTTTAATTTTAATTTTATTATTTGTTTAATTCAAAGATAATATAAGCCTATATTGTTTTAAATTTATTTATAAAATGCTATAAGGATAAAATAGTAAATTAGTTTTAAAATCTCTCTACTCTCTTCTTTAACCAAACATATATTTAATTAAAAACTCTCTCATCCCCTCCCCTCCCCTCCTTTGAACCAAACATATATTTAATTAAAATCCTTCCCCTCCCCTCCCCCCTCCCCTTCCCTCCCCTCCATTAAATCCCCCCCTCCCCTCCCCTCCGTTGAACCAAACAGACCCTTAGAGTAAAATATCGGCAGAATCCATAAGTAGCCCCTTAAACTCTTATCCAACATCTCATTAGCCCATCAAACTTTTATTTTCACCCATTAGCCCACTGAACTTTTAAAAATCGTGTATCCAGCCCATTTACGTAACGCCGTTTCGCGCGTGTAATGAACGGACCGTTAAGTGAGATTGTTCAGATTTTTTTCAGTGCCACGTAGACTTTTATAATACATCTCATTAGCCCCATGAACTTTTATAATACATCTCATTAGCCCCCTGAATTTTTATAATACATCCCATTAGCCCCCCGAACTTCAATATTTTACCTATAAGCCTACATAACTCTCAAAAATGATGTTAAAAACTCTTTATAACTACATAAACCATCATTAACACAATCATGTCTTGAAAAAAAATTACAAATGGTCTATTTAATTTCATTTGAACATTAATCAACACTACTAAAAAAAAAGAAATTTTCGTTTTTAAAAAAAATAGTAAAACACAATCATATCTAATTTTTAATAAATAATTTTAGAATAAAGGTGACATAAAATATTAATTGTTGATAATTTAAGTACCATGAATTTGTGTTTAATATGTTTCGTCAACTTTATTCTAAAATTATTTATTAAAAATTAGATATGATTGTGTTTTACTATTATTTTTTTTTAAAAAAGAAAATTTATTTTTTTTTCGTAGTGTTGATTAATGTTCAAATGAAATTAAATAGACAATTTATAATTTTTTCAAGACATGATTGTGTTGATGGTTTATGTAGTTATAAAGAGTTTTTAACATCATTTTTTAGAGTTATGTAGGCTTATAGGTAAATATTGAAGTTCAGGGGGCTAATGAGATGTATTATAAAAGTTTAGGGGGTTAATGGGATGTGTTCTGTTATATTTGCACTATTGGCTGTCACGTCACCAACTCCAAACGGAAAAAATCTGACGTGGACGGTAAACGGAACGGCGTTACACTGAATGGGTTTTGTTACACCGTTTTTAAAAGTTTAGTGGGCTAATGGGTGAAAATAAAAGTTCGGTGGGCTATTGAGATGTCGGATAAAAGTTCAGTGGGCTAATTATGGGTTCTGCCGTAAAATATCTTAATAATAAATTCAAAAACTCTAGTTAAGTAGCACTCTCAAATCTCAAATTGACCCTTATTGGTGTTAGGGTTCTTTCTTTTAGGTTTAGAGTTCTTTGTGGAGGATTTTCCGATTTTGTGTTTAGAGAATGATCGGAGAACCGGCTTATGAATTAATCAATCATTTTCAAGATTTAATACAAATTATAATGAGCAAGTAAAAATTCATGTCTCAAGGGGCGTGTTTTTGTGGTGTATAGTTCAGGATCTCACATTGAGATCTTGAATCCAAGGAGTGTATTTCTAGTAAGACTTTGAGACAATCTCACCTTGAGATCTTGAATCCAGGGAGTGTATTTCTGGTAAGAGTTTGGGACAATCGGGAGTTTTAACTGCTCCGTTTAAATCCGGAATGGGTGATTTGACGGTGAAATTTTTAACAATTAATAAAAAAAAAAAAAAAAAAAAGTAAAAATCCATGCTTTTAAACGAGAAATTTGCCACGACTTGACTTGCTATATATAAAAAAAATAAATATTAGCAGCCCACGCAAAGCAAAGGAAAGCAAGAAAACTTGGTAAAAAGAAAAGAAAAATTCAAGAACCATGATGCAAAGGAAATCTTTTTTCTGGTAGCTTAATTTTGGTTTCAAAAAAGAAGGCGAGTTACGTACGTAACACTTTCTTGGGCAAATTGGCCCCCTAATACAAAACTGGCGCTCTCAAACAGATCGATTCTGAATTAAATTTTGTATTGAGTTTTTATAAATTGTGATTAATAATTATTGAATAAAAATTTATATATAATCAATTTTAACACTTTATTGCTATTAACGCACTCATGTCAGAATATTATAAAAAATTAGCACAATTCAACTCAACACAGTATCCAAATTTCACTGTCACACCTCTTGTGCTTTCAAATTCCATTATTTTTTATATCATTAATTTTAAAATTTATTACTATTAACGCACTCATGACAAAAAATTATAAAAAAATTAACACAACTCACGCTCAAGACTGTATCCAGATTCCACAGTCACACCTCTTGTGCTTCCAACTTTCGTTCTTTTATTTATTTTTTATTTATTATATATATATATATATATATATATATATATACTAGTTTTTGCCCGTGCCTACGGCACGGTGTTACAGTATTTGGCCCGTACCTACGGCACGGTGTTACAGAATTAAATTATTTTATTTTTTAATTAAATGATGCCCGTGCCTACGGCACGGCACGGTGTTACAGAATTAAATGATTTTATTTTTTAATTAAATGATGCCCGTGCCTACGGCACGGTGTTACAGTATTTGGCCCGTGCCTACGGCACGTTGTTACAAAATTAAATGATTTTATTTTAACTTTCTATTTTTTTATTTGAAAATTTGAAAATTTTGACCATTTCCATCAATCAATTCACTCTCTTTCCCCCCAATTACCAATGAAATGATCTGAGCCGTTAATTAAGCCACATAAAGAGAGCCGTTGGATGCACTCTCTTTCCTCCAACACCATTGTGCTTTATAATATAGATATATATATATATATATATATAAATCCCCCCAAAAAAAACATTCATCTTTACAAACTATAAATACAAAGCTTCTCTCTATTGTATTATCATTTCATTCATATTCATTCATTCAGTTATGGCTTGCAAGCTCTGTACTGAAAGATCAAGCTCCATGGCCATAGCCATAGCCATAGCCGATGCAGCTTCATTGTACTGTGCCTTGCTCTTAGTAGTTCTCATATTGATATTGCTAAGCTCTGTCAGAGATACAGCTAGTATCACATACGACGTCGCTGCTACCAAAGGCAGCAACCAGCAGCTTTTTAACAACCGACGACCTTGTGATGAAATATATGTAGTCGGTGAAGGAGAAACCCTAAACACCATCAGTGATAAGTGCGGTGACCCTTTTATTGTTGAGAAGAATCCTCATATTCAAGATCCTGATGATGTTTTTCCTGGACTTGTTATCAAGATCACTCCTAATTACAAGCCCAGATAATGATACTGATAATCTTTGCCAACAAAATTGAAACAAAATCAAACCGAATAAAACTTTTAATTTTTTCATTAGTGAGGTTAGGCTGTATTAATCTTTTAGATAGGGTGTGCAGCGGATCCGGTTAGAACCGGAACCGTAAGGAACCGATCCTCTTTAAGAGATTCCATAATCGGAATCGCTTTAACAAGGATACATTATGGTTTTAAAAATTTGGAATCTCTTTTTTAGGGTAAGTTTCTGTTCTAAAATTTTAATAACCAAAACCACCCGCAGAACTGGAACTGAAACGTACCACCTTTAATAATTGATAACCGAACCGATTTGAGAACCTATTTGCTAACCAAATGTGGAATTGGTTTGAGAACCTATTCGTTAACAAAATGTGGAACTAAAAACGATGTCGTTTTTAACCTTTATATAATTCATTTTCTAACTAATTAACCATCGTCCTCAAACATGAAGCTCATGCCTCCTATAAATATTCTCTCGTCGCTGCTCAAATTCCCCGATCCGTACGTTTCTCCGATTTCAATTCGTTACGCACAAAACAAATCTTCGTATGCTATAAGGTAATTCGCTAATTCTTCTTATTGCGTCTTGCAATTAAATAAAAACTTCGGCATATTATAATTACCTTTCCTTTTATTATATATATTCATTATGTTTTCTTGTTGGTCTGTTAATTCTTTTACTGCCATAATAGTTTTATATAATCATCTATTTTGTTTAATTGATATTATTGTGCTTATTTAGGTTTTCATTTATAGATTTCAAGAATTATCAAAGTTTTGTTTTGCTGGTCGTTGAGTTCAGTTCTTGAACCAGTTCTGGAGTAGTAAAAGTTTCAGATATTTTTTGCAGTTCAGGAAATATGCAAGAGCGGGAATGGATATCGAAGGCGAAGGTAGTCAAGCTACTTCTAAGATATCCCGAACTCGTAAAAATGCTTCTAATATGTGGGACCATTTTGAGTGTTTAAAATCTCAAGATACCGGGGTTGTTGAACAAACAAAATGTAATTTTTGTGGTTTAACTTTTGTTTAATGTATTGATAAAAATTCTCTTTTCTTTGCTCATTATCTTTTCGACTTATTCATTTTTGTTTGCCAAGTTTGAGTGGCTACATATGTTGTAGTAAAAAATTTCTTGTTAATATTTATTTGTGGTTCTTGTCCTATAATCATTCAAGCGTACTTTTATAAGCCGAAAAGAAAAAGGTGAAGAAGTGAATGTGTACTTTACAAAAATTATGGTTTTTTCGACGCTAAAGTATAAAATTTTGACGCTAAAAATTATTAGCGTAAAAAATTTCGACGCTAAGTTTTGACACTAAAACGTGGAGAGAGACAATTAGCGTCGAAATAAAAAATTTTGACGTTAAAGTACAACATTTTGCGTGAAAAATATTTCTACGCTAAAGCACGTATTTGGAGACGAATAGTTTCGACGCCAAAAAATTGACCTTTAACGTCGAAATATTCGACACTAAAGGTGATATAATATTAAAAAATATATATTATTTTATTACCTTTAGCGTCGAATATTTCGACGCTAAAGGGTATAAGAAAACTATTATTACAAATTAATTTCAAACTAATTTCATTACAAAAGTAATTAAATTTGTTATTAAAAATTATAATAATGATATTTTTATTGATATAAAACTAAAATTATAAAATTTATCACAACAAAAAATATAAAATAATAAATAAAATGATAAAATACAATTTTCTATATATTTTCTCCATCTTCACTTTCATATTTTTCATCTTCACCTTCATTTATCTTCCATATCTTCATTTTCACCATTTTTTCATCTTTATATTCCCCTACAAAAATAAATAAATAAATAAATAAATATTAGATGTTAATATAAAATATAAAAAATCAAACAAAACACTTAAAGAAAAAAATAATTTTAGAGAGGAAATAAGAGTATGAGAGAAAGAAAGTGAGAATAAGAGAAATGAAAGAGCAAATGAATTTGTAGGAAAAAAACCTTTAGCGACGAAATAGGCTTTCATCGCTAAAGGTCCTCAAATAGCGGGAATTATTTCCACCAAAATTTTGATCTTTAGCGTCGAAATTTTTGACTTTTAGCGTTGAAAATTCATCGCTAAATGTCAAAAATTTAAATTCAATTTCATTAGGAGATAATTCAAAATTTAGATTGCGGGAATTCGAAAATTTTAAAATTATCATTTAGCGTCGAAATATTTTACTTTTAGGGTCAAAAATTCATCGCTAAATGTCAAAATTTTAAATTTAATTTTATTAAGAGATAAATTCAAAATTTAGAAAGTGGGAATTTGAAAATTTTAAAATTAACCTTTAGCGTCAAAATTTATCGCTAAATGTCAAAAATTTAAATCTAATTTTATTAGGCGATAAATTCAAATTTTAGAAAGGGGAATTCAGAAAATTTAAAATTAACCTTTAGCGTCGAAATACAGATTCGACGCTAAAGGTTGACCCTTTAGCGGCCAAATTTTTTTCTACGCTAAATGATGGAACCTTTAGTGTTGAAATAGAAATTCGACGCTAAAGCATTAATCCTTTAGCGTCGAAATTTAAATTCGACATTAAAAAGTTGACCCTTTAGCGTCGAAACTAGAATTCGACGCTAATGTGTTACCTTTTAGTGTCGAAATTTAAATTCGACGCTAAAGGATTTATTGGCGTCAAAAAAAATTTCGACCCTAAATATTTGGACGCTAAAAGTCTATTTTATTGTAGTGAATAATTTCTTACATGTGCCTGCAATAATTTATTGTGAAATATTTAAGTTGTGCCTGCAATAATTTTTTGTGAAATATTTGAGTTATGCCTACAATAATTATTGTGAAATATTTCTTATCCTGCAAGCGTAATAATTTTTTACATGTAGTAGTAATTTAAATGAGGGATTCAGAGTAATGAAATAGCAAAGGAAATGACAAAGAGAAAGTGAACTATGAATCTTGGACCGTGGATAATACAAATGAGTTGTTGCACCTCTTGGTGGATGCTGTCAATAAGGGATTGCGTGATGCTAATGGGTCACTTAGCAAGCAAAATGTAGAAAGAGTGATACTTCAAAGATGTTCACCGCTAGTGATGAAGTATGGAAAAATTACTTGAAGATGATTTCAGTTCATAATTTTTTAAATATATTAATAACTTACTAGTTTAGTACATTATGTTATTTGTAATATATTAACAGTGAATAATAGTAGCTTTTGCTTTTCTTTATTAAAATTATCATTTTTTTGTTATCTTTTTTCATTAATTTATGATTTTGAATGTTTGTTTTTATTTATTGTTCTATTTCCTATGATCCAATTTTCTGTTATTATTGATGCAAATGTCCATAACTTGAACCAATTGACTTTCATTAGCTTTTTTTATTTATGGTTCCATTCCATATAATATCGGTTCTAAAAATGTAAAAAAATTCATATGTGATCCTTTCAAATCTTATAAATTCTTATGATATAAATCTTTTAAAATCTAATATGTAACAAATCTTGATTAAAAGAAATTTCATAAGATCTTGTAAGTCATTATATTCTTTAAATGTCTTTTAAAATCTACTGAATTTATTTATCCATAAATAGTCTTTTAAAATCTTAATTGAATACACCCTCCTTAATGTACAAAAATAGATGGGGTACTTCTTCGATAAAAAATATCTTGAAACATGTTCGAAGTACCCTCACAATATAGATAAAAAGCAAATGCAGCTTGTAGGCAAGCTTGGTGATAGTAGTAGTACTCTTACAACATGAAAATTTGATTAAGAGTATTGTAGGCTTACACTTGCAAGAGCTATTATAAAAGATGAGTTGCCTTTCATTATAGTAAAGTGTGATGATTTTAGGGAGTTTGTTCATACTTTACAACCTCAGTTTAAATTTATTTCTCGCTATACTATTGCTCGTGATTGCATGAACGTATATGTGAGTGAGAAGACTATATTGCAAAAATGCTTACAATTATTTGGATTTCTGTTTAAACTCTTAGTTATTTATGTCTTACTGCATATTTTATTGATAATGATTGGAACTTGCACAAAAGAATTTTTAGTTTTGTTGAAATTCTTAATCATAAAGGGAAAGACATAGGAAATGCTTCCAATGATATGGTACTGATGATAATATATCTACTGTTAATGTAGATAATAATAGTTCTAATGATGTGGCAATTACACATAGAGGTGTTCGCTGTGCAGTTCGAGTCAGTTTTTTCGTTTAACACTTCAAACCGTGTGGGTTGGCGGTTTGGGAAATTAGAAACCGAAACCGAAAATTTGATAAAGAAAATTACGGCGGTTCGGGTTGGCAGTTAATCGGTTTGGGCAGTTCGGATCGGCGGTTTGGATTATAAATTTTTTAAAGAAAATTTTGTGTGTTTTCACATAATAATTGAAGAGAAAAAATATTTAATTTTCATTTATACATTGTATATTGTCATATGATCATTAAATATCTTAAAATTCATAGTTAAAGAATAAGAAAAAAAATAAAATAATGTCTAATTTGAACGCGGGTCGGTGATTTAGGCGGTTCGGGTCGCGGTTTAGGTCAAAATCGCGCACCGACCCAAAATTTACGGTTTGGTTCAGATTAACCCGAAAACATTTTCAATATTTTTCCAAATCGCGCGATTCAGTTCGGATCCGTGCGGTTTGAGTCGGGTTGCGGTTTGAACCGAAATTGTGCACACCCCTAATTACACATTTGAAGGAAAGGCTTCCAAACTTAATTGTTGGTGAGATTTTCTTCGTATGAGATGTGATGCTCATATTTTGAACTTGATTGTTAAAAATGAGCTAGGGGAGATATGTGCGAAATTCACCGGCCAAGCTCAACAATTTAAATTGTGCATTGAGAGAGAAAGAATCCCTAAAAATGTTAAGGTTTGTCTTGATATTCCAACTAGATAGAACTCCACTTAATTTATATTGGAAACAACCATTATTTTTTGAAAAAGCATTTGATAGGATAGAATTGTAGGAATCGTTACATGAACTTTTTGTTGGACAATTATGACCCATAGCATCACTATTTGTACAGAACATGGTGTTGTTGTACAAATTAACTATGTGACAAAGGAAATTGCTCTTTTATCATTTGTAATTGGATTACCAAGATATATAAATGATAAAAGGTCCTTATGATTAGTTCCGGATTGAGATGATATGAGACGGTATCAATCCACGAAGGTTTAATCATTAAATAATCCTTAGTCGTAGTATTATCGAGATTGGACATCGATAATGAGGGATAGACTAGTATTACACTTGTGCGCGTTGTGGGAGCACAACAACATAGTTCTCATATATTTGGGTATTGGATACTCATGCAAGTGTAATAGGAGGTTGTGTTTACCGATGGTACGGAAACAACTTCGCTCTGGATAGACCCCTCAGAATTCCATTGGTAGTATGACTATGTGTCTATGGAAGTCCGAATCAGGGTAGGTGTATTTGGTCTTAACCTGAGACTTGCACCGCTAATACTTGCAACAATCAATATACTTTGGTTTTGGTCGTCCAGGGCTTTAACCGGTTCTGTGTACGCCTCTTATGGGTATATTGAGGATCGTAGTGTATTGGGTGTGATGTCAAGATGGAAGTATCACTCCAGTCATAGTGGAGATGATGATCACGTAGGATACGGAACTGGTGCTCTTATATGTTGCAGCTATCGGGATATTATGACTAGGTCATGTTTATCCGATTATAGAGACTAGTTACCAGAGATCCGATATGTGCTTCTTACGGGGCAGACACAATTCCAGCCCCAGGTCAGCATGTGACATCTGATATTGGATCGCTATACGTAATACTACGTATACTACGTCTGATACAGATTACATATTCCTTTAAGAATATTTCTGAAGAATTGGGTAGGCACGGTGCTTTGCTAGAAGCCAACCATGTCTTGTAAATCGGTAAAAACGTAGTACTAGGTACGTACATGTTCAGATAGTCCGACTACTGGATTTACTGCCAACATATCCGGGGATCTCATGGGTCGCTTCCCGAAGATTCACCGATGACGTATGACTCGCACATTATTAATCTGGGATTAATTAATTGAGAGAGAAAATTAATCTAGGATTAATCACAGAGATATTTTATCTGGGATAAAATATTATTTAAAAAGCGAGAACGATTAATTTGAAATTAATCGATAAAATAATATATTCGATATATTATACGAAATTAGATTTCGACGCGAAATTAAAATTAGATTTTAATTCGGGCGAACGAGTTAATTTAGAATTAATTTGCTAGCGACGTGAATAATAATTTTGCTAGGCATAATTATTTAATTAAATTTGATTTAATTACGTCGCAACGGAAAATTCGTTAATTCGAAATTAGCGAACCCGAGCCCGGGAGTGTTTGCGGGCTCACTCACATTTCGAATTTAAGTGCGGCCCACAAGTCACATCAATCGTCAAATCACTAGTTAATCAAGTGATGGAAGTCACATCACTTTGAGTGAAATGATGCTTGTCATCATTGATTGATGTGAATAGCTGATGGTGGTTGTTGAATGCATTTAATGCCATTTTTCCCTCACTTTTGCTTTTTGTTTTTTGGAAAAACAAATACAAAATGTGTAGAGATTTTGGTATATGTTTTATTAGGTTTTAGAAACCAAAATACAACAACACAACTCCTCTCTCTCTCTCCCTCTCCATTTTCGGCCTTGGGCCATTTTCTTCTCTCTCAAAATCCTTCAAAACCGAGAGCAAGAAGAACAACAAGGAAGATTTGTGGCAAATTTTTCGTAGTGCTAGCACACCAAAGAGTCATCCAAAGGTGATAGGGAAACAAACCCTTGAGCATGGAATCACCATTTACAAATCTTGGAGCACACAAATGGAGATGACCGAAAATAATGGAGCACAAAAACAAGGGCTTGACCGAGAGCTTCAATGGTGAAGAAACTTTTGTTGTTCCTCGCATCGCAAAAGCTTATCAAAGTGAGTATTCTGCAACTTAACTTTGATGTATTCACATATTTAAATGCTTAAATTGATCTCGGGACTAAGTAGAAACCCAACAATGGTATCAGAGCCTTGTTTAAGCATGAAAATTGATTTAGGGTAAAATTGGGTAAAATTGATTTGAGCATGTTTGGATGAAATTGATTGTTTGAGTATGCTTGAATGATGATAATATAGTGTTATGCATGATCAATTTGATGAAAATTGAATTGGAACAATTTTTCCCCAAATGTTTGGCTTGGCCGAATGTGAGCTTACCCTAATATCATGGTGATTTTTGTTTTTTGAATCATTGGATGAGTTTGAAAGACTTGGGAAATGTTGATTTAGGATTCAATTGGATTGAAATCGGAATTGAACAAAAAACCCCATAATTGTCATGATTTAGAAGCATGGAAAATGATTGATTTTTTGATTCAATAATGTTGGACATGTGTTGATGATAATTAGCATGATTAATTATATAAATTGGTATTTTGGAAATGTTAATTTGGTTAATTAATCATGGCTATACACTTAGATTAATTTAATTGTGAAATTTAGAATTTTGTAATTTAATTAATTGGGCTTATAAAGTTGTATTTGGGCTCAATGGGCTTGGTTGGGCCAAGTTTGGTTTATGTTAATTGGTTGGATCCAATTGAGCCCAAAATCATATCCATAAAGTCCAAATATAATTAAATGGACCTTTAAAATTTTAATTGGGCATAATGGGCCTAAATTGATTTTGGCAAAATGGTGATTCCTTAATTGGGCTTTGGTATTTGGGTTTGACCCATATTGACCAAAGTCCATGCCTTAAGAAATTAATTGAAAGCCAATGGACTTTAATTAAATTGACATTGGATGTTAATTGAGCTTTGAGACCCGTAAAGATTAGATTTAGAATCTAAGTCGCAAAAGGCTCATTAATAAAGTGTAATTATTTAATTTGGAATTAAATAAAGAATTAGTATTGAATACAAATTAAATTGGATTTATTGTATTATTTTGATATAATTCAAGAATTCGTACTTTGAGTACTTATTCTTAAAACGAGTTTGACTCGCACAAAATCAAATCGTTGTTTGAACATTGGATGGTCATTAATTTCAGATTAATTAATTGGATTAGATTGATTGATAACATGCTTTATGTGAATACATGGATGTGATGTATGAATAATTTATATCAGATAGATATTAGATGGGTGAGGGCAATTTTGGAAATTGTTGTAATAAATTTAGAATTTATTAAATTGGACCTGCGTGTCCAGTCTATTACCTCTTGACTCTTTGTATTTCTCTTCTCACATATTCCCCTCAATGTAAATGAGGTTTCTTTAGAAGTGTTATGTAATCGGGTAGAAGTAAATATTGTGCTAGCGGGAGAGAGGAAATGGAGAGATTTGTTCTAGGAACAAAGTATTTTAAATATCCATCCACATATCATTATTAAATTTAATTTACGCGCCTTATTATGTTTTTAGAATGCATGTTTAAGGGTGTATGATGAGACCTTAACAAAGATAATTAATTGGTTGCCAATTACGCGAAAAACCCTCAAGATATATTAAGTGTTTTTCATTCCATTGAATGATTCATTCTCAAGATCCAAGATTGGCACTGGTTTGTTGGCCAAAGTCAAGACCTTTGTCCATCGCGGATGTGTTTGAATCATGAAGGCTTTGTTCCATATCGGTGTCTTGTACAAGTTGTGATTTGTTGGCCAAAGTCAAGATCACTTCTTGTCCATCGACATCGATTACGAAGCTTTCCAAAGTCAATGGGTCCCGTTTAACTGGAATCATTAAGTTTGTTGTGCCAAAGCTAAGGCTTAATTGATTCAGAGGAAAAATGTTAGGAAATATATTGGATATATTGGCATATATTAGATATATGTTTCGGACTTGGATGTCCACCTACTGGATCTAGGAATTGGATGAGATCCAATTGATCTTAGAGATCTACCTAGTTAAATATCATACAATTTGTTGGCCAAAGTCAAGGTTATGTGTTATTTAACGGGATCCTAGCCCACTAGGAAACAAGGTTTCCCGAGTACTCAACAGAGGGTTAGAGGCTCGCCGAAAATAGTGGGAGGCAAGTATTAAATTTGCAATTTCGTTCAGATACTTGCCAATACGCGCTCATTTCAATTTTTCATCATTAATTAAATATTAGTTGGACTAATATCGTTGTTTTAATTCAACAGTTGGATTGTATTCAAAATATTTCAATTTATAGTTGATTATATAATTATATTATAGTAATCAATATATTTGAATTTATCCAAACAAATTATAGTTGATTATATAGTTAGACTATAGTAATCATTATATTAATAGTATCTAAAATCGTTAATTGGATAATTGGACTATACAATCAAGATAACTGAAATATTAGCGTTTAAAACATAAACCAAAAATGTCATTAAAAGGCTTTAATTTTCAATTTGGGAATAAAACCTCAAGATAGTCCTAGAAACTGAGAAGTTAATCTATTTGATATAGTAACATCTCGGGCCTAAGCCCGGATTTGAGCAAATAGTAGAACATGACCTTTGGAAGATTCATGTGATGATAAATTTAGTGCTCAATCCATTATGTTTAATGCAATGACACTTTAATTCCGTCGTCAAAGTTAAAGATTAGATCATTGTACCATGAAGATGAAATTAAAGATCTTCATAGATATATTCTTAGATCTTATAATTACAAATTGCAAAAGAAGCTCTTTAGCTCGTGTATGTCAGATGGTACATCTGTCGAGCACTAGGTGTGGCAGATGATTGCTGACATCGATCGGCTAGGTTAGCTGAGCATTACCTATGTGGCCGAGACTACCAAAGATTTGATCTTATAGTCTCTACCCGAAAGTTGGGGCAGGTTCATTATGAACCTAGAGTAAACTCTTGAAGAGTTGATGGCTATGCTCTAGGAGGCAAAGCCAAAGCTTCTTAAAGTGGCAAAGGCAAAATCATCACATGTCTTCTAGGAAGACAAAGGACATATCCCAGATGTCTGCCTAAACTGTGGCAAACGGGGTCACTGAAAGCGTGACTGCCATATGGACAAGGCAGACATGAAGGAAGTGAAGGCGGGGCAAGGCTCCGACTTCAAGTATGTTTGTCATAAACATGTTCGCTATTAGTTTCAAAATTGGATTTTGATACTAGATGTGGTACATAATATATGTAATGTTGTGCAGAATCTGCTGATTAGCAGGTTACTGACTTCAGATGAGATTGATCTATGAATTGGAAACGGGACGAAAGTCGCTGTTTCATCCGTAGAAACCTAAGTTTAGGAACTACCCTTCGGGTGTGTACTTAAATTAGGAAACTGTTAAAATGTAACTAGTTTGACTAGAAACATTATCTCTATATCAGAGTATAATCCGTTGCGGATATACCTTTATATTCTAGAACACTAAAGTGTTTTATTTTATAAAGATGATATTGAGATAAACACATTAGATGTGAATAACAATATTTATATTTTGAATATAAATGAATCTCAAACGTAAAACATGACAAACAAATAGCTCAAACTGATTTAATCAGATGAGACTTATTTGTGACATTATTGTCTGGGACACATTAAACAAGACTCGTATATCCACACTTTTGAAGAGTGGATACTAGGACGAATTTGATTCTATTCAAATAATGTCTACGAATCTAGTTTATTAGGCAAAGTGCCTAAAACACATTTTACTTGGTAAAAGTACAAGTGCCACCGATATGTTATCCCTCGTTCATTGTGACTTAAGTGGGCCCATATCTAGCTAGGCTAGAGGTGGATATGAACACTTCGTAACCTTTACGAATGTGGCATCGCGTTATGGTTATGTGTTTCTTGTGAAACATAAATCGGAAACTTTTGATAAATTCAAAGAGTTTCAACACGAAGTTCATCATGATTAGACCATGATGGAAAATACTTAAGCAATAAGTTTCTCGAACACCTAAAAGAGTATAATATTCTTTCACAAAGGACTCAACCCGGAACACCTCAATTGAGCGGTGTGTCCGAACAGAGAAAACGAACATTGTTGGACATAGTAAGGTTAATCATGAGTCGATATGAGCTACCATTTTCCTTCTAGGGATACGCATTAAACAGTGCAAAACTTATTTTGAATAAGGTTCCATAAAAATATGTTAGACAGACTTCATATTAGATATGAACTAGAAAGAAACAAAGTTTTCTCATTCCTGAAGATTTGGGAATGCTAGGCATATGTTTGGATGATACCAAACTAAAACCTAAATCGGATAAGTGCCTAATTGTAGGTTATCCTAGGGAAACCAAAGTATAATATTTATACAACTCACAAGAGAACAATGTAATTGTTGCTCGCCATGCTGTTTTCTAATAGGAATACCTATATGCAGTGGTAAGTGTGAGGAAAGTAAAACTCGATGAAAATCGGAGTAATACTGTTATAGGCACCGATTCCTTAACGGAACACAAACAGTTCATCAGTGATGAAACTGTACCAGAATTTTCGAATACACAAGAACCGCGTAAGTCGGAGAGAGTCAGAAAACAACCTGAGAGGTATGAGTTTCTGATCTCACCTCATAAAGATCTCAATCTTATTGAGGAAGACAAACTGACTATGTATGAGGAAGTGATACAAGGTATCGACTCCCTATTATGGCAAAGTGTCATGATGTCTGAAATGGATTCCATGTATACCAACTAAGTTTGGACACAGGTTGATGTACTGGAAGGCATTGTGCCTATTGGTACTATATGTGTCTTCAAGGAAGACATACATGGATGACAAAAAACTAACGTACAAAGCTAGGCTTGTAGCGAAAATGTATCGTTATCAACATTATGTTGATTACGATGAAACCTTTTAACTGTTGCCATGATTAAATCCATTATAATGATGCATGTTTCATTTATGAAATGTGGCAGCTGAACGTCAAAATCACTTTCCTTAAACGGAAACCTTTTGGAGGATGTTTAAAACATCCTGACGGTTTTTTGCATAAAAAAAAAAACAAGGTTTGCAGGTTATTCGATCCATTTATGGATTGAAGCAAGCATTATGTTATTGGAACTATATCGTTTTGATGTAATCATAATGGTATATGATTTAATTCAAAACGAAAATGATTCTTGTGTATATAAGAAGGTTAGTGGGAGGGCACTGATAGTGATTGTCCTATAGAATGATGATATATCATTTCTTGGAAATGACATTCCCATAATACAATCGGTGAAAGCTTGGCTTTCATGAAAAATTCTCCGTAGAATTCTTGGGAGAAACAACCTTTACTCTAGGAATAAATATCTATTGTGATAGATCTAAAAGTTGTTGGAACTCTCCGAGAACTCGTACATTGAAATAAATGTACACGACCTGGTATCACATATGCTTTGAGCATATGGAGTCATAATCAGGCCAATCCAAGTGATGGTAATTGGATTGATGTTAAGAACATCCTTAAGTATCTTAGAAGATCTAATGATGCTTTCTTAAGCTATGGAGAATGAGAAATTGAAGTGACTGGGTTCACTGTTACAAGTTTCCTAACCGAAAAAACGACTATAAGTCGTAATAAAGGATACTATATAGTTTGAATAATGGAATAGTGAGCTGAAAATCTTCCAAGCAAGATACCGTTACCGAATAAACAACAAAAGTGGAATATTGCTGCAGCTGAGGCAGCAATAGAAGCCATTTGGATATTAATAATCCTAATTAGATTAGGAGTAGTTCTGTTAGCAGCTTAGCTAGGCTACAACACTGGTGTGGGACACACAGAAACTGAGCGACACATGTTGTTCCGGGCTCGCGGCCCGTTGGGAGTACGGAGTAGCCCGTGGGGGACTAAACTGGAGAATAATGGAGTCGCCACCCGGTGTGAACCGGGATAAAGATTTAAGGTTGCACTCACCCTTCGCAAGGGAAGACCTCAAACCGTTGGGTTCTGAATGGTCACTTACTTATGCCACTTGTAATGAAATGATTTGTGCAATAATTTAATCGAATCTACGCAACATATTTCTAAGAGTATTCTACTTTTAAGTTCACATACATGAAAGCAATCATCATAACGACAAACATGCAATGGCACACGACAATCTTATGAACATACTTCGATTATATAATGCGGAAAACAAAGAATAACCTAAACATAATGCAAATTCCAAACGCAAAATAAATGACTAATCATGCTTGAAAATGAACAACTAAATAGGCTAAATCATTTTTGAATACCATCCCATGAACACATCAAATAGATAAATGCAGGAATACAAATAGTATGATTGATTACATGATACAAGAGAAATCACCTAAGAAATAATTATGCATGTCATGTGATGAAAAAGACTCAGTTCAGTGTATGCGCATTTGTGTAGCGTTCGAAAATGCGTTCGAACGGTAAACAGAAGGTTCTCGTTCGTGTAGCGTTTGATAACGCGTTCGAACGGGACCAGAGCTGATTAAATAAATGCATGCGTGTTGGAGTAGCGTTCGTAAACGCGTTCGAACGGTAAACATAAGGTTCGCGTACGAGTAGCGTTCGTAAACGCGTTCGAACGAACTGAGACAGAAAACATGCGTTCATGCAGCATTCTGAAACGCGTTCGAACGGGGTTACATCAATGACCTCCAAAATACAGTGAGCAACATGACACCTACGTGAACGGATGAATAGATAACACCTAATAAATGATACGGGCTAAAAGGCGCAGCAAAGCATCGTGGTAAAGGATTTTAACCCCTCGAAATGGAGGACCTTTAATCCAACTTACTAAGACCATGCACTAAAATCATAATGTGTATAAAAAATAAAGACAACGATATCAGATTTTGTATACCCGATTGAACACATCTTACATTCAACCGAATATACGTCATCCAGCACCGCAAAGCATCGTGATAAATGATTTTAACCCCTCGAAACGGAGGACCTTTAATCCAACTTATTAAGCCCATGCACTAATATCATAATGCATAGAAAAAATAAAGACAACGATATCAGACTTTGTATACCGATTGAACACATCTTACATTCAACCGAATATACGTCATCCAGCACCGCAAAGCATCGTGATAAATGATTTTAACCCCTCGAAACGGAGGACCTTTAATCCAACTTATTAAGCCCATGCACTAATATCATAATGCATAGAAAAAATAAAGACAACGATATCAGACTTTGTATACCCGATTGAACACATCTTACATTCAATCGAATATACGTAATCTGACGCTGCAAAGCATCGCGGTAAAGGATTTTAACCCCTCAAAATGGATGACCTTTAATCCAACTTACTAAGCCCATACGCTTTATCTCATCATTAAACAAACAAATAACATGCATAATTTAAATAACGGATAATAAACGAATCAAAACAACATAAAATAAAA
Organism: Zanthoxylum bungeanum; assembly: GCA_019454045.1. Taxonomy (NCBI): domain Eukaryota; kingdom Viridiplantae; phylum Streptophyta; class Magnoliopsida; order Sapindales; family Rutaceae; genus Zanthoxylum; species Zanthoxylum bungeanum. The sequence continues at coordinate 615,250 of SKCR01049487.1, read as the reverse complement.
TATGCGCCATTTGCTCAAGTGGTACGTGGAGTTGTATCCCAAGTACAGACCGCACTACCGTCCATTCGGATTCGGCTACGGAATTTATGTTTGGGTTTCCATCCTATATACCAGAAGATGCGACATATTTTCCATTTTATTCAAAGCCATAACATGCATCCATGAACGACTCTCATACGAAATAAATAACTAAAACGATTAAAAGATGAATAAAAATAAATACGAAAAGTGCCCTCAAGTCTAACCTTTTATGTCGACTCTCGGAAGTACCGTACACGGTCGTCGGAAGGGTGGATGCTCCGCAACTCCTCCGGTTCACTGGTTCAACGTTTTCTCTCGTTGTTTCGCTGCTCAAGCTATCATTTTTGCTCCGTTTCGCTGCTGTTTTGCTGTTGTTTTATTGCTGTTTTTTAGTCACTGTTTTTGTGTATCAGGGGCTATTTTTGCGATTTTTTTAGGGGTTTTAGAGGCTGCTGTTTTGGGGTTTCTTTAGGGGTTTTAGAGTGCAGTTCTTGTTATTGTTTTGGGGTGTTTTCTAGGCTGTTTTAGTGTGACTTTGAGGGGGATTTTGTGGCTGTTTGTGAAGCAGTTCAGGGTTTGTTTTGGCGTGCAGTGAGGGCTAGTGAATGGAGGCTTATGCTCTGATGATGGACTAGATGTTTGGTGCGTGAATGGGGTAGTGTGTGGGAGATGGCTCACGGCAGTGGAGGGGTTCTTTTGCTTCTTGTTGGGAGGCAATGCCATGGTATTTCTTGTGTGAAATCTTTGTGAATGAGCTAGGGGGTGTGAAGGGTTGGAATTGGGTTCTTTTATAGAGAAAGGCTAGGGCTTCTCCTTGTTTGAAAAAGGAAGGAATCAATTAGTGTCTTACAAGGAAAGCAAAAGATTGATTGGAGACAAGATTTGGTTTAATTAAGAAGTTAATATATTTAATTTGTTTGGTTTAGGCATGATATTTGTTTTATTAGGAATGGATATATTTGATTGATTTTAATTAGGCATGATTTATTTTAAATTGGTATATGATTTTTAGATTTTATTTAATTTTTTCATGTGTTAAATATGTATTTAATTAATTTGGATGTGTTTTATGGGCTTTGGTGGGCTAATTGGGCTTGGGTGTGAGGCTAGCAGCAAAACCAGAAATACCGACACCGTTCGAACGCCGATTCGAACGCTACACGAACACCCGCAATCTGCTTGACGTTCGAATGTGGTCACGAACGTAGCACGAACGAAAATAGTGAACTTGTGAAATGAATCCGATGACATACTTATTCTGAATTTCCCCTTCTGACGTCCGTTTCTCCCGACTTCCACGACTTAAAAGGTAGTGCCTCCAAATGAGACTCATCATATGGACTTATATGAAAAAATACAGTGCCTACAACATGCTAAAGAATTAATGGTCTCATCAACGATCCGATTATATACTTCAACTATTCATCTGATTCGTTCGGATCATACATCGTGGCGATGTGATGATCGAATAAATCGCATCAGATGATAACTTTACAAATCAGCTGACGAAAGCCTTTTCTCAGCAGAAATTTGAGCGAACCGTACATAGTTCAAGTGTAGGACACTTGAGTGATTGGCTATAGGCCAAGTGGGAGATTGTTGGACAATTATGACCCATAGCATCAATATTTTGTAAATAACATGGTGTTCTTGTACAAAATTAACGTGGCAAAGGAAATTGCTCTTTTATCATTTGTAAATTGATTACCTGGATATATAAATGATAAAAGTCCAAATAATAAGTACTAGAATAATAAGATATGAGACACTATAAATTCACGAAAGGTTTAATCATTAAATATCCCTAGTCGTAGTATTATCGAGACTGGATATCGATAATGCGGAATAGGCTAGTATTACACTTGTGCGCGTTGTGAGAGCATAACAACATAGTTCTCATATATTTGGGTATTGGATACTCATGCAAGTGTAATAGGAGGTTATGTTTACCGATGGTACGGAAACAGCTTCGCTCTGGATAGACCCCTTGGAATTTCATTGGTAGTATGACTATGTGTCTATGGAAGTCCGAATCAGGGTAGGTGTATTTGGTCTTAACCTGAGACTTGCACCGCTAATACTTGCGACACTCAATATACTTTGGTTTTGGTCGTCCAGGGTTTTAACCGGTTCTGTGTACGCCTCTTCTGGGTATATTGAGAATCGTAATGTATTGGGTGTGATGTCAAGATGGAAGTATCACTCCAGTCATAGTGGAGATGATGATCACGTAGGATACGGAACTGGTGCTCTTATATGTTGCAGCTATCGGGATATTTTGACTAGGTTATGTTTATCCGATTATAGAGACTAGTTACCAGAGATCTGATATGTGCTTCGTACGGGGCAGACACAATTCCAGCCCCAGGCCTAGCATATGACATCTGATACTGGATCGCTATACGCAATACTACGTATACTACGCCTGATACAGATTACATATTCCTTTAAGAATATTTCTGGAGAATTGGGTAGGCACGATGCTTTGCTGGAAGCCAACCATGTCTTGTAAATCGGTAAAAATATAGTACTAGGTACGTACATGTTCGGATAGTCCGACGACCAGATTTACTGCCAACATATCCGGGGATCTCATGGGCCGCTTCCCGAAGATTCACCGATGACGTATGACTCGCACATTATTAATCCGAGATTAATTAATTGAGAGAGAAAATTAATCTAAGATTAATTACGGAGATATTTTATCTGGGATAAAATATTATTTAAAGAGAGAGAACGATTAATTTGGAATTAATCGATAAAATAATATATTCGATATATTATAAGAAATTAGATTTTGACGCGAAATTAAAATTAGATTTTAATTCGGGCGAACGAGTTAATTTAGAATTAATTCGCTAGTGACGTGAATAGTAATTTTGCTAAACATAATTATTTAATTAAATTTGATTTAATTATGTCGCAACGGAAAATTCGTTAATTCAGAATTAGCGAACCCGAGCCCGAGAGTGTTTGCGGGCTCACTCGCATTTCGAATTTAAGTGCAGCCCACAAGTCACATCAAGCGTCAAATCACTAGTCAATCAAGTGATGGAAGTCACATCACTTTGAGTGAAATGATGTTTGTCATCATTGATTGATGTGAATAGTTGATGGTGGTTGTTGAATGCATTTAATGCCATTTTTCCCTCACTTTTACTTTTTGTTTTTTGGAAAAAAAATACAAAATGTGTAGAGATTTTGGTATATGTTTGATTAGATTTTAGAAACCAAAATACAACAACACAACTCCTTTCTCTCTCTCTCCCTCTCCATTTTTGGACTTGGGCCATTTTCTTCTCTCTCAAAATCCTTCAAAACCGAGAGCAAGAAGAACAACAAGGAAGATTTGTGGCAAATTTTTCCTAGTGCTAGCACACCAAAGAGTCATCCAAATGTGATAGGGAAACAAACCATTGAGCATGGAATCACCATTTACAAAGCTTGGAGCACACAAATGGAGATGACCGAAAATAATGGAGCACAAAAACAAGGGCTTGGCCGAGAGCTTCAATGGTGAAGAAACTTTTGTTGTTCCTCGCATCGCAAAGCTTATCAAAGTGAGTATTCCGCAACTTAACTTTGATGTATTCACATATTTAAATGCTTAAATTGATTTTGGGACTATAGTAGAAACCCAATACTTTTCGCAATGCATGGCAATGGGCCGGGCCCGGGCCGGGCTCCCGGGCCCGGAAAAAGCCCGGCCCGGGCTGTCACCGGGCCGGCCCGGTCGGGCTCGGGCTCGGGCCGGGCTTGGCCCGGACCCGATTTCTATATATATATAAAATTATAAAAATAAAAAATGTATTATAAAATATATATTTTTTATAAATAAAATTATTTATTTATTTATTTTAAGCTCGAATCCGATTTTTTTATTATAAAAAATTATAAATATAAGAAAGTTATTATATAAATATATATATTTTATAATTAAAAATATTTATTTATTTATTTTAAGCCCGGGCCGGGCCGGGCCCGGGCTTTTTGGGTTGAGCCCGGCCCGGGCCCGAGTCGGGCCCCCATTTTGAAGCCCGGCCCGGGTTTTTTTCACCTCGGGCCAAAGCCCGCCGGGCCGGGCCGAACCGGGCCGGGCCGGGCTTCGGGCTTTTTTGCCACCCTTACTTTTCGCAAAACACTCCTTACGCAGCAGAACGCTCTATTGACACAAGAATAACCTTGAAAATTTTCATGCCCTTGCCCTCTGAATGCCGAATATGAACATCCATTTAGCTTACTGTTTTGGATTTATTTTTACAGAATGAAACAACTCTCAATCTAGCAACAAATCAAATCTCGTTTGCGAACACCAAAATCACATACTACACACACGAAAATGCTCATTGTTTTGACGCAAATTTGGCAATAGTTCAAGTGTAATTTTCTTCACCAAAACAGCCTCAAAACTATCCCCAAATCAACCCTTTATATTCCCAAATTTCATGCACAAAAACGAAAAACAACAACAAGCCACACGAAAGGGTTATAACTTGTGGCAGTGAGCAAATTTTTCTGCTCATTGCCGTGAATGATGAGTAGAAGAAGAAGATACACTACAAGAAAAATGTATTTTAGTGACCAATTATTTTGTGACTAAAAGTCATTTAGTCATGTAATAAATTATTTTATGACTAAAGTTTGTATTTAGTTACCGAATTTGAAACTCTCTGCTATAATATATTTTCTCACTATCATCTATGTTTTACAACGATATATTTCGTCGGAGAATATAAAATTTAGTGACTAAACTTTAAATATTTGTAGCAAAATAAATTTGTTATTTAGAATTATATTTTAATAGTGAGTAAATCACATCAATGAGTCGCAAATAAAATCAATCTTAGGCAACTAAATATATTTTTCATAAAATATTTTTAATATTTAGTAACTATACTGTGTAGTCAAAAAAATATTTATTTTTTTACTAATTATTGATTAGTCATGATATTTTAGTTTTTACACAAGTTGGGTGTCACTAAATTAAATACATATGAGGACTAAATAAATAATTAGTTACCTTTAGATAATATTTATTTGTTTATCTTTAAAGGCCATAGTATTAGTTGTGTTGACGACTGATTTTCGTTCCAGGGGTAATTCGAGAAAAACCACTCCTCGAATAAATATCCCTAAACTATGAATTTGTTTGGTTTGGGGACCAAATACAAACTTAGCAAAAGATGAGAAAACACACAGACAAAACAGAGGATTAAATGTGGTTCGGCGGAATGAATCTAACCTACGTACATAGACACAAAAAAAATGATGTTTTTATTACCACCCCGAGTCGAACAAACCTGCTTTATCCCTTTCTTACACTAAGCTTTTTAGAGCTTTTTACAAGTTATGGAAAATAATAAATATTAATCTATGGATCCCCCATGAACTGAGTCTTCTTTCCCTTTAAATAGTGCCACTAGATTTACTGTAACTCCCACATGTGATGTCGGCTATGCTTCATTGTCATTATTTCCTATTATTCGTACATTATTGCCCATTACTCGGACGTTATTGCTCATTACTCATACTTTACACCCATCCAACGGTCTGGCGGCTCTAGGTTTCATATAGGGCTTACGTCATCCATACATGTGCATAAGATTCAGCAGCCCCAACTTATTACTCTCTTCTTAATCAGGTCGAGTTGAAAGGGTCATATGACTTAGTCGGATCGGTCTGTCCGAACGAGTAACATCTTTTCATTTCATCTACTAACAAGTATGGTCGGTGTGTTAAGACTTACAGTGCTTGGTCTGACCTCATTTTTTTTCTTCGATCGGGTCTGATTTACCGAGTCGATTCTGACTTCAGAGGTTGACACGAGGCTCTGAATGTCGAGGCTGTTCGAGAGTCTGATGTCATACCTGACCTGAACATCTCGGGTCAATCTTCGCAAGTGCTTTAGTGCCCTCGAGCCTGACCACCTCGAACTTGACCACATCGAACCTGTACCCCGGGCTCGGACCCCTCTGTCTGACCTCTTATCTTCACAATGACCTTGGGCTTTTACCCATTAACTGCAATTCCAATTCTACCTTTCTAGGGATTCTGTTTTCTTGGGAGCTGAAAACCAACTATAAAAAAGATGGTGGTGCATGGACTTGGAAGCCGATCTGATGTCCTCGGGCTGATACTCAATCCTGATCCAGACTAAAATCTCAAGTGTGCTCCATCTTTCGGCAGGTACAACAACTTAGAGTTTTAATGCTTCTTGTCAATGTCGGGTTCAAAACCCTGATCTGGCACCTCTAATTTTAATTCGTAACTTGAACATCTCTTTCGTTTGGCCCTCTCTAATCGAAAAGGTTGATCCGAGCCAACCCGAGTCAGCTCACACATTGGCTTCTCTGCTTGAAGAAGCTCATCCCATGCCACATCGGGCTGATGTATGCTCTCGACATGCTGTAATCTCATTAGGAAATGATATGCAAAGACCTGCAAAATAAAACATGGGTCACAGGGAAAGCTCACATCGGGCTATCACACATAAAAGAGCCTCGGTGAGACGTAACCCAGTCCCGAACTAATAATAAACATTTTTCCACAAGGGATTTCTCTCTCCTTGTGCCACTTATCATTTGGCCATGAGGGAGAAACTCCGACCCCATGCCAATAAAGAAAATAAGGCCTTGGTGGGATGTAACATGACCTCAAGCCATCAAATTACACATGGTTTCGGCGGAACGAATGCAGCCATGAGCCATCAAATTACACTTGGTCTCGGCGGAACGAATGCAGCCCCGAGCCATCAAATTACACATGGTCTCGGCGGAACGAATGTATCATTGAGCCAACAAATCACTATGACCTCGGTGGTACGAAAGCAGACCCGAGCTATCAAATATTTATCCAAGACTTAACCGCGAATGAAGATTTTCAATCTCTGGAAATCACCATGGAGACCGGAAATGACGTCTCACTTCAGGTCATCCACCAAAAATAAAATCAAGATAAAAAATAAGACAAACAAAACGAGGGTGACTTAGCACATACCTCGCACTGACCCAAAAAGAAACAATGGAGCCTGAGACAGCGTCATGCCCCATGATATCCAAAATAATAATTTTGAATCTCACAGTCCAATGTCCCGACGAACCGAGCTATGGATCGAGGGGGCAGCCAACGCCATGAGATTTTTTCCATTATAGGCTGGCCCCGAGTCTGCAAACGCCACGGAGACCCTCAGGTCTTCCCCGTACTATGCTCATACGGATCTGAAATGAGATGTCCAGTGTCACGAGGGCAATCTCCCTCCCCGTATTCGGCATACCCGAGGATACATAATGAGATGACCGGTGTCACATTGGCAATCTCTCTCCCCGTGTTCGGCATGCCCGGGGATACAAAATGGGATGACCAGTGTCACGGGAGCAATCTCCCTCCCCGAATCTAGAATGTGATGGCCAGTGTCACATGGGCAATCTCTCTCCCCGTGTTCGACATACCGAAGGATACAAAATGGGATGGCCAGTGTCACATGGATAATCTCCATCCCCGTATTTGGCATACCCGAGGATACAGAATGGGATGGCCAGTGTCACAGGGATAATCTCCATCCCCGTATTTGGCATACCCGAGGATACAGAATGGGATGTCCAGTGTCACATGGCAATCTCCATCCACGTGTTCTACATACCCGAGGATCAAAATGGGATGGCCAGTGTCACCGGGGTAATCTCCCACCCCGTGTTTGGAATACCCGATGATACAAAATAGGATGACCAGTGTCACGGGGGAAATCTCCATCCCCGTGTTCTGTATACCCGAAGATACAAACATAATGAAGGCACGTGTGTTTAAGCTCTCCAAAGTTACAAGTCATTGGGTGTTGACGATCCAGCCCGAGGGTTTGATAATGAAACCATAGATTGGTATACCACAGGTTTTGTATCTTTCTCGCATGTCTTTCACCCCATCATATGTCCTGACCACATGTATCTCACAAGAAACAACATAGATGAACAAGTTTTTATTATAAAAAGGAAAAACCTATTTATATGTTTGGGATCTACTGCCCATCTTACAACTCTTTGAGGGTAATTTTAGGGGAGACTCAATTGAAAATATCCCATCAGCATTTGATGATTGTCTTCATCAGTGCCGTTCGGCCTTCCCAGCCGCTTGGTCTATGCACTCGTTCAGATATCCGTTATATACCAAGTCTTCCACTTGCTCCCGCAGGTCTCTACATTGTTCCGTGGTATGTCTATCTGCTCAATCTTTTCCATCATAGTCTTCATAAGGGCCTGAGTTGTTTCCTTCTCCTTTCGTACGTCCTCCCTTCCATTTCACAGGGTTTCCTCCATCCTCTCCATCCATTCCATCGTCGGAGCCTCTGTAGTTCTATGGTTTCATTCTCCTGCCATCGTCTTAATGTAATTGTTGCTTTTCGTACTTTTCTCCATAAACGGTGTCAACTATTGACGGCTGATTTTCGTTCCAGGGGTAATTCGGAAAAAAAATACTCCTCGAACAAATATCCATCAAATGTGAATTTATTTGGTTTGAGGACCAAATACAAACTTAGCAAAAGATGAGAAAACACACAGACAAAACAAATGATTTAACGTGATTCGATAGAATTGATCCAACCTACATCCACAGACACAAATAAAATGACGTTTTTATTACCACCCCGATTCGGACTGACCTGCCTTATCCCTTTCTTACACTAAGCTTTTTAGAGCTTTTTACAAGTTATGAAAAATTAGAAATACTAATCCAGGGATCCCGCATGAACTGAGTCTTCTTTCCCTTCAAATAGTGCCACTGGATTTACTGTAACTCCCATCTGTGATGTCGGTCATGCTTCACTGTCATTATTGCTCATTATTCGTACATTATTGCCCATTACTTGGATATTACTGCTCATTACTCGTACTTTACACTCATCCAACGATCTGACGACTCTAGGTTTCATGTAGGGCTTACATAATCCATACATGTACATAAGATTCAGCATCCCCGACCTATTACTCTTTTCTTAATCAGGTTAGGTTGAAAGAGTCATATGACTTCATCGGGTCGGTCTGTCAGAACGGGTAACATTTTTTCATTGCATCTACTAACAAGTGTGGTTGGTGTGCTCAGACTCACGATGTTGTGTCTGATCTCCTCTATTTTCCTCGACCGGGTCTAATTTGCTGAGTCGATTCTCACTTCAGAGGCTGACACGAGGCTCTGAATGCCGAGGTTGCCCTAAGAGTTTGATGTTGGACCTGACCTAAACACCTCAGGTCAATCTTCGCAAGTGCTCTAGTACCATCGAGCCTGACCATCTCGGTCCTGACCACCTCGAACCTGACCACATCAACCTGTACCTCGGGCTTAGGCTCATTTGTCTAACCTCTTATCTTCACAATGACCTTGGACTTTTACCCATTAACTGCAATTCCCATTCTACCCTTCCTATGGATTTTGACTTCTTGAGAGCTGAAAATCACCATCAACAAGTTTCAATATAGTTTATTGGACAACTAAAACCTATAATCACTAAATCTTATTAATTTATGAAAAAAAAATCTTTTTTATTATTCGGTGACCAAAACTTTAGTCACAATACACGAGTTTTTTTTATATTAAGTAAATAAGACGTTTGGCAACTAAAATTATTAGTCATAAATTGAGATGATATATTTTTGTTAATGTTATTGGTCATAGACTAATATATATTTGAGACTAAACACCTATAATAATAATATGTTTCGACGCCACCTATTTGGCACTTACTCACGAATATCACGAATAACAAATGTTGAATTAATATAGTGACTGTAGGCACTGCATTTTTACACATAAGTCCCTATGATGAGTCTCATTTTGGATACACTACCTTTTAAGTCACGAAGGTCACAGAAAACGGACATCGGAAGGGGAAATTCAGAATAAACAAGGTTCACTGTTTTCGTTCGTGCTGCTTTCGTGTATGCGTTCGAACGACAAACAGATTGCAGGCGTTCGTGCCGCGTTCGAGGAGGCGTTCGAACGGTGTCGGTAATTCTGGTTTTGCTGCTAGCCTCACATCAAGCCCAATTCACCCAAGCGTTGGCCCACACGCCCAAGCCCACTTAAAACACATATTTAACACATGGTGAAATCAAAACAAATCTAAAAATCACATACCAAATTAAAAAGATGTCATGCCTAATTAAAATCAATCAACCAATTATATTCCCAATAAAATATATATTATTCCTAACTTAAAATATTGTATTCCTAAACCAAGCCAATCAAATATTCAACCTTCCCTCTAGCCAAGATTTGTCCCCCCCTCAATCTTTGACTTCCCTTATCCAACACCAAATCAAATCCCTCTTTAATTAGCCAAATCCATTTCCTTGTCAAGCCTAACCCTTTGCCTATAAAAAGAACCCTTCACCAACCTTCTCAACCCTAGCTAGCTCATACACATAAGATACACACAACTCACACAAATCACAAGAGAAAAGAAAATAACCCAAAGCCTTCACATTAAAAGCACCATCATAACACACCAAGAGCCCTAGCCACTCAAGAAAATAACAAGAAAGAGTTCTCTTCATCCTCACTCTCCCATTGCCGAAATCATACCTTAATATAGCAGCCCCTTTAACACTAAAACAGTAGCCAAATCACACCCAAAACCACCCCCTATACAGCAGCAAAATACACTTAAAACATCCCATAAAAACCTTAAAAACAGTAACATAAAATTGCATTCATAATCCTTAAAAGACTCACACAAGACTACACTAAAAACCCACACAAAAACTTGGAACAGTCCGTTGAAACGTCAAAATAGGTGACCCGAATAGTGAGCAGCAAAACAGAGGCCGAACAGTAGCAAATCAGAGTCAAAAGCAGCAGCAAAAGACGGAGAACGACGACTCCAAACAGTGAGACAACGAATGAGAACAGTGAACCAGTGAACCGAAAGAGTTGCGGAGCATCCACCCTTCCGACGACCGTGTGCCGTACATCCGAGAGGTGATTTAAAAGGTTAGACTTGAGGGTACTTTTCACACTCATCTTTATTTGATTTTTGTTATTTATTTTGATCGTATTTTACTTATTCGTTAAATCTCGTTTGTGTATGATGTGTGTTGTGGGTATTGGATGAATGAGAGATGTGTCAACTCTCGCGGTATATCGGATGGAAACCCGGACATAAATTTCATAGCCGATTCCGAATGGACGGTAATATGATCTGTACTCGGGACACAACTCCACATACCGCTTGAGTAAACGGCACCCTCTTTTGTTTTGTGTTGCTTTTGTTTATTTATTTTTCGTCACTTGAATTCTGTATGTTGTTTATTTACATGATTCAATCGAGCGCATGGGCTTAGTAAGTGGAATGAAAGATCCCCTATGGGGAGGGGCTAAAGCCCTTTACCACGATGATTTGCCGCGCCGGTTGATGTGTGTTCGGTTGGATGCAAGATACGTTCAATCGGGCATACTTGGTTTTGATATGATTGGCTCTATTTTTGTATGTATGATGCGATCGAGCACATGGGCTTAGTGAGTTAGTCCAAAGGTCCTCTATTTGAGAGACGAAGAGCCTAAAATGCCACCTTTGTGACACTACTTCGCTGCGCTGGACGAAGTGTGTTTGGGTTGAATGTACGTTCAATTGGGCATACGAAGTCCTACACTTTTATTGTCTTTATTTCATGTGTTGTGATGTGACGCGCATGGGCTTAGTATGTTGGTCTAAAGGTCCTCTCTTTGAGAGACGAAGAGCCTAAAAGGCCACCTTTATGGCAGTACTTCGCCGCACCCCTTTATTTTGTTGTTTGCGTCCCATTTCATGCATCAGGTCTGTTCCGTTCGAACGCGTTTACGAACGCAACTCGAACGCGCATACATTTTGCCTTATCATGCATCAGGTCGCATTTCCGTTCGAACGCCATACGAATGTGAGCATTCTGTTTCATTTCCGTTCGAACGCGTTAACAAATGCCATACGAACGTGAGCATTCTGTTTCATTTCCGTTCGAACGCGTTATCAAACACCATACGAACGCGAACCTTCTGTTTACCGTTCGAACGCATTTACGAACGCTACACGAACGCGAACACACTCTGAACTGAGACATATTCATCACATGCCATGTATAATTATTTCTTAGGAGATTTTTTTTATGGAACCACACATAGTCGTTCTTATCTCTGTGCACATAATAATGAAAAGCATGTTTATTCCATTAGTTGCGTCATTTGCCTTAGTCTTGATTTAACGCATTACGATTCATATACCTATGCCATGATGACTTTGGAAAAGTGCTCACATGTATGCTTGTGCGGTTATTATGTATGCTTGTTTTTTTTTTCATGAATATGATATGCTGAATGAAGTTGTATGTTCTTTGTTACTTTGAGGTATTTTCAGGCATGTGTTCTTAGATGTGAGATATATGTGAAATGTATGTATAAGTTTTATTTTGTACCTGTGAATTTAGAAGCATGATACTCTTGGAAATAAGTGATACTTAAGTCTGATTAAATTATTACATAAATCCTGTCATTACAAGTGGCATAAGTAAGGGACCATTCCGAACCCAACGGTTTGAGGTCTTCCCTTGCGAGGGGTGAGTGCGGCCTTAAATCTCATTTTACCGGTTCACACCGGGTGACGACTCCATTATTCTCCGGTTAGTCCCCCTGTGGCTACTCCGTACTCCCGACCGGGCCGCAAGCCCGGGACAGCATGCGTCGCCCCAGATTCCTGTGTTCCCACAGTCTGGCGACTCCACTGGGGATAGAGAATCGGCCCCGAAATATTGTCTTGTGATGTTTGGATTTATGTTTTAATTGACCGTGTCTATAGTGGATAAAGTGAGGGTTTAATCAAAGGCATTTTAAGGCTAGGTAATGGTTTGGTGTCTTCCTTCATTCACTACCTTTCTAGAAGGAAAAGCTGTGAAGGCACCTAGATAGCCATCTACTCGTAGCCTATTGTGATGGACTAATTTGGAGGACTCGTTGTTTATTCCTGACACAAAGCGATAAGAGCCTAAGAGGCTTGGGTATTTAAGTGAGCCTCGCTCCACCTTCCATCTGGGGAATCTACAACGGGAAATCCATTTGACAGTCCGTCACACACCATAGCTCATTGGCACGTACCTTAGTGTATAAAAAAGGGTGCGCTCACTTGGTCGCTCGAACCCTTGAGTGGGGAGACCTAGTTGTGGGCCATCCTTCGCCGGTGAGAGCCTTTGTCTATACTCATACGAACCCACCCATAGACCGGGTTTGCATGGTTAAAGTAACAATTATTTCCTTGAGTATGTGCTAGTGGACCATCCTCATTTGGATGCAGTTGGACCATTGTCAGAAATGCGGACTTGCTGGGCCATTTAAACTGGGGCGAGTTCGTACCTTATGACCATTGGGCCCAAAGCTTCTGAAATGTTGATGGGCCATTCTGTAGAAATTATTGTTGTATGTTTGCATTATCTTTCCTTGTGCTTATGTTCGGAACATTACCATTGGATTTAGTTGGGCTCCTTGCCATGAGATGTGTACTTGTTGGGCCATTTAAACTAGGACGAGTTCACTCCTATGACAGTTAGCCCAAAAGCTTCTAAAATGATAACGGGCCGATTTGTTTGAAAATTTTAGTTGATTTAGTATGTTATATATGCATCTCATGCACCCCATGCATACATACATCATGTTAACCCTTGTGTTCTGAAAGCCATCATAGATTCCTGTTGGGTTAGAAAAAAGGGAAGACTCACCAAAATACTGAGAACAGACATGAGTGAATCAGATATTGAGGTATCCCGGATAGATCAGTTGGAAAATGGTTTCGCCAAGATTACTGAACAGTTGCAAGCCTTGACTACTGCCATGACAAATATGGATGTACCCCGTGCTGGGGAAATTCTGAGAATGTGAGGCGCGAGGAGCCTCCGAATGGGTTGGGGGATGATATCCCCACTTTTGATGATGACATGGAAGAGTATGCAACAGGAAAAGTGATTGGGTCTCAGGCAGAATTTCAGAAGCTTCAGGATCAGGTTGAAACAGTTACCCGCAAAATGAGGGATAAGAACGAGGATTTGCTAGATTATGAGGCAATGACCTTCGGAGAACAGCTGCCAGCTCAGTTTAAAATCCCCGACATGGCCAAGTTAATGGGAACGGAGACCCGAAGGTCCATCTGCAGCAATATGTCTCAGTCATGAGTTCAATGGGCCTATCACAGCGCCAAGTCCAAAAGATGTTTGGGATGTCACTCGAGGGGGCACCTGTGGTTTGGTATCATAGCCTTGAGAAGAAGGTTAAGGAAGATTGGAAGGAACTAGCTGATGCTTTTCTGAAGCAGTATGTTACAGACTTAGAAATTGACTTGTCACTCCGTGATTTGGAGAACACTAAGCAGAAGCCGGAAGAAAGCTTCAAGGAGTATGTAGACCGCTGGAGAAGCCAGCTTCTGAAAATGCAGACTCGGCCCTCTGAGAAGGACCAAATCAAAATGATCATCAAGGACACCAAGCCCTCTATTTATAGTAAGCTGAGGAGGATGACTTCGATGATTTCTGATTTTTGACAGTTGAGGGAAACTGTCATGGATATTGAGGAAGAGGAGGCTGAAAACAGAAAGTCATATGGCCAGAATAGGCGGACTTTTGGGGGGTATTCTGAGACTAAGCCCGCTACTGTCGAGGTTGCTGCCATCAGGAACCGGCAATTCTCCAACCTTGGTAGACCTTTGTCGAATGTATTTGAAAAGTTACAGGGACAAGGAATCTTGAAACCCTTAGAAGGCAAGCCACTTCCGCACCCCCCACCACCACACATAAATGTGAACCTTTATTGTCACTTCCACCAGCTACATGGCTATGACACCGACAACTGCACCCGCCTCAGGCATGAAATTCAAGATCTCATAGATTCCCATAAAATACCCAACCATGAAAAGAAACCCTCAACCACCAAGCTTCTTACATGGATGACAGTGAAGAACCATAGGCCGAGGAAGAAGGCAGTGCTGTGGATGATGGAGCTGTTCCTCCTAGTCTATTTGATCCAGTTTTTTTAAATGACATTGATTTTGTTACTTGTTCGAACTCTTTTCCTCAACAATAATAAAGACGTTCATTTCGCTGAAACTCTTCTGCAATATGAGTATATTTGAGAAAAATATTCAACCTTGGTATTATGGAATCCAGTGATGAACACGGGGAACCTTCGAAATAAGCAAACAGAAAAGATAAGATAGATATTCAGAAATTGG